>CM038679.1:422367611-422674253 GCA_021605205.1 Aegilops longissima
CTCGTGAAACCATGCACTTCAAAAGTCACGATCGCCACGCTGTAATCGAGGAGCCTCTAGGTTAACTCTAGCACGGTATCCGCACAATAAATACTAACAATAAATAGCCATCCCATCGGTCACCAGCACATCTTTTGACCGAGAGAACAATGCGAAGAGGCAAACGAGATGACCCTGTCGTACAAATACTACACTGGGAGTGAACAAAAATGAAAGCACAGTTCGCCAGAACAAAAGCCACACGCGTGCTGTTGGGGATATAACTATTTGTGTAAGCCGCCCAGGAGAGGCCAGGTTACGCAAAGAGGATTCATCATATGAAGCCCAAGATCAAGCATGAAGATGGCGGTTCAATAAAGGGTCTAAAGCCCACAGGCGACTTAAAGGCCCATAGTGATAAACCGCCGTAATGGCATGACTTGTATCATAAGGCAGGATTAACTAGTCACCGAGCCGGACACTGTTTATGAGCCGGCCGGGACTCTGTAGGCCGCAGGGCGTCAACCCGTGTATATAATGGGACGGCCCGCTGGTGGCTTAGGTCAAGTAATAACCAATCGAGAGCCGGGCATAGCGTATCTCGCTCCCTGGCCATTGAAAACCCTAGCAATACCAACCCAACTAGACGTAGGCTTTTACCTTCATTGTAAGGGGCCGAACTAGTATAAAAACTCTCTCGTGTCCCTTGTCCCGTTAACCCCTTTAAGCTTCCTAGTTGCGATGGCTCCACGACTAAGTCCTTTCATGAGGACATCTGTCGTGACAATTCCACGACAGTTGGCGCCCACCGTGGGGCCAGCGCACGGTGGATTTGAGTTCTTGATGGGCAACGTCGAAGGGCTCAAGGGATACGCTGTGGGTCGGATGACCAAGAGTCGTCGCGGCAAGATCTACATCGACGACGAAGGCTGGGGCCCCGACGCCGGCTCAATTGAGTACGGGTACCGGGTCCCCTTTGGTGGAATCCACGTCTTCATCAGCCGGATTGGTGAGCCGGACAACTGCACCGGCATCGTCGAGACGGCTCAGCGCGCGAGACCCGCCCGGGCTCAACCCGCCATGAAGCGTGCCTTCTTGGGTTGTATCCATGGAGGGGAATTTTTTGAAAGGTCCATAGATGGTGGTGAGACGGCCGTCCACTTCGATGGCGATTCGTCTACTAGTGAAACGGATTCGTTGTATCAACTGCAAGATGGCAGGCTTGGGGGCTGTTCCGATGGAGCAGTATCCTGGACCCCTTTGAGCCGCCAAGCAGGGTAGGGATCTTCATGGCCGGTACTTAACCCGGCCAAAACTCTACGGCTGCGGCAGCAATAACGTCCGTGTCAGGAGCGGCCGGGGCAGGAGGCCCTGCGCGCCTACCGGCTCAGGTGCTGATTGATCTCATGGACAAGTTGACGGCCCTGTTAACCGGCATAGTTATTCCTGCAAGTCAAGACGAGCACGATGCAGAGGTGGCACAGGTACGTGAGGAAATAGCCCGGGCCAAGGAGGCACTACTAGGGAAAAGCCTATACACAGAATCTTACCAGCAACGCTCCTCAAAATACAACGCTATCGCTATTTAGCGAGCAGCCGTGATAGCAAAGCAGCGGCCGCTGAAAGGAAAATAATAGAGATGGCCCATGCCAAACCGCGCATCGCTCTAATTGCCATGACCTCACAACCCAGCTAGTTATAGCAGTAGCGCCTATATCGAACCGCGCTGCATAGCTAAGTTAGCAGCAGCGCTTCTAAGAAAATCGCCATCGCCACGATCAACCCACAAGTTTAGTCCCACCTCGCTCTGCGAACAGGGTGTTTACCACCTTAAATATGTTAGTTCTGAAACTATCACAACCAGTTGGTCTTCACTGAACTCTATGTGTAGAATTTGTGGCGCAATATGAGTCCTCTCCAGTTCCTACCGGAGTGGACTCATATTGACAATTCAGATTGTACACAAAAAGATCTTTGATGGCTAATGTATTTTTTGATGCGTGCTTAGACTTAGCAGTAGCGTTTTTCCGTAAAATGCGTTGTAGCTACTTTAGCTATAGCGCGGTTCCTAAAGTGCACTACTGCTAGTTCGACTTAACCCCGCTCAAAATTTCACTAAGTCCTCCTCCCCTGTTCCCCTACTCCTCTATCGCCGCCACCCGAGCCCGAGCCTGCCCTCACCACTGCCGCCCAAGGCCGTCCTCAACCTCACCGCTGCCGCCCGCCGCCGCTCTCGACCTCACCGTCGCCGCCGCCTCCCCACCCCCTCCGCTCTCGACCTCACCGCGCCGCTCTCGACCTCACCATCGTCCCACGCCGCCACCGCCGTCCTCCATCCGCCACCGAGGTACTCCCTCCTTCCGTGCCTCCTCCCACCGCGCCCTCCTCCCTCCTCCTCCCACCGTGCCCTCCTCCTCCGCTGCTGCCGCCGCCTCCTCCTCCTCGCCGGCAGCCCTCCTCCCACCGCCCTCCCTCCTCCTCCTCCTGCGCCTCCCCTCCTCTCCTCCCTCCCTCCCTTGTCTCTGTTCTTGCAAATCGTGGCGTTTTGAATAAAATAGAAGTAAGAAAATTTAGGGTAGAACTAGGGTAGTAGAATTTTTAGCAAGTGTTTAATAGAAAATAGTTTATTTAGTAAGTGATTAATATAACTAGTTTATTTATATTAGGTACTTAATAGAACTAGTTTATTTGGTAAGTGCTTAATAGAACTAGTTTATTTACGAGAAGTGCTTAATAGCACTAGTTTATTTAGTAAGTAGTTAATAAAACTAGTTTATTTAGTGTTAGGATTATATATAAGATATTTTCAAATGTTTTTTTCATATTTTGAACCATTGAAATGCAATTACCATCGCTAAATGGCCTATGTTTTGCGGAGTGTTGATTAATTTCCGTCCTCGCAAATTACTAGTAGTGATTTAGTAGTAGTAGATGTTAATTACTAGTAGTGATGGTACTAGTTAACTAGGGCAGTATGATTAATAGTAGTTGTAGTTGAACTAGTTTAGTAAGTAAATTAATAAACTAGTTGAACTAGTTGAATTAATAGAACTAATGTATTTTTAGTAAGATAATTAATATAACTAGTTGAACTACTTTATCTTTAGAAAGAACTAGTTTTTAGTAAGATAATTAATATAACTAGTTGAACCACATATTCTATTTATAGTAAGTTTATATTTAGTAATAACTAGTTGAATTAATAAAACTAGTTGAACATGTCATATTTGTTGTTATTTTTAGTTTAAACAATTATTCGGGATGTATTAGTGATAACTTATACGGTTTTTGCTTTTGCAGAAATCAAGAGCCCTCCATCATCCCCGCTGTCGTCCCGTCACCGACCCCTCCGACATCAAGGTGAGACCAGCCAAATATCCATGTATATCTTTTGTTGCTCAAATAGGATATGTGGTTGCCCAAGTGGCCGTTCATGTTCAGTTTACACCTTCGAGTGGCCTATGTTTTGCGGAGTGTTGATTAATTTCTGTTAGGCAAATTTCAGCGCCGATATGTCCTTTTTAGCAAAGGTCATGCCGGATTTTTCCGTGAATTCGCACGACTTGTGCTAGAATATGTAGGAAATATCGAGTGGCCTGGATTTCCTGAAAAATAATGATCTAATTTAGGTTTTTAGTACATATATTTAATTGTACAAGTTTAATCTTTGAATTATGAACGAGGAAATGTCGTACTCGGACAACGACAGTCTCCCGGGGGAGTGCAGCTGGTGCCACGACGATCGAGGTATGTGCGACAGGTTCGTTGAGTGGACGAAGATCGGCGCTTCAGCATTAAGCTCGAGGAGACCTTCGATGTTGAAACGGTACGCAACAATGACAAGTGTTTTTTTTCGTAATTAAGCATGACTTCAACTATTTCAACGTCTAATTTTCATCTTTTACAATTCGACTAGCTTATCCCATGCCATGCAAGACACTATGTCTTGGAGAGGATGGGTTTTGAAGACCATGAAAATTTTGAAACAAAGAAAATACACCTAAGGACCCATCATGATATGGATTTTGAAGTAAATCTGTACAATGCTCAGAGCGTAACCCATTTTGGTTGCCAAAATTGGGAAGCACTTTGCAAAATGTATGGTTTTTATGAGGGTATGATTGTCACCATGGATCTTGGTGATCCTGACATCGAGCAAGACAATATGGACATTTGGGTCCTTGTTGATACGATTTCGATTCTACCGCAATGTGAGTTTCTCAAACATAGTTATTAACTAATTTATATTGTTTATTTCAAAATAGTTGACAGCTTATTTCCAGTGACAACTTATTTTGAATCTTCAAAGAATGTGCAGAAGATGGTAGACAAAACCCACTACAGTGGTGGCTCCGAATTAACTTATAAGGAGAAAAATCATCTGATTGCATTTTGTACTTTCTTTGAGAATTACAATACCTATTATCGAACTCCTCCAAATTATGGTGAATACGTGCCACTAGTGCACGTGTTGAACCACGATAACTTCTATGGAGATACCATGGTAAGATTTTTTACTATTACGACATCCGTGCATCTTTTGCATACTTCCAAAACTAGTACATTATTGCTAACTACGAAGTTATTACTATGTTTTCAATAGAAAATCCTGATGGATTGCGTGCCTCATCTGATGTATTACAATGGCCGCCTTGAAGTTCTGAACATACAGCCAGGTCATCCTACGGATCTCACCTGTGCATATCGGATTTCTAAAACCGGTGAACACATGCTAATCAAAGAATGGAAAAAATGTTTGGACATTCGCAAGGAGGTTCTTGGAAGTAACATTAAGCGAAAGGCAAGAATTGGAGACAGGATAATCTCCATTCTCCATAATGGAGAGTCAGGGGCTATCTTGTTTTTTGCTATTTTATCTTAGAGAATATAGTAGGTCCTAAGAGAATGTAGTAGGTCCTATGAGGTACAATATGTTTATTATGTGACACAATGTGTTAGAGTTGATGATGAGGAGTGCTTGTGATTACGACTAGTGACCAATTTGCTATGTGATGTCTCATTGATGAAAACGATGATCTTGAGGAGGTGTTATATGAAAATGATGTATTATGATGATAAGTTGTTAATGATATGATAATGATGATGATATTTATTATATCATTGGGTGAAAGAATCATGATTAGTTTCAAGTGGATGCCCATCCACTTGAAACTAGTCCTGGTTGTTTCACCTACTCATTATGATGTAAAATAGTCTCTAAATTCCTGTTGTATGAAAACTTGTGTAAAGGTGTATGAAATACAACATGAAATAAAAAGAAATAAAATACTAAATAATAGTAGTAGCGCTGGCAAGGAGGAGCGCTACTACTAATTACCAACAACACCGCTCAGAGAAGCGCTATTACTAGATCATTTTAGCAAGAGCGCTGGTCCAGCGCGCCTCTCGCTAAGCTTTAGCTATAGCGCCTTATCGATGGCGCTCTGGCAGCGCTCCATCGATAGGCCTAAACCCAGCTGCTGCTAGGCCTTTCCCTAGTAGTGAGGCCTTAGCGGCTGAAGATACCAGGTTGGCCGCAGAACAAGTAGCTTTGGATGCACGGGCCCAACAGCTCCAGTCAAAGGCTTTCCAGCTTACGATGAGCCTGAACGCGTCTAATGAGGTGATGAGGAGGAGACACCAGAAAACTCAATCCCGTTAACCCCTTTAAGCTTCCTAGTTGCGATGGCTCCACGACTAAGTCCTTTCACGAGGACATCTGCCGTGACAATTCCACGACAGTTGGCGCCCACCCTGGCAGGGAATTGTGTTTGTTCTATATGCAGGGCAATGAAAGCAACTATTTAAGCATAAGGAAAGCAAAAGATCAGTATAAAACGGAAGAATATAACGATGGCGGCTTAAACAAGTGTTGAGCGCCTCAAACGTGCGCGATGGCACGACAAAATCAAGTGTTTTTTCTACCCTATTACAAGACTCCCTGAGTCTGGATAATGAAGCATTGTTTTCCACAAGGCATAAAAATAAGACGCCCGACGGATCACTCATTTTGTTGGCCTGAAGCTTCCGGGTCATCCCTTTCCGCTCCTCCGTTGGCTGCCCTGTCCTGGAAGGTTGATGATGACCAGTCAATGCCACTCAAAGCTTAAAATTCAGCCTCATCATCAATTAACCCGGCCGGATCAACTTCGGGGGCGAAGGTATGCTTACAAATTGGAGGGATCAAGCTGACTGCGTCATAATGTGGCGTTGGGATTCTCTGATTCTGGCTGTCATAGCCCTGCTGGTACTTGGTAAGGTCCATATCATTCCCAATCAGAGTGGCCACATGAAGTATTTCCCTCACACATGCGGTGAAGTCCTTCTGGTCAAATGTGGTGCCATCCTCTTTCAAGCTTGGATACCCAAGGGCGATGTTAGCCGGGTCTAGTTCTGGTAGCCACGCCTTGGCCCGGCTTAATGTAGCTATGGCTCCGGCTCTTGCAGACGCCCGCCTTAACTCTTGGACCCATTGAGGTAGCATAGCAAGCCGCCTTAGTACGTCAGACAGAAGGTTGGGAACCTCATTTGACAAAGCCACAACGGCTAAAGCACGTTGTGACCCGGTATAGAGTTGTTCCACCAGAGTATAAACCGCCTTCAGCTTTATCACCATGCTCTGGTTCAGATTGGAGCTCCTGGGGCCTACATTAAACAACATCAAGTAAGTTGGTAATAATTGAGGTGCTTGTCGACAAAGTGTTTAAAGTGTTTAACACTTGCAGAGTAACCTACCAAAGATTGCTGAGACCATCTGAGATACATGGCGCTTTAAGCCGGATAGCTCGACAGTTGTTTCTGCAAGAGATGCCTCCGCTTTCTCTGCCCGGTTGATCAAGGAGACCTTTTCATCCGCCCATGCTTTCTTGTCTGCTTCAAACTTTTCCTCAAATTCTCTTGTTCAGATACACTGAACTCAAATTTGGAGTTGGCCTTTTGGGTTCAGTCTCCTGAGCTTCCAGGCGATTCTTGAAGTCAGCAATCTCCGACTCAAATTGACTCATGGCGGCCTATATCAACGCCGGGTTACAGTCAGAGTTGTCATAATGCAACATTAAGTCCCAAGCACTTTGCAAGCAAAGATACTTGACATTTGGGGGCTAATGTATGCTGAAGAACTCTATTTACTGCGGCGGTTCATGGAAATTAAGTCCCAAGCACTTTGCAAGCAAAGATACTTGGCACTTGGGGGCTAATGCATATTGCAGTTCAAAGTATTATATTACGCCGGCTCAAACATCTTGTTTTAAGCCGGCCTTCGGGTGCTACAGGATAAGCCGGGTGTCTGGCAAACATTACTAAGCTGATATTAAAGTCTACAACATATTTCTTCATAAGCAATAGACTTGGGGGCTGGTATAGTAAGGATAAATAAAGAATAGCAACAAGTGTCGTACCTCAGATTTTTGGTGAATCTGTTTTACCATGTCGATTTCCAGGCTGGTGTGCACTTGACTAATGTAACCGGAGACAATTTCTCCAATACTTAGATGAGTGTAGTCAGTGACGTCCAGTTTGGCCTTACGGCGTTCCAGAAATTCCTCCTTGGCAGAGCATTTGGCTAGCACAGTGGGTCTTCCCGGTTCAACAAAAGTCGTCTTAATAATCTCAACTTCCGGGTCATCCGTCTTGGCCGGGCTAGGAATCTCCGGGTTTTCAGAGCCGTCAAGAGCTTGTTCGGCAGGTGGATCGGAAGTAGGCGCTGCAATGTTGTGGAATGGTTCAAGCGGTGGCTCATGTGCAGAGATATCAGGAGCAGCCGTTCTGAGCTCCGGTTCAGTCACGACTGGTTCTTCGGCCGGCTTATTTTTCTTCTTCGCCCTCTTGCTGGGCTTCACTTGTACGTTGTGTGCAAATTAGAAGGGTTAGTACAAAAGCATGAGTAAGATAAGCATAAGATAAACAGGTTATCATTACCCTGGAGCGGTTTTGAAAGCCGGCATGTTGGATTGTATAGATTCGCCAGAGGAAGGTGAAGTTTCCTGATAGTTTGAGTCAGATGAATTGAGAGGTTGATGAATGAAACCCGCCAAAGGTAAAAAAGGGTGTAAATTAGAAATGACCTCAGTCCGGCGCTTCCTTGTTACATCAGGTAAGCCGAAGGAGAGTTCCGCATCTTTGCTGGTCCGGGTCTGCCTCCGGCTCTCATGAGTCTGTCGCTTCAAAAGAAATTGAGGATCTTGGTAAGCTAAAGGATGTGAAAATCTTACTTTTGGTCACTCTTGGACTTTCGCCAAAGAAAGGCTCGGAGTCGGAGGAAATTATAGTTACCTCTTCCTCAATTGCTTGGCTGTTTCCCGTGTCCTCCTGAAGAGAATTAATGTCAATAAGATAATGGTAAAGGAGTCAGGAGGAGTTAAGGATTACCTCTTCTTCATCGTTAGTAGTGTCATCCAGTTTAAGTAAATCTGAAGCACTTGGCTTCTTCTTCTTCTGGGTTCCTGCCTTGGCGGCTTTCCTCTCGGCTCTTTTGGTCGCCCTGGCCCGTTTGGCAGCTTCATGGTCATACTAGACCTTCCAGAATTTGTCATTGGCCTGAGAATAATGAGAAGGGGTTATAAGTAAAAGCAAGGCGCTACACTCGAAAGTACAAATTTTTGGGTCGATGACTTCTTCGAGGGCGGATTATTCTTCTGAGCGGAAGTAAGCCGAAGGTGTTATTAACCACTGAGCCCTCTTTCAAAAGATATTGGGTCATGGCTTCAACCATGTCATCAGGTAAATCGTTGGGACAATGATGCAGCGGGTCATCCTTTTCGCCTGTGTAAGTGCACATTAGGCCAGGGCGGCGGCTTAACGGAACCACCCGCCAGAAGATCCAGACTCGGACCAAATCAATGCCATCTAAGCCGTTCCCCAAAAGAGCCTTGATTTTCTTTATGGTGGCAGCAAGCTGTAGACGTTCAATGGCAGATAACTTATCTGGCAGTGGATGGTTGGATTCGAGGTGCAGAGCGCGAAAGCCGGGCAGCGGGTTCTCATCAGTTGGAGAAGCATCCTGGCAATAGAACCACGTCTGGTTCCAGTCCTTAGGGTGGCTCGGCGGCTCAGCATATGGGAAAAGGCAATCCCTCCGTCGCTGAATTGAGATACCACCAAGTTCCAGGCTGGGCCCATTGGCACGTTCATTCTGACGGTTTAAGTAAAACAACTCTCTGAAAAGTAATAGATTGGGTTCTTCTCCAAGATACACCTCGCAAAAAACATGGAAGTTGCAAATGTTTGATACGGAGTTGGGCCCGATATCTTGAGGTCTGAGGTCAAAAAAGTGCAAGACATCCCTAAAGAACTTTGAGCCGGGTGGAGAAAAGCCCCGGCTCATATGATCAGTAAAGACAACCACTTCCCCTTCCTTGGGTTGAGGTTTTTCCTCTGACGGATTAGGAGCACGATAAGACATGACTTCTTTTTTGGGCAGGTAGCCAGTCTTCACAAAATCAGTCAAAGTGCTTTCAGTAACAATAGATTTGACCCAGTTGCAGGTCACGGGTGCTTTGGGAGCCTCGGGTGCCATTATGCAGATGGAATCCTATGACAAAATAAAAATTTCCGGCTCAATTTAACCCAGAGGAGAACATTTTAAGGTATATTCAAAATGGCGGCTTGCGAAGGGGCCTAATGACATATGGCTAATTGTATCTGGTTATTTAAGCCGCCATGGGAATCAGAAGCAGTTAAGTTATTTTAAACCGCCAGGAGCAGGCAAGGCTGTCAATCAGTGCTGTTTTTTTAAACCGGCTCTACGGATTGCCATGGTTAACCGGATCTAACAGATGTAATTTTTGGACTAAGTATGGAACAAACAGGTTTCGCAGGTGGCAGCTATTATTTTGGATGAAACGGTCGTTCAGAAAAGGAAATATTCTAGACCTAAAACTAGTACAGATAAGTTCATAAGCTCGAATGAGGCCTCTGTTCAAAGGAAAGGGATCTATTTGCATTCGAAATGAGTGCGAAACAGCTACCGCATCAGTTTTATATTATCTTAAGATCAGAAAAGGGAGGTTGTCGTGGAATTGTCACGGCAGATGTCCTCGTGAAAGGACTTAGTCGCAGGGCCATCGTACGGGTTAACTTAGAGGGGTTAAAGTGGACACAAAGACACGGGAGTTTATACTAGTTCGGCCCCTTCGATGAAGGAAAGGCCTACGTCTAGTTGTGATGGGATTGATGTGATTTCGGCGACTAGGGAGCAATAGCTTCGCCTAAGCCTCGAATTGTCTGTCCTTAATCCGCCGCCGGGTCGTCCCCTTATATACACGGGTTGGCCTTGACCGGTCTCTGAGTCCCGATCCGCTCATACAAGTGTCCGCTCGGTCTCTTCTCTCTTATCTTACAGCTCAAGTTACAAGATTAAGGCGGTTTACATGACTGGACCCTAATCCGTCTCTGGGCTTTGGGCCTCCTCCGTGGGCCCTGATCATGGACGAGGGTAACCCGGCCCCTTCAGGGCGATTTACACTCGGTAGTTATATCCCCAACATTAGGCCCCAGATTGACTTGAACCGGTTCATGTTAATCTTCAACATCTTCAGGAAACTCTTGATCTCCCTTCATATGTCGTAAACCGCCATCTGCTTGAACCGCCGTGATGTCATCCTCCAATCCCCGTGTCATGGCGCCTTGACGTCATCTTTAATAAAGAAATCCAAACAGTAAGATTCCCTTTCATTTACTGCTATCCCGGAAATCTAGGCGACCGCTGCGCCGTCCGCCGCTTTTGACTCCTCGATTCTCGTGCTTGTTAATTGCTTCGGTTCCTTATAAATAGACCGGCAGGCCCTTTTCTTCTTCTTCTTCCGTTCTTCTCCTTCCTCGCGACGCTCCGCTCTTGAAGCTCCGCCGTCGCCGCCGACCTTCGACCTCAGCGTCGGGCCAGCCATTGCATCAACCTGACCGACCAAAAGCTCTTTAGCGCTCCTCCGCGCTTCGGCGATCAGGTAAGGTCCCTTTCAAGCCCTAGATCCCATCTCAAGATCCTGTTCATCTCGTAGTTCATAGGTGTTCATATCAGTTTCTTCATACCTGCTCGCCATGGCCGTATAACTCAACCGCACCATACATCTCATGCGGGTGACTGCCCGCCATCAGTTTGACTCTTTATGCATCTTTTCCTTTTTGCTCAGATCCTCTAGTTTAGCACGCCCGAACCTTCCTGCTCTTTATGAGGCTTGCATAGGTCGTAGAAGTTTTTCTTAATGAAACTTCGGTAGATCTAGATTACTTCCATTCGCATGTGAAAACTGTTTCTATCCACACTTAGTAGATTTGTCAGTTCTGTCTCTTTTGGCGGTTTGACTTTTGATAGCTAATCCGTACTCCATTAGTCCTCGCTAAACCGAATTGAAAGCTAGCCGCCAAATTGCGGTTTAATCATTGTATAATGTGCCTGAACCTTTTAACGGTGAACCGTTTTTTCCTTTTCTTTCGCAGTTTAGTCTTCCGAATGGCCCTCAATTCTCAGCTTGCAATTGGGTCGGTCCAAGATCATCAAACGCAACTCAATGGCTACGTCACCACCGGGCGCCTTGGCTCCAAAATGTCCTCCAGGCGTGTTCCGGATGGCGAATGCCCCGAGCCTCAAGAAGGAGAAGTAATTGTGTTTATGCAGCACTTAGACGGGGATTCTGCCGCCCGGTTCAAAATTCTTCCGGACGTCCTTGCAAGTTTTAAACTCGGCAGGATATTGGCCCGAACTCGTGTCAAACATATGCAATTTTCAAGTCTTCGTGAAGTCTATCTTCAAGAAGAACCATCGTGGAGCTGTTCCGGATTTCTTCCACTTGAACCGTCGTGCAGAATTTTCGATGGTCCCAACACGTAGCTGGGCGGCGTTTCAATCCGAAGAGGAAGGAAGTGGACTTTCCTCACGCCAAACACCACAGCCATCCAAAAGATTGGAACCAAACCTGGTTCTACTGCCGAACACTTGCTCCCGCCAACGAGAATCCTTTGCGGGTTACCGTCCTCACCGCTCAAGAACCATCATCCTCTGCCTTTACGCTTAACCGCGCTGAACGGAAGAACTTCGCTACTCAAATTATCAAGCTCCGGGCTCTAATGGCCAATGGCTTAACGGTGTGGACCTTGTGCGGTGTTGGGTTTCTTGGGGCGTCTTGCCACTAAGCCGCCGCCCGGATTGATGCACGAGTACACCGGCAGCCTCAAAGACCCTCAAAGACGCCACGAGTTTCCCATAACTGAACTTGAGGTCACAGAGATTGTAAAGAAGATGCTTGATGAACCGATCTCCGCTCGCAGCCTAACGGGTTGGCTCCATTACGTGTTGCCAACAAACCGCGGCGATAAAGCTCTACTCACCGCTTTTGGCCCTTAATACCTTGTTGATATGCATTAATCCTTGTTACTTCTCGCCGACAGCTCCTTCGAAGCGCATTAAACCGCTCGGGCGCCGTGTAAAGTCCAAGGCCACCAAGAAGGCAGGCAAGAAGAAACCGCCGAATCCTCGATCCGCGGAGGACGAAGAATCAGAAGCTGAGGTAAAACTTGATATCCTTACGAGGGAGCCGCCGTAAACCGGCTTTCCGCTTTGTGTTTCTTCTTGCTTATGATTTGTCCCTTTGTATTCCTTTTACTGACAATTTTACCTCCCATGATGATGCTGAAGCCAGTCATGCCGACCCTGTTGAGGTAATCTTTCTTTCTTCCGAATCCGACCTTGCGCCGTTAAAAGAATTTACCGTCCGGAAAGTGAAAAACATCATTCCTGTGCTTACTTGAATCCAAACCTTTCCTTGAAGACACAGCAGGCTGAAGAGCGCCCGTCGACCCAGCACGATGTAACGGATTACCTCATCCGGTTTACTGACACACCAACCCGGAAGCGTCGCCCGAGGTGACTTGTTCTCTGAAAAGCGTTATCCCTTAAAGGTTTCTTCCGATGCCCTCTCAATCCGTCGACCAATTATCAGGCCTCTTCCAACTCTTTCCGGCGGTTCATCAACTACATAGCGCCTCCGCTTAAAGTTGCCGCAGGTACGCGAATCGCTGTCCGCCAATTCGGTTTACAATTGTCTTGGTCGATTTGTCTTAATCCAATTCTGAATATTGCAGCACCAAGGCTCACCTGAGTAAGAAAGCGAAAACCCTTGATCCTACTGCGGATGTTGATCCGGAAAAGACCCCAGAGCGAACCCATGAAAATCTCGAAGTCGCCAAAATAGCTCGGCGAGTTGTACCGAGACGATATTGCTGATCCGCCAGAAACTGAACCGGAGGCCCAAGTGGAAACCTCGCATCCTGCTCCACCGAGTCTGGCCATAGAGCGGGTAGTAACTGTTGAACCGCCGAGCCAGAGCATGAAGGCACCAAGCCCAAAGAAGACCGCCAATCCGGCCAGCCCAGTCAAAAATGATGATGTTATTGTGACGGCGCGGCTACACCACTCCTAGCCAACCGGTCTCTTTAGCAAAACACAGCGCCAAGGAAGATTACGCCACTATGAGTAAAGATAAGGGGAAAACTGATCTGTCGACACGACAACTTCTCTGCCCAAGAACTTCACTCCGGGTTTCTGAACCGGCTCTACACAAGCCGTGACTTTGAAGCTGGTCTGGTAAACCGTATGAAGGACCGCTATGAGGTAATGAGTTATGCCTTTCTTGTACTTTGGCTGTATAGTAGCCCCCAAGGGTCGGTTCAACCTAGCATAGTTAAACCGGGACTTAACGTTGCATAAAAAACACTTTAAACTGCAGTATTGTAGCCCCCAAGGGTCGGTTCAACCTAGCAAAGTTAAACCGGGACTTAATTTCTGTATCCTCATAGCAAATGGAGATCAACTAGCCATTAGCCCCCAAGTGCCAAGTTGAATATTCATATTGAGCTTGGGTCTTTATAATGAAACAACTAACGTGCTCCCTTTGTTATCAGAATGAAATATACCAGCAAACCGTGCAACTCAAGGACCTTCGAGCCAATCTGGAAACGCAACAAGCATAAACCACCAAGGCCAAGGACGAATTTGAAAACTGCCTTGGCCACTATGGAACAGTTGAAGGAGTGGTATAAATCCGAACGGGCCAACTGGGACACCGAGAAGGCCGGTTTGAAAAAACGGGCAGAAGAAGCTGAAGCAGCTCTTAAACCGGTGACTGAAGAGCTTACCGGACTCAAGCGCCAAGTGCATGCCATGACCTCTGCCATCTTTGGTAAGAAAATTTACACTGATTATCTCAATGTTGATATTTCCGCCGGTTTAACCTGAGCTGTCTGAAACCGGTGCAGGCAAGCGAATTGCGCATATGGGCTCTGATGTGCGGAAGAAGCTCAAGGCCGCTTACACGCTGATTGAGCAGCTGTATACCGGCGCCCAGCGAGTCATATGTGCCACATCCTACGACAACACGGCTCGCCCACGATTAAAGATACTTTGGACCGGCTGTCCATGGTTCCGGGCAGCTTGAAGAGTTAAAGCGATCCATGCCCGGCTGGCACCCATCGGCTCGACTCGCGCCAAGGCGTGGATAGCGGATCTTGATCCGCCGACATAGCCAAGGGTTTCCCAGCGCCAAGAGAATGGTGAAGCTTTTGATAACGACGCTCAAACGGATAACAAAGGAGAAGCGTCATTTGGCGAAGTCAAGCGGCAGCGAGGCCAACTGGCGGTTCACCGCTTTTTATGACGCAAATAACAAGCGGGTGGAGTTTGTCATTCCTGAAGTGCAGAGCCTTGTTCCGCCAATCCGTAAGCACACTTATGCCCCTGACGTTGATTCGGCTGAGCTGATAAGTGAAGAGGCTGTCTTTTAGGCCTTAACCCGGATTGACTGGTCTACCAATGACTTCCGGGCTTTGGGTGATGAAGAGGAAGAAGTGGAACCGACGCCAGGCGCCCCCTCTACCTCACGTCAACCTGGCGAAGAAGCCTAATCCGTCAAGCGGGTGGTGACGCCCGAGCTGCTAGTCATAACGCCACGCGAAACACCGGGCCTTGGAAGGCTTTGTAATAGGATAGTCAGCACTTTGTTTTGAACAATGCCTTTATGACCTCAGTCTGTACCCTTTGCATGGTGATACTGATACTGTGGATTGATGAACCGTCAACTTAGTTCGCCTGCAATCACAAATTCTTTAAACCGCCACGGCGGCTTATGTCGCCAGCCGGCTTGTGACGCTTATACATATTTATATAAGAAAATATGGATGTATATGACCAAACTTTATGATACAAAAATACTGCCAAATCGGGCACGCAGTTGGCTTAGCCAATCTTGAGGCGGAGGTTGTATAAACCATGACCGTCAAAGGAGAAAACAACTCCTGTGCTTAGAATGCCAGTTTACCGTGTAAACCGTGTCGGGCATAACAAGCCCCCTATTACCCCATAATGGGATGTTAACAGAAAAATCAAACCGGAACAAAATCGCCAGATTAAAAAATGGACTTAATTCCGTTAACTGACAACTTGAATCCGGTTTTAAAAAAGGTTGTCGGTTTAAGAAGGCAAATAAAACTCAAATGACTGGTACGAAAACCACATGGAAGCAAAGGCAATGATAAAAACCATTTGCAAGAAGAGGCTGTACTGAGCCTGATCAGATGGTGTTACCATGGTCGGACAGGACCAAGCTCCCCATAAGGTGTAGCGATGGTTCAAGGCAGCCAGGTCCCCAACTGAAATCGTGGCATTATGCCGATCAAGTGGCATGGCAATGGTTCGGGTTCGACCAAGCCCCCAAGTGATTCTATAGCCTTAGGCCGACCAAGAGGCGTGACTGGTTCAGACGTGACCATGTCCCCAAGTGATCTGGTGGCTTTCGCCCATCAAAAGGTGTAGCGTTGGTTCGGACACGACCAAGCCCCCAAGTGAGAAAACTTCTGAAGAGCAAGACCAAGGGCTAAACCGGAGGCCGCTTTGCAACAACATCTCCATGTACCCAAACCGGACTTTTTACAGAACGGATACCCCGCTTTAGCCGAGGATCCGGTTTATTGCTTTTATTCATAATATATACATTGTCTTAATATGTACATAAGTGGAGCCGATGGCTCAGGTATAATAAGGCCAAAGATGAGCTATGTTCCACGGCCTGTTGGTCTCCTCTTCTGACGTGTGTGAGTCTTTTCGCTCTCGAACATCGATCAGATAGTATGACCCGTTGTACAGATTCTTGCTGACCACAAAGGGCCCTTCCCAAGGTGGGGATAGCTTGTGCATATCTGTTTGATCTTGAATGAGCCGAAGCACCAAGTCTCCCTCCTGAAAGGTTCTTGTTCTAACCCGCCGACTGTGATACCGACGAAGATCCTGCTGGTAAATCGCCGAACGAGCAGCCGCCATATCTCGCTCTTCATCCAGTCGATCCAAATCGTCCTGCCGTGCTGCCTCACTATCGGCCTCAACATAAGCCGCCACGCGGGGCGAGTCATGACGGATATCGCAGGGAAGGACCGCCTCCGCTCCATAGACCATAAAGAACGGTGTATCCAAAGTGGATCTGTTAGGGGTAGTATTGATACTCCATATCACGATGGTAGCTCTTCTACCCAACAACCCGCATCCTCTCCAAAGGGACCATAAGCCGGGTTTAATACCTCTCAAGATCTCTGATTAGCTCGTTCCGCTTGACCATTGGACTGCGGGTGGGCCATCAAGAAACATCAAGCGGATGTGCTCTCATTCACAAAACTCCTTCATGGCTCCCTTGGACAAATTAGTGCCATTGTCCGTGATGATCTTTGTGTGGAAACCCAAACCGAAAATCACCTTTTGATGAACTGAACCGCCGTGGCGCGTCACACTTGCTAACAGGCTCTGCCTCTACCCACTTTGTAAATTTATCAACCGCCACCAACAGTGAGTCTTCTTGTCCTTGGACCTTTTGAAAGGTCCCACCATATCCAGCCCCAAGTCGCAAAGCGGCCAAGTAATTGGAATCATCCTCAATTCTTGGGCGGTACATGAGCACGTCTGGAAAACTTTTGGCAACCATCACATCGTCGACCAGATCTTACGCATCGGCATGGGCGTCAACCAATAGAAACCGTGGCGGAACGCTTTGGCCACCAAGGACTTTGAACCGCGTGGTGACCACAATCCCTTCATGGATCTCACGCAATATCTCACGGCCTTCTTCGGGGGACACACAACGCTGAAATGCCCGGACACGCTGCAATGATGCAACTCGCCTTATATATGGTCATAGACTTAGACCGCCGAACTATCTGTCGGGCCGGCGTCTCATCTTCCGTAAATCGCCCGGTTCATATATGCCAAATAAGGGAGCGCGTCAATCCGAATGACATGCAAGGCTGCCACCAACCGAGCCTCCGGATCAGGAATAACCAAATCAACTTCATCGGGAAGCTTAGCGATGGATTGTGCGACGTCAAGGAAGACATTAGGCGGGACGGTTTACGTTGAGAGCCCAGCGGCTTAGAGCGTCCGCCGCCGTTCTTCCGACGATCCACATGGTCCACTGATATCCTTTAAAGTGCCTGCAACAATATACACCTCCCGACGAGACGCAGCCATGAGTGGATCTTTGGAATCCCAAGTACTGATACTTGCTGGGCCACCAAGTCCGAGTCACCAAAACACTTAACCCGCTGAGATTCATCTCGTTAGCCATCCGTGAGCCATGGAGCAAAGCTTCATACTCAGCTGCATTGTTAGTACAGGGAACATTAAGCGAAGAACGAATGAGAACTTGTCACCTCGTGGGGAAGTTAATACGACTCCAGCCCCGAGCCCTCAATTTCTGGACCCATCAAAGTGGATGGTCCAATAGGTATGATCGGATTTTCTTCGGTGCTTGCAACTCCGTCCAATCATTAATGAAATCCACAAGTGCACGAGATTTTCTTGCCGTCGAGGCACATACCTTAAACCGTGCGGCCCAAGTTCTATAGCCCACTTAGCAATCCGGCCAGTCGCTTCCCGGTTCTGTATGATATCGCCTAAAGGAGCTGAACTGACCACTGTGATGGGGTGCCCTTGGAAATATTGCTTCAGCTTCCGGCTTGCCATAAAAACTCCATATACCAGCTTCTGCCAATGCGGATATCTTTGTTTAGACTCAATGAGGACCTCGCTGATGTAATAAACCGGCCGTTGAACCGGATACTCCTTCCCTGCCTCCTTCCGTTCCACCACAATGGCTACGCTGACTGCCCTGGCATTAGCAGCAACATATAACAGGAGCGGCTCCTTGTCAATGGGAGCGGCGAGAACAGGCGGGTTGGCCAACTGCCGCTTTAAGTCCTCCAATGCTTCATCAGCGGCTAACTCGCATTTAACCGATCCGTTTTCTTCAAAGATCGGTACAAAGGAATGGCCTTTCTCCTAGGCGGCTGATAAACCGGCTTAGCGCAGCAATCCGACCTGCCAAACGTTGGACATCATTGATACACTTTGGCTTAGCCAGGGAGGTGATAGCTGTAATCTTCTCCGGATTAGCTTCAATCCCCCTGTTGGACACAAGGAAACCCAATAACACCGCGGAACACCAAAAACACACTTGGCGGGTTAAGCATCATCTTGTACACCCGCAAGTTGTCAAAGGTTTCTCTCAGATCCTCAATCAGTGTTTCCTTCTTCCTTGACTTAACCACAATATCATCCACATAAGCATGCACATTACGGCCGATCTGTTTATGCAAGCAATTCAGATGCATAGCGTTGATAAGTTGCTTGGGCTCTTGAGCCCAAAAGGCATAGATACATAGCGTAAAGCTCCAAAAGGGGTGATAAACGCCGTCTTCTCCTGGTCCTTAACCGCCATCTTAATCGATGATATCCGAATATGCATCCAAAAAGCTCAACGCTCATAACCCGCCGTAGCATCAATAATCTGATCAATACGGGAGGGCGAAAGGATCTCTTGGACAAGCCTTGTTAAGATCTGTATAATCCACGCACACGCGCCAAGTGCCATTCTTCTTAAGGACCAACACCGGATTAGCAAGCCACTCGGATGGAAAACTTCAGCGATAAATCCTGCCGCTAAGAGCACAGCAACCTCCTCTCCAATGGCCTTGCGCCTTTCCTCATTAAACCGCGAGAAACTGCTTTATCGGTCTGTACTTGGGATCAACATTAAGAGTGTGCTCAGCGAGTTCCCTCGGTACACACGGCATGTCGAAGGCTTCCATGCAAAATGTCGATTCTCACGGATGAACTCGATGAGCACGCTTTCCTATTTAGGATCCAAGTTAGCACTGATGGTGAACTGCTTGGACGAATCGCCGGGCACAAAATCAACAAGTTTAGTCTCAGCCGCCGACTTAAACTTCAAATCCGGATCGTGCTCTGTAGTTGGCTTTTTCAACGGGGTCATATCCGCCGGATCAACATTATCTTTATAATACTTTAACTCCTCGATGGCACAAACCGACTCTACATAAGCCGCATCACCTTCCTCGCATTCCAACGCAATCCGGCGGCTCCCGTGAACCGTTATCGTCCCTTTGTGACCCGGCATTTTCAGCTGCAAATAAACATAACAAGGTCGTGCCATAAACTTAGCATAAGCCGGCCGCCCAAATAGGGCGTGGTAAGGGCTTTGGATTTTCACCACCTCAAACGTTAATGTTTCCGATCTGGAGTCATGTTCATCTCCAAAAGCTACCTCCAGAGCTATCTTACCGACCGGGTACGCAGACTTGCCGGGCACCACACCGTGAAATCTTTGTCGGCGGACGGCCCGAGATGCCTATCCGTCAACCCCATCGTCGGAAGGTTTCGTAGTACAGGATGTTGATGCTGCTTCCTCCATCCATAAGTACTTTGGTAAACTTGTATCCTCCCACCTGAGGTGCCACTACTAGGGCTAGCTGACCCGGATTGTAAACCCGGGGAGGATGATCCTCTCTGCTCCATACAATAGGCTGCTCTGACCAGCGCAGGTAATGCGGCGCGGCCGGTTCAACAACACTGACCGCCCGCTTCTGAAGTTTTCGGTCTCGTCTGTCCAAGCTGGTGGTAAAGACATGGTGCATCCACCGTTCAAGCGCTTTGGATTACTTTGGTAACCCGCTGCTGCTGTTGTTGATTATAACCCCTTGGTTACGATTGTTACGATTGTTACGATTGCCTTGCCGCCCGGATTACCACGAACCTCGGGCGGAACTTCCTCCATCCGTAACCGGGCGGACCTCGAACCGCCACCGGGCCCTTGATCATACCGGAAAGCATTAGAATTTTGAACTCCTGCATAATATAACAATCCTTCCAGAGGTGGTTCGCGGTGCCTCCTTCGTCCCATGCTTGGGCAAGGTTGATTCAATAGGTAATTCAAGCGCCCGGATTGTGACCTTGTGCACCGCCCGGTTTGATTGCTTACCTTGCGCCGCTGACCCTTGTCTGTCGTTGGTGTTGGCTCTGAAGCCCATGTTACCGTTAGCCTTACGCTTGTTTCCCCATTGCTCGCCGAATGGTCTTCTGCGGCCTCGAGTTGCTATTACGCTTTCCCTTCCCTACTCCGTCATCCTCGGACTCGGGATCCTTGGTACTATCGGAATCAGCATACTTTACCAAAGCGCCCATGGCGTGCCCATGTCATTGCAAAACGCTTCATGCGACCCAGCTTTAACTTCAACGGCTCAAACGGCGGTTGGCTTCTAGGGTTAAAATAAGCGGAATCAGGGTTGATCCGGTCTGATGAATGTAAAACCTCCGAAACGCGGCGCACCCAATGTGTTGTAGATTCTCCCTCTGCCTGGACACAAGCCGCCAAATCCACCACAGACATGGGCTGTTTACAGGTGTCTTTGAAATTTTGAATGAACCGGTCCGTGGCGAGTCCACGAACTAAGCGAGTTGGGTGGCAAATTTTTCAACCAAGCACGGGCCGTACCTTCCAACATCATGGTGAAATATTTCGCACACGCAACCGTCCACATCAAAGCATCTCCATGGCCATCTCATATCTTTCTATCCATGCTTCTGGGGCCAAATCGGCGGTATAATTGGGCACCTTGCGTGGCCCTTTGAAGTCCTTGGGCAAACGCACATTGCGTAAAGCGGGGACGAGGCAAGGCACCCCCAATGAGCCGGACGTGACCCCCGGTTCGAAGATGGTCGGATGAACCGGCGCGAGCTGATGATCCTCATCTTGTGCTGTTAACTCGGCCTCCCTACGTGCCCTGGCCCGGTCCACCACCACTTGAGCGTCTTCGAAGCCACCGACCGGGTTGTTGCCTCGAGGCGGACCGCGCTGCGCGTTGCTTGACACGGCCGGTTCATCTGCGCGCCGGCTATAACTCCGGCTGGGGCGGGGGGTGGAGTGGATCGGTCCCGATTGTATGAATCGCTTCTGTTGAGCGGGCCGCCCTGAGGAGCTCCTTGACCCGGCGTGTTTCTACCGCTGTGGTGAATCGCCCTCGATCGAATCGCCTCAATCGTGCGCCGCAGCCGCGACAAGGTTGTCCATCGGGTTGGAGTAGTGACCCGGAGGTGTTGCCGCGATCACGGGGCGCTGGTATGATGGCGAGGCTGATCTATCACACGAGGCTGAACCGGTGCGGCCGTCCCAGGTGCTTCCGGCCGGTTTACCACCGGTGGCGGATTACTGGTCCCTGCCCCTGGGGTATTGAAGAGCTCTCTTCCCTCGAAAAATGAAGGCAAACGGGATCTGTACTTCCTTTTCATGACTTCATGTGGCGACTCGATCCGGCATGAGCCTATAAGCTGCGCATCCAAAGCGCCCGTTCGCCGCCATCCTCACGTCGCGGCTGCGGATCCGCTTTAGCTTTAGCGATCTGTTCCTTCACCCTTGCAATCTGCGTTGTGCAGGTCTGATCCGCGGGTTAGCCTCCGCCATGAGCACAGCCAATGCGTCAAATAACTCTGATAGAACTTGAGCCGGCGGGCGCACAGGGCCTCCTTCCCCGGCTGCCACCACCGCTACTAAACCGGCGACAATGGGCGCCGCGGTCGAAGAGTGAAGCGTCGCTTGTGTACCGGCCATGAAAATTCCAACCCGGCTGGGTAGGTCAAAGGAGTCCGGAATACTCTCTCCGTCGGAACAGCCCCCGATCTGGCCATCTTGCAGCTGGTACAAAGACTCGGTTTCTCCGGCGGATGACTCGTCGCCGGAGTAGACAACGGTTTCGCCGCCGGATGCCGATCCGCCTCATAGTCTCCGTGGACGACTCCACGAAAGCACGCTTGAGAGCCGGTTTAGCCAGGCAGGACTCTTCTTCGCCCGCCGAGCCGTCTCGACGGGTCGGTCAGATGCCCGCCCAGCCCCCGCTCGCCGATCTTGCCGATGAAAACGTGTATGCCACCAAAGGGGACCCGGTACCCGTGCTTTCGATCGAGCCGCCTCGGGGCCCCATCCGCATCGTCGATGTAGAGTTTGCCGCGACGACTCTTAGTCATCCGTCCCCAGCATAGCCTTGAATCCTTGAACTTGCCCTCTAAGATCATCAAACCATCGTGCGATAGCCCCACGGTGGGCGCCAAGCTGTCGATGGAATTGTCACGGCAGATGTCCTCGTGAAAGGACTTAGTCGCGGGGCCATCGACGGGTTAACTTAGAGGGGTTAAAGTGGACACAAAGACACGGAGTTTATACTAGTTCGCCCTTCGATGAAGGAAAGGCCTACGTCTAGTTGTGATGGGATTGATGTGATTTGGCGACTAGGGAGCAATAACCGCCTAAGCCTCAATTGTTCATCCTTAATCCGCCGGGTCGTCCCCTATATACACGGGTTGGCCCTCGGCGGTCTCTGAGTCGATCCGGCTCATACAAGTGTCCGCTCGGTCTCTTCTCTCTTATCTTACAGCTCAAGTTACAAGATTAAGGCGGTTTACATGACTGGACCCTAATCCGTCTCTGGGCTTTGGGCCTCCTCCGTGGGCCCTGATCATGGACGAGGGTAACCCGGCCCCTTCAAGGCGGTTTACACTCGGTAGTTATATCCCCAACAGCGGTGGTGGTGAAATCTATGAAGGGTTCATGACGAACGGTGAAGAAAAACCGAAGAACTCGCAAATCTTAATGGGGATATGAGGTACAGGGAGGAAGAAACTTACAGATGCAGGTTTGCTACGGGGGTTCATCGCGGTTTTCTGGACGATTCAGGTCGATGCAGCGGCCAAGATCGACGAAGATACGGCGCTCTGCTGCGGCAACGGCGGCGGCGGAGCTCGAGCAGCAGAGGAGTAGCGAGAGGAAGAAGACGACAGAAGGGGGAGAATGGAAAGAACCCAGGGGTCATGCCTATTTATAAGGGAGGACCGACTGAGAAAGCGCGACAAACGAGGAGGCCAGGCATCATTATCCAACGACTCCGACGCCTCGATTTTTGGAATGGTCAGTAAAGATAAAGATCAGTTAAAGATATGACAGAATAAAATATGAATTTAATGGAAGATGACGACACGGTGGGTTATCACGGATCCAGAAAATGACGTCACGGCGGGTTATAACCTTTGCACAGACAGAGGACAGAAGGCTTTTCTTTAAGGTATTTCAAGATTGGCATGAACCGGTTCAAATCAATCTGGGGCCTAATGTTGGGGATATAACTATTTGTGTAAGCCGCCCAGGAGAGGCTGGTTTACGCAAAGAGGATTCATCGTATGAAGCCCAAGATCAAGCATGAAGATGGCGGTTCAATAAAGGGTCTAAAGCCCACATGCGACTTAAAGGCCTGTAGTGATAAACCGCCATAATGGCATGACTTGTATCATAAGGCAGGATTAACTAGTCACCGAGCCAGACACTGTTTATGAGCCAGCCAGGACTCTGTAGGCCGCAGGGCGTCAACCCCTGTATATAAGGGGACGACCCACTGGTGGCTTAGGGAAAGTAGCAACCAATCGAGAGCCGGGCATAGCGTATCTCACTCCCTGGCCATCGAAAACCCTAGCAATACCAACCCAACTAGACGTAGGCTTTTACCTTCATTTTAAGGGGCCGAACTAGTATAAAAACTCTCTCGTGTCCCTTGTCCCGTTAACCCCTTTAAGCTTCCTAGTTGCGATGGCTCCACGACTAGGTCCTTTCACGAGGACATCTGGCGTGACAATTCCACGACACGTGCATCCACTTTGGTTAAAGACAAACCTCACTAACATCAACGCACCATGTCTGCGTACGACCAGAAACATTGACGAAACAAAAGCACGTCCATGCTTGTGACATACATATAACCGTGGGCTATCATACATAATCCCGCGTGAAGCCAGCGTACATAAAAACAGTGACTCCCCTGGGTTAACGACTGCCTGAAAAAAATGCAATACCAAAGTCGCGAACTGTGACTCAATTTCAGATGCAAACGTGCCTCTCATTAGCAACCATCATGCCTCCCGTCAATTTTCATCCCCAGACATATCGACCATGCCTCTCCTGTTACAACGACCGTGCATCTAATAACATCATCACCGGTCCTCTCCTAAAGAAAGACCCAACCATATCTGATTAAACATGTGATTAAAAAAAACACAGAAGCACGAGCATGATTTTCAACATGTATAACCGTGCCTCATAGAAAGTATGTGAGGAAGGATAGGCACGTAAAAGACTCCACTCGGAGGCAGCACAGCTGGACAACTATAATGGGAGGCAGCTGAACGAGTCAAACATCTCGTTTCCCCATAACACCTCGGAATGCACACACACCATCTACAGCCAGCATTCATTCCATTTCGCAGAAAAAATAAGAAGCACTCATTACTACTCTTGCTCTCTCCCGTCTCCTTTATATTTCAATAAGCCCCGACTCCCTCAGCGACAACACAACTCATTTGCCTTCTCTGTCGCCTGCTTCTAGGGTTCGTGCTTCTTCTCCGTCTCCTGCTTCTAGGGTTCGTGCTTCTAACCCGCACACAATCGATTAATTTCTAAGCCATACTTCTCTCGTAGATTGCTGGCCGTGGGTGCTTGCCCTAAGCTTCCCATCACAAGCCATCTGCCTTATCCGGCCGCCTACTTCTAGGGTTCGTGCTTCTTCCCCGCACATAGTCTCATTTCAAACAAGTTATTGTAGAGTTTTTATTGGGTCTCTTGATTAACTTCCAAGCCGTGCTTCTCTCGTAGAATTTGCTAGCCGTGTGCGCTTGCCCTAAGCTTCCCTTACCCAAATCTCCGTCCGTCAACCCTCGTTCTTCTTCTGTCCCAGGTAAAAAGCATATGCGTAAGCAGCATGCTCCGATCCGTATCTACGTTTTACGTTTAGGTTTTTCATTTGATAGTTATTGAAGCATCAGATCCGGTACAACGACTTCATTCTCTAAAGGAATATAAAAACCATTTGAAAATCTAAACAAGTGTTATAAACTCTGTCATACTGCTTTTCTCGAAGGAGTAGATGAGAAGATTTATGGTAAATTTGTAGTTGTTGCCTGCCTTCAATATGGCTAACATATTTGAAGCTAGTCGTTGTCTACCTTCCACGTTGAAGCTTGTTTTTAAATTGTTATGATATTCTTGTTTTCTTAACATAGTTTTTCTGAAATATTTAGGTATGATTTGCCCTACCTGCCGCCAACCAGTGACCCTTATGTAACCACACCTGAAGTTATCCAGAGTTTGAGGTTATTCTTGATGAAAATTGCTGGAGCCACATGGTTAGTAAGCATCACTAACAAATTAGTTGCTTACAACACAGTAAAAATCGTCACTGTCACTCATACCCCCTTGCACCTACACTAGGTCCCCCTGCTGCCACTTCTTCGCACCTGCCTTGTGTTTTCATTTTCCATTAGTTTGCTTGCCTATGCCCTGATTAATATAGTCCATTAATTTATAATAAAATTATGTTGTTATCTGTAATTCTTATCAAAAATTCATATCCAATTTAAGAAAACTTTTAACATTAATAGTACGCGAGTTCAAATTTATACTTACAGGTTGTTATTTGCACTATTTTTTCCAGTATGTACCTTGTAATGTCAGAGCTTTTCTCGCTGAATACATTGAAGTGGAGAAGAAAGAAGCAAGAAAATTGCGTAAACAACAGGTAGAGCCAACCCTTCTTACACATGAAGGAAGGTCTTACAATGCTTTGTTTAGGCATAGGGCGAACTACACAAAGTTCTGCGGTGGTGAGTGAAACATCTTTGCGGCTGATTATGAACTTCGTGCTAGAGACCACATAGAATTTGAACTACCAGACGAGGGTCTCAATCTTGAAATACAAACATATCGAGATAACAAAAGGCTGCTTCCATTACCCCACGTTGGTACGTATTTAATATTACAAACATTACAAACTTATCTTCTTTCGCTGTAATTTTATATGCATGAATCGAACTGAATAATATTAACCCCGTGTTGGATATAACTTTATCTAACTTTAAAAGCTTTTTCTTTTTCTAGCTCTCGACGATCTTTCTTCTGACGATTTTGACCATGTTCACTGCTGTGTCTACTCTAAGGATATTGAGCTTACCTACGACCAAACATGATTCTTTCTACAACGCCTTTTTGGAGATACTTTCATCCGTTGTTGTCCATTTGTCCATGTCCTGACTCACACTAACACCAAAGACTACGTCATGGTTGGTTACAACTGTCCTTGTTAAAATACCAAACGTATCTTGCTCATATGTAATATAAACAATACTGACGTAATAATGCTTATATGTAAAATTATAAAGGACCTATTTATTCAAACCTAAAACAACAAAACTTCTGTTGTTCTCTTAATATGTTGTTTTATCTGTTTACACACAAACCTGAACATGCCAGGAACTATATTACTTCCAATATGGAATTTCTTAATGTTTGTGCACTCACCATATTCAGATATTCTTTCATTTATTATCCAAGTGACAAATCAACGGTTTTAATTTCTATTTAATTTTGATTTTCTTCTAGAAAATTCCGAGGAGCGTTGTCTCAACACTAAAGAGATGGGTGGACATGCCAACCAATGGCAGGGTAACCCTTGAAGCTCCTTATGAACCTACACATGTCATCACTCCTTCATCGTACAACATCTCCAAAAACGACGGCAGGATGGTAATACAAAAGTCTTCTTTCAGAGACTTCATATCAGCTGCATCCTTCGTTGAAAAGAACGTTGTTCTAATCACTTTAAAAGAGCGAAATGACCGTTCTGTGTCCATCATCATTCAGCGCATTATGTAGATTCCGTCAGAACCAACACCTAAAATGGAAGCAAACAGTGTATCTCCTAGAATGTTCAACGCTCGTTTCATCATGATGCCTCCAGGAGCAAAACACTGATTACTATAAGTTTGCTAGTTAGGATGGTAGAGCAATTTAACTATTATGGACCATGTGCTTGCTTGAACTATCGGAATAATCTTTTGCAACTTATGTAGCTCTTACGGACACTCAACTTGCTGTTTCAACCATTGGAATGATTCATTTAAAAAAATGAAAAGAAACAAGAATCAGTTTGTGATTCAAAACCTCTAGCAGTGCGATGTTATCAAACTTATTCAAACCATCAAGTGAAACATATCTCAATTAAAAACCAAACATGACTCCATTTTCAAGTCCAAACTATATTTACTTCAACTTTTCCCAAACACACACTTGTGCACCGAATAACATAAAAACCATGCCTCCCTAACCAAGGAAGATTATTAATTGAAAAAAAAAGTTTCACAACAAAGGCACGACCATGCATCTGCTGAGTGTTCTACCGTTTACACGACTAATTTCACAGCCAAAGATGCATCACGCAGGCAACACGCAACGAATAAAAAAATTCAATGAACAAGACAAGTGAAAATCTTAAAAAAAGATAAAACAAACCCCTGTTTACGAAATTCTACGCCTGGAACCGCCGCGTGACTAGCAACTACTCTTTGGTGGTTTCCTTTTTTGCACAACAAAAGAACCCTTTCACTTTTCTGACTCCATTTCATCCTCTTCCTTGAAAGTTTCTCGCTGGCCGCAGTTCACCACCGCACACCTCCAGCCATGGACGACGGGAAACTAACAACACTCACCGAACACATCACTACCCACGGTACAACCGTACTCGAGGTGGTGTACACCAACGACCCAAGGACCGTGGAGCGGGTCATCAACAAGTACGAAGAATGGCTAAAGGAGGAGAAGAACAAGTTCATCGGCCTTGACCTCGAGTACACACGTAAGAGCAGTTACATACGACAAGGGATCGTCGTCGTCCAACTTGCCATGCGCGAGCATGTCCTTGTATACCACTACTGCATATCCGAGCGCTCCCAGACGTTAGTTGACTTCCTGCAACGGAAAGCGGTAACTTTCACTAGCGTCAACACCAGGAACGACAAGACCATGCTTGCCCATGGATGCATCAGAATTCCAGACGAGCACCACGTCGACATCCAGAGGTTATTCTGCATCAAGGGTGGTGGAGAGAGGGACTCCATGGGTGACCTTGCAGCGGCCATCATCGACCCCTCATACAAGAACATGAAGAAATCATTCCCAAAGGAGAAGCAACAGTTCTGGGAGTGGAAGCCACTTTCCCCGATACACCTTGAGTACGCGGCAAAGGACGGGTATGTTAGCTACGAGTTGTACCGTAGAATCCTAATCATCAATAACGGGCTACGTCACCTCCATCAACAACCAATGAAAGAAAGACTCCGCCCACGTAAGAGCAATGACAAGGGATCTTCCAGCGGCTGGAAGCGCCGGAAGGGAAACATTGGTTGGTAAATTGCGAGAAAATGGATATCTACATTAAACTAGTAGGAACTACTATTAACATAATTTGGATTGTATGAACCTATGTTGTAAATATGTTTGTTGTTGCTCAAAGATGCTGTGTGTATTGAATTACTATTTTACGTTTGAACTTTGAACACAGTGGTGTGCTCATGTACTAATTTGGATTTTATGAACCTATGTTGTAAATATGTTTGTTGTTGCTCAAAGATGTTGTGTGTATTGTATTACTATTTTACGTTTGAACTTTGAACACAGTGGTGTGCTCATGTACAAATGCATACTACGTTTCGCATGTCTAAATGCAATTAGTAAGTTATGTCCCAGTACTGAGCAAGCATATATTGTATCCATGATTATAGAACGAGAAATATCTCGCACGATATTGTATTATAATTTTCATACTCAACCTTTACAAGATGCATCGTGCATTTACAAGAATATGTGATGATATCGTTGTAAACTTCCAGTACAATGCTTATTAAACATTGGTGTGAACAATTCATAAATATTTCAGAAGATCATTCGGTACACAGTCACAAGCTATTGGAAAAAAATCCTTGCCTCCATTTCACATCAAACACCGCTCCGTCCATTCAGAACATCCTTGCTATTGTACACAGGTTCCTCTCCGTACACCAGTTCTGCATGATGCCATAAAACTACACTACTGTGTGCAACTGGCCTATGTACAAGCGTGACTCACTAAGTGTCTACTCAATCCATGCCCGTGGTGCCACGCACCCGTGACCCTACAGACTACACACTTGTGCATCATTAACCGAGCCCCTCTAACCAGATATTCGGACCGATGCCTCTACTGTCGTACATCCGTGCCTCTAGAATCTTGACAGCAGCAATAGGGTTCAAAACCGTGCCTCCACACAACCATGCTTGTACTGACTGCACTTCCGTGCCTCTGTTTGCTTCATCAACGCGCCTCACTTGAAACCCATAGTAATTGTACGTGCTCCGCACGCTTGATCGCCAATGCAACGTTGGTGCTGCATAGACGCATCTCTCAGTATACCCGTACCTCCACAACCGTGCTTGTACTGACTATAATTCCATGCCTCCGTTTTTCTCAATCCACGTGCCTCACATAAAACCAACAGTAACTCTACGTGCTACACACACACGTGCCTCTCGCATGAAACCTATAGTATCTCGCCCGTACAACTTTGGCGGTGCACACACGTAGCTCTCAGTATACCCGTGCCTCCTCACGTCCGTGCCTGCACTGACTTCAATTCTGTGCCTTCATTTGCTTAATCCATGTGCCTCACATAAAAGAGATGCACAGCTATGCCTCAGAGTAAACAACACACATGCCTCTATTGTATTGATAAATATGACCCCAATTAAATAACATCCGTCCAAAAGAACATCTTTAAAAGAGATGCACATCCATACCTCTTCTTCAAACATACAACAACAATGAACATTTAGGTTCATATCGTTTCGTATATCTAGACAACATTAACCCGTAGCATATATTTTTAAACAAAATCCATTTATGTTCAAAGGCTATAACTAACATCACTGCGGCAGAAGATTGAAGATAACGACAAGCCTCCCATCACGCTCTTTAAAAGTTATCAACACCAAGCTGTTTACTTCAATAGACGATGCCTGGAGAAAATCAATGAAACCTTCCTGTTTGAACACCATTCTACTACCCAAGCCAATGAAGTAGGAGCAAGGAGTGCTCACATATATATCATCATCACCAGATTCCAAAGTAACTTCAAGGGTTAAAACGCCAGTCCTAGGAAAAGTCACAAACTCCTTGAAACTCCTCACAACAATACCAGGAATAACCTGACAAAAAACATCAAGCTATCAGAAATAGAACAAAAATTCAAAATTATAAATTGAAGAGATAATAAAAATAAATAAATAAACAGAAACAAAAAAAACAGTGGAAAAAAATCTGACCATATGATGACCATTAACATTCATGGAATCAATCCTGTGAACAAAAGACAACAAGGTATGTAGACATCATCAAAGAGTTGACACCTCATGAAATACATCTGCTGATAATTAAGAAAAACACCACGGGTGTAATAACAACTCCCAACAAGTTCCATCTCGGAGTCGCTCAAACCATCAAGAGCTACAAAATATAATTACACAGGCTCAAGGGAACAAAAGAATCATCATGTGCAATAAAACAAGCTAAAAACTTCCTTAAAAATAAACCTTACCAACATACGGTAAAGGAGGCAACGCATCTCCACGACCAACATGATAAAAATTAATACCAATCCATGTTCCATAATGTTCAAGCCTAATGGTCATTATATCAAGAGGACGAACACCATAATCACTGACCAATCGTTCCCAGGAAGGACCATGGAATTTGCTCCTCAACCGACCATGACTAAACAGAACACCATACAAATAACCCTCATTGCACTGAAAAGCAAGATCAGTATCTTCGTCACCCCTCTTATGGCTAAAGCCCTACACTCCTCGATATAACGAGCAAGATGAGCTCTAACACTGCACGGAACATACTGCACAACAAATCAAAACAAGGATCATAATAAACCTAAACAACATGAGCAGCACCAAAAGAAATAAACGTGTGTGCCAAAAATTGAACAATTATAAAATGATATTCTTACAACACACCTCCAACAACGCCGATCCAGGACCACACTGAACCCATCTACAGAAGAATCAACAGAAGAACACGGGCCACCAGGCATACGGCAAAAAGGACAAGCCATAACTGAAAGGAACACAATGATTATCAAGAACTAATCCCACAAAACCCAGTTGAAACTTGACATCTGATAGTGTTGGTAGTCCCCACCCGTAACTACCCCATAAATCTCCATATCCCGGAAATATAATGGGAACAAAAGAAAGCGAAAAGGGAAACAGGAACCCACGAAGGCAACCAGAGGAGCAGCGATCACGCTGAACGGGGAAGCGCAGTCGACGCTAAAGAAGGACCGCCGTAAAAGCAGGCAACAAGCGCGGCGGCCGGGACAGGGGCCGTCGTAACCACGCGACAAAAGCGGCGGCCGCGACGCACGGAGATGACAGTAAAGAAAGAACAGTGCTCCACGATGGTCCGCCCACACCAGAGAGAAAACAGATCTCAAAACAGATCAAAAGCTTTTACAAAACATTAAAAGTATAAGGACTAAAGTGAAAAAAAGGAAAAACCAGATAGGGAAACTGGAAACCGGAAAACACGGGAGACGCCGTGCGCGCGACAAGTGTCGCGTGCGGAGCGCCTCAGAAAAGTCTCCCGACCGCTCTGCGCGTGACACTTGGCGCGCGGGGAGCGCTCCCCGACTAATCGTTGCGAGGAGTGCTCCTCAATTAGTGATTTCGCTATGTGCCGCCCGCAGCGACGTCGACGCACAGCTCGCCTGTAGAAAACATGTTTGTGAAAGACAAATATTGCGTACATTCAGAAAAAATGTATAGCATATCTAACATAATCTTTGCAAGTTTCAAAACTATGGTCGTAGAGCACTTGCATGCAAGTGACAGACACAAAGACAGGTCGGGTTTTTCTCCTCTGACGACAACAATGGTGAAAGTGAAAACTGAGCGACAGGTTGAAATGACCGCTCTTGGTCTCTCTCTCACGCATGCAACCTGCCTCGCCCCATCCACCTACCATCGTAGCCACCAGATCCGGCCGATCCCGCCGATGAACCCCGCATGCCGGCACACCGCAGCTTCCTTATCAATCGCGCTGACTTCTCCCCCTCGTCCATTGGTTGCCCTGATTTCTCCCCCTCACCCGTTGGCTCGCCATGGAGAGGAGGGAGAGGGGGGTGCGGTACGACGGGGCAGAAATGGCGGAGGAGATGCATCGCGCGCGTGTGAGGAGGACGATGCGGCTTCCTTCTAGGGGAGACTTGAAGATCAAGCTGGTCACGCGGATCTGCGTGGAGGCGTCGGAGGAAGAGATGGAGCGGATGATGGTGGGGGAAGAGATTTCGCCAGAGGAGGTGATTGTGTGGGCGCGCGCGAAGATGAACTCACTCTCTCCGGCGAGCAGAGCCAAGTGGAGAGCGTTCTGGTGTCTCCAGCCTTCTCTCACATGAGCTTCGTCGGTGAGATCTCAAATCCTCCACGCCTCCAACAATCTGCCTGGGACCTTGGTTCCCCGCTCAAGTGGGCGGCGGACCCTGGGTTTCGAGCGACACCAGAAGGAGTGGATCTCCGACAGCACACAGTTAGGATGCGGCTGAGCAAGGCCTCGCTGGAGAAGACGCTGGTTGCCAAGGTTGGTGAGATACTCTGTTTTGCGGGAGGGACGCCGTGCAAGGCCCCACAAGTCAGTGGGAAAGTAAGGAGGAGGTGTGACCCGAGTCAAAAGGCGGATGCGCAAGCTGAGGTGGAGCAGCCACGTGAGGAAGAAGAGGATGCCATCAAGGCCTACTTTGGGCAGCTGTGGGGAGGGGACGCGTCCACAATACCTTCACTGTTGCAGACTGCCACCCTCGGTCCTACTCTGGATCGAAAAATCACTCCTCCGCAGCTGCTCCTTCACCGTTGCAGACTGCCACCCCGCCTGTGATCAAGATCGACACCGCCTCTCAGTGCCCACCATTTCAATTTCTGCGAGTGAGTGGAGAGGGGAGCAGCCCAACTTCTCAGATCTGATCAAGATGGCTGATGCTCAGGGCCGTGGCCGTGGGCGAGGCAGACACGACCCGAATAGGAACCAGAGGAGAGGCGATGGCCATCTTGACCAAGCTGATCATGGAGGGAGCGGGCAGAACCAGTGGCCACAGCAACAGTTTGGCCCCCCGCAGCAGCAATTCCCCTTCGGATTTGGCTTTCAAGGTGCCCCTCCCCCATGGTACTAGGGGCCGTTCATGCAGCCGCCTCCGATGATGAACTAGTGGGGAGCGCCAGGGAATTGCGGGCCAAATCAGATGCAGAATCAGCAGCTGCAGCAACATGGGGGTGGCACCGGTCCGCAATTCCAAGGGCATGCACCACCTCAGATGGAGATGCAAGGGAATCAGGGGTAAACTACCTTGATGCAGTCAGCAGTAGAGAACAACAAAGAGAACAACAATCAGACTCAGCAGCAGAAGAAGAAGTAACCACAGAACAAAAACAAGAATGTCAACAAGGCCAAGGATTCTTCTAGAGGTGACTACAGTGATGTTACCTGCTACACATGTGGTGAGCCTGGGCATCATAAGGCCCAGTGCCCCAAGCCCCCTTCATGTTTCATCTGCAAGATGGTGACACACAAATTAGATGACAGTCCAGTTAGGAAGAAGCCTAGGAATTGTGCTAAGTATGTGGGCAGTGCAGCTTCAGGTTTAGGTTTCTTCAAAATTGATGTCCCAGATGTCAATGAGCAGCATGTAGGGAACAGGAAAAATGTTGGGATTGTTTACATAGAAGCTGGGCAGGTTACTAAAGAAGAACTAGCTCATAACTTCTCTGTCATATACAAAACCAATTGGCCATGGCACATCAGGATGCTAGACAGCTGTACCTTCCTAGTCAAATTCCCTCCTCATATCCCTGTAGAAACAGTTGCTGGCTACCCCAACTTTGGACTGCCTGAGATTGATGGAGTTTCAGTCAATGTTGAGGTGTGGAAAGGAGAGATGGAATTTCATGCAGAAATCCAGTCTGTTTGGCTTCAGTTAAGAGGAATGGCTCCAACCTGGGCAGAATGGTCAGTTTTAGAGCAAACTAGATCATGATTGGCGCGCGTTGCTGCGACCGTATAATTTTATTGTAAAATAATAGGCACATTTGCAAATATATTAAGGCATACAACTTGAAGGTTGTGTTTGCATAAAGAGCCATATAGTGGTGAACCTTGTCTTATAGCCTGAATGTGAGAGTATTATGATTAATCGCCTGATAATTTCGAAAGAATTTGTGAACATTGTGGTTGCTATATACATCTATTTGAGTGACAAGTAATTCCGGATGGAGGGAATATATGAAACCAAACCATACATTTTTTTAGAGAATATAACATTATTTTGGGTTGAAGAGAGTGAGAAACAAACATCCGCAACTGCCATAGTGACACAACAATCATAATGACTTGTACCATGCACATATATACAGTATAGTCGATTTCATAAATAGTATAAAGCCAAATAGAAGCAATTCATTTATATTGTCATTTGAAAGGTAGATTTATCAAAGAAAGGTGAAAGAGAATGTATCAGAAAAGTTGCACCACGATGATTCCTATGTTGGGCTTAGAGTTACAAATTGCAAGAGCAGATCCATGGCTAGAGAGTAGGGCATGCAAATTGTTAGGCTAGAACTTTCCCGAACAAATACACCTTAAGCCAAAAACCATAGTCCAAGAATTTCCCCAACAAATTGATCACAATCCAACACTTTAATTTATATAGGACCTGCAAATACGTGAGACAAAGGAAACATCATTAGTTAGGAGTCTGAACAAAATAGAATCAGGTTGGATAAAGGTCGTACATGGATGAAAAATGAGCAAATTAGCCCAGAAGCATAGTCGCGGAGGCTAACATAACCACGGAACAAATGTGTCATTCAACAATATACGGGCGTTAAGTTTAATGTGATAAATTATATAACCAATAAACAACTATTTATATACCCAAATTATTGTTTGAATACATAGATACCCAGTCCTGATGCAAGATTATGCACTTTAAATCCTAATGATTTATGGGCAAAAGAAATTAAATAAGGCTTGAATAGCAGATTATATACTAAATCATCATTTGGCTATGGCACTTTATTTCTAGATGATCTCGAATAGCAGATTCATAGACAAGGCGTACATGTTCTGTCCATTCCAACTCAACTTAGACTAATGAATTTTATTTTTTGTGGCTCGAATGATTTTAAAGTGTTGATAGTAATAGTGTAGGGAAAAACAAAGCCAAGAGGACTTATCTAGTCTTACAAAGTATCTGAGCCTTACCAAATAAACCAATCTCCACCTAATTAGCTTAAAAAGTGTATCTGCATTGTCACCCTCCTGCAGTAATTATCTTCAGCAATTCATCGAACAAAAATAGGAGAGCTAATCCAGAGGCATGAATAGCTAACAGTGAAAAAATAATTAACATTTCTAATAACTGAACAAAGTAAGCATTTCCCCACTGCAAAAGAGGGGTAGCATTGAAGCAATCTATTTTCCAAGGAAAAAAATAGATTATATACTAATATGCTTAGAACACTACGGATCTACATGTGGCTTGGGTTTAATAGCTTATCAATTCCACAAAGCATGTTAATCAGCTTGCAAGAATTTTGACACGAAGGATTTTTTGTACAGAAAATATGAATACATCAGACTTAGTGCTCTACCAAGGGAGGAAGATGCAGACAAAGAAAAGAGCACACAATAAAGGGAACCGAACAAAATTGTAATGAGTATTCAAAGATAACCTGGGGATCAAAGCATAGCATGCATTGGATTTTAATCGAGAGACGGTCTCATTCTCTAAGCATGCACACTTTCGGAACTATATAAAGCACTTTCGGAAAAGTGAATATGAAACGATAAATAGTTAAATTTCGATCTCTATGGACCAAGAAAATGCTATCCAACTATTCTTTGCCTAAAAGTAGAGCAATTGTAAACTCCTAAAACTGAAACTACATTAATCAAGGGATAACAACATTTACATGTCCAAACGAAGTGTGTCATTGATGGGCTATAGGTTGTGCATAATTGTATATAATTTAAGAAAATTTACTCATCAATATGATTGTTCACTCTGTTAACTTGAATGACCTTATTGCTGGTGACACAACATACAATGGGTTAGAATTCAGAAATCAAGTGCTTACCTCAGATAGATTTTCTCATGCCATATATCATTCTTTGACAGCTTTCTCTCAAGCATGAGCTTCTTTTCCACCACTACTTGATATGATAGGAAGCATTTTTTTAGATAAAATTCCCTACAGTAAAGATATCAACAAAAGTGACCAGTCAAATAAAAATCAATAGTCAACATAATATTTGAGTTGACAGCACGCTGACAATACCAAGCTAGGAGCTACATAAAAATTTAATTGTCGCACAAGATATATTTTGGGGCATTGGTGCCTAGCATACGTGTAGCATGCATTGGAATTTTTCACTTGTCAGCCAAAGTGACGCATAACAGACCTTGGGGGCATTGCTATTGTGGTGGCATAAAGTCATATTAGCCAAGTACCAACTGAAGACTCCCATTGTTGGTCAATGTGTTTGAAATTTTTTTGCAAACTGCATTGACTCTCTGCAAAAAGATAGAGAAACTCATCTCGGTTCTTCACAGGCGAAAAGATAGACACATGTAGTCTACAAACAAAATAACTGATTGCTGGATAGCAAGGATATTCCTAAATTCATGTGTAATCCTGTATAAAATAAGTTATGTGCCAGCATCATGGCAGGCAACGTGATTTGATGTCAAAGAAGAGGCTGTCTGGAGTGCTTTGCTGCAACAATCTTCTTCAAACAAGCATGTGAACATACTCACAGAATAAACAGATCGGAGGGCATGAGCCACCTCTCATCCTCAACATGTACAGCCATCTCCTTATTCCTCTCGGTTGTTGACCATGTTGACAACACCGGAGGGCGGCACCGCGGCGAGCGAACCAAGGCAGAGGACGATGGTGAGGCCTCATACGGGAACGAACAGGAGCCGGGGAAGATCACAGCCAGCCGTGGGAGGCGGGAGCAGGCGGTCCCGCCGGCGCTGGTTTGGCTTTGGCGGCTCGAGGAAGAAGAGATTGAAGAAACGCGACAGACATTGAATGTCAATCCAACGGTCAAGGTTGGCACAATCGTTTGTTGACTAAGCGGACGCCAAGTAGCATACTTTTTTATATATAAGAAGAAAACTGTGAGGAAAATGTGTTCGTCTGTCGTCCTCCTCACAGGGAACGTTCGCCACATAAGTGACTAGCACCCTTGGTTTTCAACCGAGAGGTCTTGGGTTCGAGTCCCAGGAACTCTCAATTTTGTCCTCCTTCCTTCCTTGCAAAAAAGGGAAAGAAAATCAAAGACTTGGGAAGGCGTACAGAACAAGCTAGTGTACCAGTAAAGAGATGTTGCCGAGTTTTAGAAAAAAGAAAGACGTGCTCCTGTAGCTGGTTCAAATCCAAACCTAGACTATGACTATATATGGTGCTATGCTACTCTGCAAGTAATGAAATTGACATATCCAACGTTCGCTTCTCCTCTTCTCTACTTACTCTGCCTAGCACCAGAAGCTCTAGCCGCAGCAACCATGTCCGCTGGTTGCTCGTCCACCTGCTCATCAGCAGGCAACAACCAGATATGCGCCAAGTCGCCACCCGTACCATCGCCTGTGGGTCTCATCACACCCCCGCCGGCACGCGCACCGCAGCCAATTGCTCATCTCAACCCGCTGCCGCTGGTGTGGTGCCACTGCTGCAAATCACAAAGAGTCATCCGTCGCGTCTCAACCACAATCCTTAACCCTGGCCGAGTCTTCTACAAATGCCCGAATCATGGGGTAATAATATGTTTAAGTGTTGTTCTGCTGCTTTCGGTTGCTGATTTTTTAATAGTTTGGTTGATGATCTTCCAATTTGATTAAATGCGTAAAAGGAAGATTCGTGTGATTTGTATTTCGGGAAGTTCTTGATGTGGGGAATGCAACTACGTTGATTATTTGGTTAGCGAGGAATCCCAATACCAGCAGGTTGGGGTGTTGGACAAATGGCGAAGGAAAAGCGAAGAGGATGATGCGAGAGCGAAGGTTAAAGATGCAGTTCCTTTGATCATGGCCAACAACAATTCTTTGAGCGGCCTTGACAAACAATGAGGAGATGAAAGAGCTTGTGAAGATAATGGGCAAAATCGATGTGCTCTGTAGGATGATTGTCTCTTTATTTGCAGTGTATGTAGCACTCGTGATGTATTCAGTGGCTACAACATGAGCACTTTGCTGAAATTAGTAATGAATGAAACCTGTGTAGCAGGCTGGGCATAGTGTTTTGAACATCTAATGATTTCTATTAACGGAAATCAGGGGGTATCCCCTTTTGATCATATAAATAAATAAATAGCAGAGGCCCTGTCGGGTCAGCTTTGTTCTCATTCGAAGACGTCGAGCAAATTGCAGTCCAACAGCAAACTATGTCATCAAATTCAAATTTCACAGCCAAATATGAGTACAACTAAACAACAATGTCATCATGTTTTAGTTGTCATACAATCACCAAACACAAATCAGCATACATAACAAGTGATGTTCTCATAGCAAAATACTAAACAAAATGTTCATCAGGTTTTAGTTGTCATAGCAAACACAATTTCACATAGTAGATAAAAAACGTCTTCTTATAGGCAAATACGACAAAAGCAATGTAATCATCATCCGCAGCAGCAGCGTCAACATCTTCGCCATGTGTATCAGTCTGAATCGTAATTCCCCACGGTGTCATCTTATTCTTCATCCTCGACGTCCTCGAACATTAGCTTCTTCCTGATCAACTCTTGTATGTCCACAGCACGACATGCAATCTTTTCGCCGGTGTCATTGACGTGATGGTTCTCAAAGATATTAGGAACATCTGTGTTATCTTATACATCAGGAGCAGTGTAAGCATCATCTTGTTGTGCAACTTCATTAAACGAATTCCTCTGCTCAAACCTTTGCAATACTCTCCAGTCATCGCTACGTGCAAATGTGTCTTCCAAGAAAAATACCTGTGTTTCTTCATTTACCAAAATAAAAGGCTCGTTGGTCTGGTACGCCGCCTTGACATTGATGGATTTGAAATAATCATCAGCTCTGGGTTTTGCGATCCTGGAAAACAGGTTATACCAACGACAGCACAATAGAACCACACACCGATGATCCTCGAAACTGGAGATATACTACAACTGAACAATGTCTGTTATGTTAGCATACATTTCAGTTGTCTCTTTGTCATACGTATCCGTGCTCATGATGGCACTGTTTTGTGTCGTCCTGCCTCCGTCTCGTGCAAGGGTGTTGTAGCGCACATCTCCAACAACGCAAGATTCATAATGTCTTACCCGAGTATCAGGACCCATTGCTAGTGAGTAAAGGGCATCATCAACTGCCTTTCATCCTCCCGCATCTTCTTAACCTATGGTTAGAAAATAGACAAGCTGATCATCTTATGTACTCAATATATTCAAAAAAAAACTGACAGTGCACTTCAAAAGCTTACATGGTTCTTGAACCATTTCGCAAATCCTGCCATAACCAGTTTGTCAATGTTTCTTGGATTTTGCGGCAGTAACTCCTCTTTGTAGATGCTGCACAACATAGTGATCGCGTCAAACATCTAAATATATAAGAATGTGTTGCAAGTTTAGTAGATTACGATGTATAAGCTGCAGTACTGCACTTACTTGATATAAGGTAGTATCTCAGGATAGTTATTCAACACATACCATACCGTTTTGTCCAAATCTTTAGGTTTGTCCTCTTGTCGACTCTTCCCTGTAACTCGAACATAATAATAGAAAACATTGAGCCCGGGATTGTCTTCACCCACCTCTTTGCTAAGCTGATCAGTTGTTTCAATGTATTTTGAGCAGGATGTCAATGCTTCTGTAGAAATGTAGGCCTCTGCAATGGAACCCTCGGGTCTAGCTCTGTTCCTAACATAGCCCTTGAAAGCGCCTAGCCGCCTTTCAATAGGGTACATCCAGTCATACTGTACTAGACCTCTAAGTAGTGCCTCATCAGGTAGATGAACATCCAAATGCACCATCACATCGAAGAAGGCTGGAGGATATATCTTCTCAAGGTCGCATAGGATAGTTGGTATCTTGTCTCTAAGACGCTCCAAAGCATCTATCCTGATATTCCTACTGCAGATTTCCCTGAAGAATTTTCCCAACTCTGAAACTGCACTGTACAAGTCAGGGCGGCCCAATCCTCTAAGGATAACATGTAAAACCCTTTGAAGTAGGACGTGGCAGTCATGATTTTTCAACCCTTGTACCTTATTTCCATCTGCACTGACTCTCCTTTCAGGTTTGGAAGCAAATCCATGTGGGAATCTCACACGGGACAGGACCTCGCTGAATTCTTTTCTTTTTACCTTGTCCAAGACGTACACAGCTGGTGCCATATCCCATGGTTTACCTTCATCTTGCACCTGCAAATCCTTTCTGATACCTAGGTGTGTCAAATCAATCCTAGATTTTAAGGTATCTTTCGTCTAGCCTTCAATATTAAGAAGTGTGCCGATAATGCTGTCACATATATTTTTCTCGATGTGCATCACATCAAGATTATGCCGCAGATCCAAATCTTTCCAATACTCCAAGTCCCACAAAGTGGACCTGCGGGTAAACAATAATCTCTCTTCTACCCTGCCACGCTTCCTTTTCCCGCTACCATTAACAGGATGGTTCCTGGTGTAATATGCCTGACCTTCTCTAATTCCACTTGCAACTCATCGGTGGTGAGCCTCTTTGGCGCATCACGGTTTTCATGCTTTGCATTGAACAGATGTCTTCGGTATTTCTAGGATGCGGCTTGTCCTTGGCAAGGAAACAACGGTGTCCAATGTAGCAGATCTTGCTAAGTATTGCGATGACAATGATTCTGTCACTGTGAATACATGCATTGTAACCATGTGTCGTTCATACGACATAGTGCCCAAAGCCGGATAATCATGGATGCACCAAATTATAACAGTACACAGAAAGAAATCAGCTGATGGGCTGCTATATAGGTCTCGAGTGAGAACACCCTTCCATAGCTGTTGAAGTTCCTCCACAAGAGGCTCCATGAACAAATCAAAATCCTTTCCAGGACTTTTTGGACCTGAGATGCAAGGCCATCATGTAGTTTGATTCTTTGGTGCAGACATTTGGAGGCATGTTGTAAGGGATAACAAGCACTGGCCACATGCTATATGTGGCACTCTGGTGGCCAAATGGGTTAAATCCATCTGAAGCTAAGCCAAGTCTAATGTTTCTCGGGTCAGCAGCAAACTCTTTGTGTTTATCATTGAAGCTTTTCCACTCACTACCATGAGATGGATGGCTCATTACATTCTGATCTCTGTACTCCTGGTTCCTAGAATGCCACAGTACATCCTCTCTTGTTTCAGCATCATGAAACAACCTCTGCAATCTAGGTGTAATTGGAAAATGTCTCAGAACATTATGAGGAATCCTCTTCACAGCATCGCCATCTTTCCATCTTGATGATTTGCATTTCGGGCATTCACTTAAGTTGGCATAATCCTTCCGGAATAGAACACATTTATTCTTACAAACATGGATCATATCATATCCTATTCCAACTGCACGAAGGAAATTCTTCATTTTACTGTAGGTGTGTGGCAGCTCAGACGCATCTGGGAAAGATTTGCGGAAAGCAACCAACATCGCATCGAATGATTTGTTGGTCATCCGCTCACATGTCTTCACCTGAAGAAAGGTGACCATAGCTGAGAATACTGACAGCTTATTTCCTGGGGTGACAACAACGTTGCATTGTTCCAACATGCGGGCCCACCGTTTTTCTTCTGCGGTGAAAGTTCACGGAATGCACGAGCATTTAGTAGCATTGTTTCAATGTTGGTCAAACTCACTGGCTCCGCCACCACCACCTCCTCCTCCTCTTCCACACGAGCATCAAGCAGATCAAGATGGTGATCTGCTGCTTCCACGTAGTCAATAACATTGGCGTTCACAGCTTCACCATGATGAACCCACCTAGTATATGTGACCGACATCCCATACAAGTGTAGATGATTTTGCACAGTTGGTGGGGTCTTGTAACTGAATTCATACAACTGCTACATGGGCAGAGCACATCTGATTTTGGACCACCGTACTCAGCTCGATAAAGTTCATGAAGTTTTCAACCCCTCGACATATGCAGCGGAGAATCTTGAGCAGAAGTTATCAAGTCCTATCCATCATTAGACATACAAATTAGTTCTTCTACTAGATATTACAGGAAAAACATATATGTTTTTTTATGAAGTCCAGAAAAAAATACCTAGGTCGATGTCTAAAGCTATGGCAAGATATTTAGACGAGCAGATCTAAGTAACGAAATATATGTAAAGCTAATTCAGCAAACAGATTTGAGTGCCAAATTATGGCAGGCTATTTCAGCAGTCAATGAGGCCGAGCACACATCCATCAAACTATCGAAGGCCATCGCAGCAATGAAGATTGAGTATAAAACGGTGTAGAGCTATTTCACCGAAGAGATTGGCTACTAGACCATGGCAATCTACGTCACAATAAATATATGGCAGGATATTTTACCAACTAATCGGCCTTGGCATGGCATCTCAGCTAAGCAGATTGAGTGCAGAACAGGGCAAGGAAGCTTCTTAAGCAGAGCATATTGACAGTAAACTACTTCGGCAAACAGTGAGATTAACAGCGTCTATCAGCTAACATCCAGCGCTACACCAACATGAACGGGGCCTCCGTCTAGAATGCGCGTACCGTGGGAGAAGCTGACCGCCGTGGGTCTCCACACGAACGTCGCCAGCGGTGGCGGCGCTAACCACCATGCGCCTCCACAAGAACGTAGCCGGAGGTGGCGGCGCGGCTAGAGGACGACAGATCTCTGAGCGTCTTTTGGGGGCGAGACGATCGCCGAACTGCGGCGCGACGACGATCGGGCGGCGGGAGGGCGGCTTTGCGGAGCGAATGGAGTGGAGGGGACGGGGAGGGGTGCAGGGAATATTATTGGCTAGTTGGCGAAGGGTGGTTGAATCGGATTTGGGGAATTTTTGGGTGTGGGGGGAGGATTTTTCGCGGTGGGCGGGGAGTTTGGCGCATGGTCGGTTTCTCCAAGTGCAGTCCCCGTGTCGGTGAAGAGGCAAGCCGGAGCGTGTTCCGTTTGCGTGAGCCGTGTGCAGGACCGAATGTGTGTGGGGTGCAATGTGACCGCGACAGGAGTGCTGTGAGTGTACCGCCTTTTTTACTTTTAAACTAGGTGCTTCGCCCCCCTCAAACAAAATGTGTTGCTTCGCGCGATCCATCGATACTACTACTAGTAATCCAGTAATCCCGACTAAAGCAGGGCGGCGGGTCTTTTCCCAGCGATATCTTTGGGAGCTTGGCTTAGTTGGGTTTTTTAGGACGAGTAATGCTACACCTACGTAATCCCAGTTACGAAATTAACGTAATGTGAAACCTGTGAGCTGTTGATTGTAGATTGGGGGTTGGGAGGGGCCCACCACCATGAAAATCAGGTGAGGAGAGAGAGAGGCAATTTACGTTAACCCTTTCATAGGTTCCCGTAGATGTAGAAAGATGTGAAATGCGTGAAGGTGTAGTGGACATACTATTGGAGTGCCTAAGATAATTTGTGTATGTATAGACCCTATGTGTTTATTTTACTTCGCATGTTAGATTTGTCTCGGTTCAATAAAAAGCAGAGTTGGTGATGATGGTGTGCCTGTCATCCTGCAATATAGGTCGTCCGATCTATATCTAACGGATAGGAAGGAAACTATGACAATTTACCCGCACTCCTCTCCACATTTGCAGATAAGGCTTTCCCTTGTTCATCCTTTTCTCCCACAAGATCTTGATCTTCCGTGCAACGCATGGGCATCTTGCTAGTACTCCTACAATATGTATATTATTGTGAAAGTTCATATACACCGACCGAGATTAATGCAAACACGGCAGATTTTCATTACATTTCAAACTTTTATAGGACAGAAAAATAAAAGAAACCCGACCGTAAACCTATTCTACAACGGTGACCGACGTCCTCCATCTGTGATCTCTATGTACGGGGGCGGGGTTCAAGACCCGTGAAGTGAAGGTGCGGTCTCCGGCGAGGAAGAGTAGAACATGGGATACGGACCGGCCAGTTGGCACACCATGCCTTGCCGCCTCCCATGCCCTACTCATCCTCGGAGGAGTCCCCGACCTCGGCGGTGCCGGACGCTGGATGGCGGCAAGTAGGACGCGTGGTGGCGGTGCTCCGTCGTCGGCCGCCAGGCGTGGCCACCGCTTGTCGCGATCGCATCCGCGTCGTCGCTACGCCGCTATTGCATCGCGAGGTGACTTGAGCGGCGGCGACCTCGAGCTTCATCCCGAAGACAAGCTCTCCGCAGGCGTTCGCACTTGCGGTCATGGCGGATGTGGTGCGGTAGGAGGACGATGCGCTATGGTGTGGAGGTTAGCTGGGCGTTGCCGCTTTAAGTAGCGCATTCGGTGAGGCCAAGCGTCCGGGTGCGTCATTAAGTCGCGGAGTTGGTTCCTCGGGCACCGAGCCTCTTAACGATGACATACTGAGCGGACGACATGAATGCGGGCAGCTGGCGCCGGCTGGGAACGCACAGCGACGGCGCGAGGGCGAGGTTTTGGTGTGCGGGGTAGTCGATTGCGGTCGTGGCAGCGTTGGAGATGCCCTTTGCTCACATGCGATCCCGCATGTCATTGAAAAGCAAGACGACCCGGCATGGTCTCAGGTCCACAGGATGCAGTTGGCCGCGCTACACCACTCCGTGGACGCGTCGCGGCGCCCCGTGCATCCTCGACGAGTCGGTTGTTGGGGTGTGTTTGGATTGTGGCCAAAGTGCACCTTACCAAAATATTGGTCATGACACAAAGATTGGTCTTTGTTTGGATGGTTGCCATTTTTTGGCATGTCAATGAACTCTAGCCAACTCTAGTTCATTTTTCCTGCCGATGTCGGCCAAATCATGGGCAACCAATACCTCAACCAAAATTTTGGTCATGACCCAAAGATTGGTCTTTGTTTGGATGGTTGCCATTTCTTTGGCATGCCAATGAACTCTAACCAACTCTAGTTCATTTTTCTTGCCAATGTCGGCCAAATCATGGGCAACCAATACCTCAACCAAAATTTTGGCTACCCAATGCTTTGATGGGGCATCCTTGGGCACAAACCAAACATACCGTTGGTCGTGCCACAGCACTAACGCCACCCTCGGCACACTGAAACCGACCGTGTCTAGCGACGATATGAGCGTGTCGCTCACCGCGTCGCCGTGTCCAGAGGCAGTGCTGGAGCTGCGCCCCGTTGTTGGCCCGAATGGTTGTCGGTGGCGAGGAGGTCGTGGGCCAGCTCATCCATTGAACTAGTCTGCGCTACGTCGGCCTGACGGGTGTGCCCCACATGTCGGTTTCCCTGTTTTCCCGGCCATATTCGAGCGCCAGTGCTCCGCGTTGAGCATTAGGCCTTTCACTATGTAGGCCAAGCGAGACAACTTATTGTTTATTTGAGCCGTTCAAGTATAATCATGTGGCGTTTGCTTATTTCTCATTCCTCTCTAACCCTCTTCTCCATCGATCATGTTGCCCTCCAGTCGAGTCCATCCTCCCGCATGCCTCATTTGAACATTCCCCAGTATCATTCGCATGTACCCACCTAGTCCTCTTTCAATAGATGTCCGGACCCGAGATGAAATCGAGAGGAGCAGTGAAACACGTGATACCTAAAGCGGATTCAAAATTTTGAATCGGTGATCATAGCATCCATAAATCATATATAAAGGGTATTCAATGTTCGTTTCGTTTTGAGCGTACAATATAGTCCCTCCTATCCTTTCTAGTTTACATATAAGTTTTATGTGTAGTCAAAGTATATCTACTTTGATCAAAAAGGTATCAACATTCAACAACGCCCAATCAATATTGTTAGATTCGTACGTACTCCTAGATTTGTACTCGAGATGGTTTCCAATTTGACTATTGACAAGATTAATAGTACATGAGATGTATAATGTGAAAATTATATCATTGGAAACTCCTTTCACATACGAATTTGACCATATGCTTTGTGTAAGTTGCATGTCATATATTATTACTCTAACATTTGGTCAAAGTTAGCCTCGAAAAATGCATTAGACCCTGTATGCTTTGTGTAAGTTGCATGTCATATATTATTACTCTAACATTTGGTCAAAGTAGTATAGTGGAAGTGGATCCTCTGACGTAGGTATCCCTGCCTTACCCTCCCTTTTGGTCACTTACTGGCGGACCCCATGCTTTCTAGGCCCGCATGTCGGTTACTCAATGGGTTAAACCACGTCGAGGATTCCTCATCCGTAGTATACTCCCTCTGTTTTTATTTACTACGCATAAAGCGGAGGGAGTGGTGGTATAATAAATGACGCGGGGGGAGGGAGGGGCGTCGGTTTGCTCTCAAGCTGCGGTCCCAAGCGAGCAAAAGCAGACAAGCGGGTTCCATTCGGTGGCGGCGTGGAGGGTCCAGCGTGCCGGGCTGCAACGCGAATGTGACAAGAGCGATGTACAGTCAAAACCGATTGACCGGTCGTCACCGGAAGCACTAGTCACACCAAAACCTTCGCTGCTCAGCCTACGCCAGCCACTGCCCTAAAACCACATCAAATCTCCAGCCCATTCCCCCACCTTTCGATCCCCTAGCCCGCATCAAGCGTACCCTAGTTCGCCGGAAAGCCATGGTGCGCCGCAAGATCACTTACTACAAGATGCTGACGCCGGAGCGCCGCGCAGAAATCGCGGCAGCGATCGGTGCCACAGACCTCCGTTCCCAAGCTCGCTTTGCGGCGGGCCAATCCCCGAGTTCTCTGGAGCCAAGCTACGAGGAGGAGGAAGCCGATCCAATGTTCATGGCGGAGGTCGCGGCGCAGAAGGCCCCCGATGGGTATGAGAATATGGACGTCGACTTCGTGCCGGCGTCCGAGTCCCCCATGGTGCATGCGGACCAACGGTTCAACATGGTGATACTAAAGGAGGACCAGGAGGCAGAGGCTCAAATCGATGCAGAGCGCGCGCATGCCGCTGCCATCGAGGCTCTCCTGCAGACGGAACCGGATGTCGTGGATGTGAACCGGGCGGCGGAGGCTCAACTTGAGGCGAAGCACGCGGATGCCGCTGCCATCGAGGCCCTCCTGCAGGCGGAACCGGACGTCCTGGACTTGAACCGGGCGGCAGAGGCCGAACTCGACGCAGAGCGCGCAGATGCCGCTCTCATCGACACCCTCTTGCAGGCGGAACTAGACGTCCTGGACTTGAACCGGGCGGCGGAGGCTCGACTCGACGCGGAGCGCGCGGATGCCGCTGCCATCGAGGCCCTCCTGCAGGCGGAACCAGACGTTCTCGACTTGAACCGGGCTGCGCTCTCGTCCGTTCAGAGCGCCCGCACGCTCCGCTTGAACGTGTAGCTGGAGGCCGAGGACAACCACGGTGCGGAGATACACATCGGCAATGACGACTGGTTCGCGCCGGCAGCCAAAGACGACGAGGCCGTCTCTTTCCGCGAGCAGTGATAGTTTTTCTTTATGTTGTTGTTTTATGGATCTTTTGCTGTGTAAAAACATATATTTGTTATGCAAGTCGCTGACTTGGGTCGATCTACCATTTTAGGTGGTTGGATGAATATCCTCGTCTCCTAACCCTTCTTTCCTTCTTCCTCACCTCTTCTTCTTCCCCAACAGACCACCTTGCGGGCCGTCGGATACTCCCCAACATGTGGTTGGATAAACATACTCTATGAGCGAAAATTATGTGTCAGCGATAAGATGGCTGAGTTTGGTTTGTTCACATGCGACAACACGTGTCGGTGAGGTGTGTTCCTTGGTTGGGTTTGCGGCGTCGAGAGCGATTGTGTGAGGTGCGGTGCGACCATGGCGTGCGAGGAAGCGACCGTGTGAGTGTCTTGATGCGACCGTGACAGCCGTCGCAAGTGTACCTCCTTCTCATTTTGAAAACTTTAGGCAAGCTTGGCAAAAATGTGTGGCGTGGTTTGGCAATGCAAGGCCTAGACCCAAACAGGATAAATGCGTGCATTACTAGGAGTACTAGTGTTAAAAAAGAAAGGCGGGGTTTTCCTTGGCGGGATTTAATCGATACAAATCCTCGTTTCACGTGTCAATTAATGCGTATTTTTTCTCCAAAGACCAAAGAGCTAACCATCTCTCCTCATCGCTTGATTAATGCAGCGCCATGCAAACCAACCTTCTCACTTCCGCATGCATGCGGGGATATTAATGTCCTTGGTTGCTAACCCCATCAATTTTGCCTCGATTAGTGTTAGTGGCCCTTTGCAAATTGTAATTTTGATATACTGGCCTTGTGTACAAAAAAATGGAGGTAGTAACTATATTTGACTTCCTTCCCCATTGCGGTGACGTCGATGATATCTTTTTTTTGGGTGGTTTGGTGAAGTCCGTTCGACGGAGAACACCATTGAGGGAGACCATGGTAAGTCGTTCGCAAGTGCTGCCTGCAAGCCGAGACAACCTCCTTATTTGCATCCAGGAAGTCCTTTACTAGTACTACTAGGAGTACTAGTGCTGTGAGATGGTTTCTCGAAGAAGACGATAGAGAAGCGGAGTCAGCGAAGAGTGAAATGATGGTTGCTTCGTCCGTAATTTTGTGATTTGACGCCTCACTGCTTTGTGATTTGTGATAGAAGGGACAGGGAGTAGACTACATGCTCTATCTTTGTACTACATGCGTCCAAGCATGGGAGAAAGAGGAGAGGCGTTGCATTTTTCTATTCCTTCAATAAATCAATCAGGGAGCTTCGGTTCCATCTTTTTGGCTTTGGCAACACCGTCCACAATGGTTCCCACGATGCCAAAAGATATTTTCACATTTGGCTACACATTGTGGATGCCCTTAACCGTACCACTTGGTTTTGCTCCTGTGTGCTATCTATACAAATCTCAATTATATTGATCTAAAAAATTATAGAATCAAGATTAGTAAAAAAGGAGGTGATTTTGCCGCGCGGATGGCGGGGGAGTTTCTTAATTGAGCAATGCTACATCCACGTAATGGTTTACGTAAAGTTATGAACTGATGTGATGTGGAACTATTTGATTGGATTAAAGAAGAGGATTAGGCCCACCCCACCTGAAAATCAGGGGGGCATATATACATTAGATGGAAAGTATACGTAGCAGCTACGTAGCCCTTTGTAAGTCTAGGATTAGGCTTCTTATTTTCGGAGGGCGTTGTCTGGCGGTTTGCTAACATGCGGTCCCCGTGTCGGTGCTTTACCATGCCGATCTGCCCCACATGAGGCGAACAACGGCGAAGCAACCGTGGTTAAGTTGAAGAAGATGAGGAGAAGCGGATTCAGCAGCGAGTGAAATGATGGTTGCTTCGTCCCTCAACTTAAGCTGCGGAAATGTGCAGCTTTGTGATTTGGCGCCTCATTGCTCATTACTACGCGGTGCCATGACTCGGTGCTTCACCCGGCTGCTCGCATTGTATTCGGTATGGTACGTGGACCCGGTAGCTTGATGTCCCACATGTCGCGAAAGGACTAGAAGATTTTTGAAAGCGGCGCTCCTTTATTCTGACGGAGGAGTATACGACGACCCGATGAACTGTCACTTGTCTTGTATAGTACTATAGTTTTGTTGTTTCGCATACGATCAATCGATACAAACCGATTAAAGCTGGAAAGGGCGGGATTTTTCCTTGCGGTAGATAATCTTGGCCATACATTTCAAAGGCAATTTTAGTGTATGCAAACTGAATAATTATAAGTAACAATATGATATCTAGTAAAACTAAAAACACATATGATTTATTGTGTTAGAGTGTAGTAGTAGTGCTATATTGCATAGTTGTTAGATGTAACATGCGAGAACGTGTAGAGATGTAGTTTTGGAGGGCCTACACAGAGAAAAGCGTAATACGGTCACCGAACTTCAGAATAAGCTGATTACGGTCACTATATATGTTTTGCGGTGATTATACGGTCACTTGCTCATAGTTCAGCATCGGATTGCACTCTGTTGACAGGCTAAATAGTCTGTGTGGCGCCATGTTGACTAGTTAAATTGACCACGTTCCTTGTGGGTCCCACCTATCAGTTCACATAGGCAAAAGGTCAGATAAACACAAATTTACGCAGGCGCGAAAAGGCTCCAACCCGCGTGCGGGAATCACCTGGTTGTGTATGTGTCTATCAAGGCCTGATGTGTGCGCATGCACGTGTAGGTTAAGCACTTGAGCATGAGAGTGTGTGTTGGTCGTGTGGTGTACTGGTGTGTGCACGCATGCGTGTGTGTGCGCGTGTGAGTGTTGCGTGTGTGTGTGAGTGTTGCATGCGTGCGTGGCTGCGTGTGTACGTGTGAGTGTTGTGTGCGTGCGTGTGTGCATGTGTTTGTGTGAGTGCTGCGTGGATGCAGTTCGTGTGCATGCATGCGTGTGTGTATAATCACCACACCAGCTCCTGTGTGTTAAAACAGACGGCTCAGCATACCAATACAAGGCCACCTTGTGCGCTGTGCCCGCGGTCATGACTTCGAACCACCGTCCAAATATTTTTTTGTCGTTTGTTTTCATTCTTACTAGCAAGATGCCCGTGCGTTGCACGGAACATCAAGATGCATTTGTATGACTTGTTTATCTTGTGAGAGAAAAGGATGAACGAGGGAAGGCCTTATTTGCAAATGTGGAGAGGTGTGTGGGTACTGTCGTGGTTCTAAGTCTGACAGTAGAATGGGGGGTAGGTATGGAGAGGCAAGATCCTAGCTATGGAGTAGTTGTATCGCAAGGGATTTCTGAGTTCAGGCCCTTCTCGGAGGAAGTACTAGCCCTCGTCTCGGGCCGGAGTCGGTCATTGGATTATATCGTATGTGTTACGAGGTGCGAACCCTTCTACCGTGGAGGGTTGCTTATATAGAGTGCGGGACCCCAGCCAACCCACGAAAGCGAGAGGGCTTAAGGTGCGTTAAGGCTAGGCGTTCTTGGTAGCGCCTTACATAAAGTGTCATTAAGATCATAAAGACTATTTAACTCTGAGACCGTTTGGGCACCGAGTGGCTCTTGGACTCTGGTGGTCGAGTGGGTCTTCATGGTCGAGTGTCTTTGAATCATCAAGTGGAAACCTACGGTCATTTGGAAGGCCGCTTCTCTGCGAGTGTCCTTGTGGAGGTACCTTTGGGCAGGTCTATGACCCTACCCGGTACATGACTTCATCATTAGCCCCGAATGGATCGAGGTTTGAGTGAGGAAGGAGTTGATAATCTTTCGACCTGTTCTTCGTGTTGCGAGTGTGTCTTACTCTGGATCAACGACCTTTTAGTGATGGCATCAACTTCTCTTTGATCGCCTTGATCCATTCTTCACGTTTGTCGAGTGAACTCTGTGAACTTGAGGATTTCGGCGACGGATCGGAGGAAATCAGCTATCGACGAGTTGCTCTGCGGTTAGCGGATTCGCGGGATCTGAATTTTGGGAAGCGCTTGAAGCGGAGAAAACTGCGGCTTTTCGGATGGGATAAGGCGATGACGCCTCGATCTTCGCGCCGCCTTTTTCGCCACGTATCACGTGCACGCTATTCTTGATTTGTGGGATTGCTTGGGCCTACCGGTCGACCACTCGGAAGCAGCCCCATATAAAGCGTCGGACGGGGTATTTTGAGCAGGCGACCCCAATCTTCTCCTCCCTCCGGCTCCAAACCTTCTCGCTCGCTCTTAGTCTGTCCGCCGCAGCTCGATTTGCTTGCCGCGGCGACCATGGTGAAGGAGAAGACCACAGCCCTGGAACGGGTGAAGAAGGCGGCGGCGAAGTTGGGGCAGATCCTCTTCGCGGTCCAAACTGCCGCAAGGCTGGGTCCAAGGAGATTGGATCCGCTCGACCATCACCGAGAAGGACCTCACCGATCTGGCCAATGAAGGACTGATCCCCCATGGGTCGGCGAGGCTTAGGGAACGGAGTGGCAACCGCAACTGAAGAGGGTGAGTCGTTCTCTGGCCACCCGTAGATCGGGAATTTTCTCTGCCGCCGAATCCTTTTCTCCGGGGGTTTCTGAACTTTTTTGGAGCGCAAATCCATCATTTCCTCCCAACTCCATTGTCTAACTTGCTGCTTTCATTTCGTTGTCGAGAACTTCTTGGGTTGTCGACCGCTTGGGGTCTCTTCAAGCACATATTCACTGTCGCTCTCGGACGGTGAAGAAAAGCGAACCCGAATGACGAGAGAACCCAAGTAATCCAGATGTGTGGGGACTCGGGGTCGAGATGAGGGGAAGAGTGCCTTTCGGCTATGACTCTCCCAGACTCGGTTAGAGGTGGCGATCGACCTGGTTCTCTTGCCAAGACCAGCCGGCCTTGAGGCGATCATTGGGCTCCCTCCTTTCTCCATGAGTCGAGTGAACAAGCCATCTTCCCTGAAGGTGTTACGGAGGAGAAGGCCCAAGTAAAGTAGCTGATGGGCGTGTAGTCCAGCTTATTCGCGATGGGGTGACGGCATGGATCTCTGGAGGTTTTCCTCCCGGCGTATTCAGCCACTCCAATACCGAGGTCATCCGATGTGGATGTACTGCGCACGGATGATACCACTCGGGTCCATCCGGAAGAGGTCGATGGCGCCACTATTTGGAGAAGTGGATGACTGCCATCACGAAACAAAGATAACCCACAGAGCTAGGAGGATTCCACCACTCGACCGGACATCTGAAGTAGACAAGGTACAACCACTTATCTTCGACTGTGATTCAGCTGCATTCATTCTGTTTAGATGCCAATTCGTCGACTGACTTTCGCCTTGTTTTGTTGTCTTCTAGGTCACCATTGAGATGTACTCGATGCCCAGCGGGCGAGGGAACAGTCGAAGAAGAAGAAGGAAGTGGAGGTGAAAGTCAGGAGGAATGGGAGTCCAACGGCGAGGAGGATGAGGAGGATGACAACTCTGACGAGGAGGAGGAGGAGGAGGAAGAGGAGGAAAACGTCGATCCTCCTCGCTCGGAGGGAAGGTCCAAGCCGATGCATGACTCGGTGGCCGGGCGCGGTAAAGCTGTCGTGCCCACTGGGCAGTCGACGAAGCGACCCAGGACAACTTCCCCTGCGCCGACTGAGAAACCGCCAAAGCAACCTCGAGCAACGTCGTCAAAGCCGGCGAAGGCTCTGCCCAAGATGCGGATGGTCATCCCCACCATCTCCAGGTAACCAACAGAACCTTGTATTTCCTTATTCCACATGAGTGAACTTTTGGTCGACTTGGTGACTGATCAGCCGATTCTTGAAATCTACAATGTCGCAACCTCCGAGACTTCAGCCAAGCACGAAGATCAGGAAATGGAGGATGCTGCCACCTCCAACCTTGGTATGATCTCTGAGGTTTCGCTTAGTCGATTGGACTTCCATGTTTACTTTTGAATCTTTCTTGTAGTTCCGCCTCACGTCATTGATCTCCCCGATGATGACGAGGAAGCGCCATTGAGGAAGAGGAAGAGCAAGAGAGTGCCTGCTGGCAAGGCTGCTCCAGTCGCGGTGATTCCTGAGAGGCTGATTTCTGAGGGAGGCAACCCCACTCGGGCTTCTGTGTCCTTCGCTGTACCGCTGACGAGTGCCCAACCCACTTCGTCGACTGCTGATCCACCATCTCTCTTTGCTATACACCACGTCCCGGAAGACCAAGTGAGTGCTGCTAAGGAGGCCATACTCCAGGCAGGGATCATGATGGAGCAAGTGAAAGCGGTCCGAGAGGCTAGCCAGCGCCTATGATGCTAGTTCAGCTCTCGAGCAATGTCCAAATAAGTCGATCGTTGCTTGCTTTGTTAGGATATGCTACAAGCTGCTTCTTACGGAGATTTCCATATCTGTACTCCCCTTTGGGTGGGTGTGTCCATTGAATTTTGTGGGGGCACGTTGAGTGCACCCATCGGTGTAGTCCCGAGACTATGGTCATTGCGTGCGATCGGCTATAATCTTTATGCTGTGAACTTCTTCACTCGACCTGGACGGACCAAGTCGAATGGAACCGAAAAACCGGTGGGGGCACGCTAAGTGCACCCGCTTGGTGTAGTCCCCGAGACTATGGTCGACTGCTTGCAGTCGACTGTAGTCTAAAGAACTGTGTTTTTTTTCTTTTGGTCGACTGGTCGAACCAAATTGGTAAAACCAGTGGGGGCACGCTGAGTGCACCCGCCGGTGTAATCCCGAGACTCTTGTCGAATGTTTTGATTCCACTGTAGTCTTAGAAATGCTACTATTTTTCCTTAATCACTCGGAAGTGATCTGTCTTTGATGTCTTTTGTTGGTTAACTCTTTGTAGAAATCTTGCGAGCTTGTGGCTCGCTATACTGAGTTAGAGAACAAACAGATCCAGCTCAACCTCGATTTGAAGCTTGCTCAGGAGAATTTGCAGAAGGCAAAGGATGAAGCAAAAGGTATGGCTGGTGAGAACTTTTGACGACTGCCTTTGTTTTTCTGTTCATTCTCAACTCTGTTCTTATTGTTGTTTTGCAGATAAACTAGAAGAGTCTTTGAAGAAGAAGGACCTTGACCTTGCAGAAGCACAAAAGGCGGATTTGGAGAAAACAAAGCTCGCTGAAGAGAAGCCTGCCTCAGTCGACAAACTTGAAGATGAAAATGCCAAGCTGAAAGCCGCTCTTGTGTGACTAACAAGGAAGTTAGTCGGTGAAGAACGACAAGATTGCTCTGTCGACAAAGGCTGGCCAATGGCGGGAAGCGAAATGACACGGAGATTTATCTGGAGGACTCGCCAAGAAGCTGTTTCTCATGCTTGAAGGTAATCTCTTTTACCCATTGTTTTGCTATCACGGCTCATCACATGATCGTTATTTTGAGTCCGAGCTGTGTTTTCAGAATTCTGTCAAAACTTGAAGAAGAAACCGGTCAGTGGAAACCAGCTTGGACCCCATCAACTCTCTGTGAAGAACGAAGCTGCTATGAATGTGCTCATTGGAGTCTCGCGTTGCTAAGCGTGGTGGATTATCTTGCTCGATTGAAAGTTGCGAGTGTCGCGGATCGACTCGACTCTCTGGCGGATCGGGGCCTGCAGAATGACCTTGAATCACGATGACTTCGGTGAATGAGATTCCAAGTCGAGTGCAAGAATGGAAAAAGTCTTACGCGGTGTGGTGCTGATGTTGCTCTATCTACGGTTTGTGTCCACTTTGCAAGGAAGCGCAAGAGGACAAGCTGGTGTCTCTCAAGGTTGCCAACACCGGAAACACGACTTCAGATCTTTCATGGAGACTTTCATCGCTGCTGCTATCCGTATTGCCGGCGGAATCGACCTCGACCAGTTTGTTGCACCTTCCGGTCCTCCGCCGAGGAGTAAAAAACTTCAAGTCCACCTTAAATTTGCCTCGGGATGCGAGTGGTTTTATAACAGATAAACTTTAACGGGCTTAACGCTGAGCACCTTTGGATCGGAGGGCGTTCACCGAACTTGATTTATCCTTTAACATGCTTTGTTTGCCTTGGAGAACTTTATTCCTCATTGGAAGATATTCGTTGAGACTTGATCGACTTGTGCTTCATCTATCCTGCGGTAGAGATGGAACCTGATCGCGACCGACCTCGTCGTCCTTACGGATTGGTATGAACCGCACGTTGTACTTGTGGCGAAGCTCCGAAGGAGGAGGTAGCAGTCGACCTGCACCTCATCGTCCTTGCGGATTGGGATGAATTCCTTACTTAGGCGAGCACTGGGCTGCAGCTAAGCCTCCGATTGGGAGGTTTTCTCTCCACTCGGTAGGATTTTTATTACTTAGGCGAGCACTGGGCTGCAGCTAAGCCTCCGAGTGGGAGGTTTGCTCTCCACTCGGTAGGATTTTTATTACTTAGGCGAGTACTTGGAGTGCAGCTAAGCCTCCGAGTGGGAGGCTGGCTGACCGCACGTTGTACTTGTGGCGAAGCTCCGAAGGAGAAGGTAACAGTCGACCCGCGCCTCGTCGTCCTTGCGGATTGGGATGAATTCCTTACTTAGGCGAGCACTAGGCTGCAGCTAAGCCTCTGAGTGGGAGGTTTGCTCTCCACTCGGTAGGATTTTTATTACTTAGGCGAGCACTGGGCTGCAGCTAAGCCTCCGAGTGGGAGGTTTGCTCTCCACTCGGTAGGATTTTTATTACTTAGGCGAGCACTGGGCTGCAGCTAAGCCTCCGAGTGGGAGGTTTGCTCTCCACTCGGTAGGATTTTTATTACTTAGGCGAGCACTGGGCTGCAGCTAAGCCTCCGAGTGGGAGGTTTGCTCTCCACTCGGTAGGATTTTTATTACTTAGGCGAGCACTGTGCTGCAGCTAAGCCTCCGAGTGGGAGGTTTGCTCTCCACTCGGTAGGATTTTTATTACTTAGGCGAGTACTTGGAGTGCAGCTAAGCCTCCGAGTGGGAGGCTGGCTGACCGCACGTTGTACTTGTGGCGAAGCTCCGAAGGAGAAGGTAATAGTCGACCCGCGCCTCGTCGTCCTTGCGGATTGGGATGAATTCCTTACTTAGGCGAGCACTAGGCTGCAGCTAAGCCTCCGAGTGGGAGGTTTGCTCTCCACTCGGTAGGATTTTTATTACTTAGGCGAGCACTGGGCTGCAGCTAAGCCTCCGAGTGGGAGGTTTGCTCTCCACTCGGTAGGATTTTTATTACTTAGGCGCAGCGGGCTGCAGCTAAGCCTCCGAGTGGGAGGTTTGCTCTCCACTCGGTGGGATTTTTATTACTTAGGCGAGCACTGGGCTGCAGCTAAGCCTCCAGTGGGAGGTTTGCTCTCCACTCGGTAGGATTTTTATTACTTAGGCGAGCACTTGCTGCAGCTAAGCCTCCAGTGGGAGGTTTGCTCTCCACTCGGTAGGATTTTTATTACTTAGGCGAGTGCTGGGCTGCAGCTAAGCCTCCGAGTGGGAGGTTTGCTCTCCACTCGGTAGGATTTTTATTACTTAGGCGAGCGCTGGGCTGCAGCTAAGCCCCCGAGTGGGAGGTTTGCTCTCCACTCGGTAGGATTTTTATTACTTAGGCGAGCACTGGGCTGCAGCTAAGCCCCCGAGTGGGAGGTTTGTTCTCCACTCGGTAGGATTTTTATGGCGTAGCTTTGAAGGAGGAGGTAACAGCCGTCCTGCACCTCGTCGTCCTTGCGATTTTCATCATTTTGGATGTTAAGGCGAATCCTTGGGCTGTTGCAAGCCCCCGAGTGGGAGGTTGGCTCACCACTCGGTAGGATTTGAATACTTAGGCGGGTACTTGGACTGCAGCTAAGCCTCCGAGTGGGAGGCTGGCTCGCCATTCGGTAGGATTTTGAATACTTAGGCGAGTACTTGGACTGCAGCTAAGCCTCCGAGTGGGAGGCTGGCTCGCCACTCAGTAGGATTTTGAATACTTAGGCGAGTACTTGGACTGCAGCTAAGCCTTCGAGTGGGAGGCTGGCTCGCCACTCGGTAGGATTTTGAATACTTAGGCGAGTACTTGGACTGCAGCTAAGCCCCAGTGGGAGGCGGCTCGCCACTCGGTAGGATTTGAATACTTAGGCGGCGGATTCGCAGCTAAGCCCCAGTGAGAGGCGGCTCGCCACTCCGAAAGGATTTTTTACAAACTTAGGCGAACCGGATTCGCAACTAAGCCACCCAATGGGGGAAATTTCAACAAAAAGTAATAACAATCACTGGGAAAATTATAACATTCTTGTCTTAGAAAAACTAACTACAAAAGTACTTTTATTGCATCTCAACCGAGTGAGTATTAAGTGTAAAAGGTGCGGAGCAGCTCCGCGTTCCAAGCTCGAGGCTCGTCGATCTGGCGATCAACGTTGTAGAGATGATATGCTCCGTTGTGGAGAACTCTCGTGACGATGAAGGGACCCTCCCAAGTGGGAGCGAGCTTGTGTGGTTTCTGTTGATCCACTCGGAGGACCAAATCTCCCTCTTGGAAGGCTCGACTCTTCACATTTCTGTCATGGAATCGACGCAAGTCTTGCTGATAGATAGTCGAGCGGATCAGGGCCATCTCCCTCTCCTCTTCCAAGAGGTCGACTGCATCTTGCCGGGCTTGTTCCGCTTCTTCTTCAGAGTATAGTTCGACTCGAGGCGCATTGTGAAGCAGGTCACTCGGCAGAACTGCTTAAGCTCCATAGACCAGGAAGAATGGATTTCTCCCGATCGACCGATTAGGAGTGGTCCTCAATCCCCAAAGAACTGATGGAAGTTAAATCGACCCAAGCTCTGCTGCGTGCTTGAGATCACGCATCCGCCGTAGTTTCAGCCCTTTGAGAATGAGGCCGTTTGCACGCTCTACTTGTCCATTCGACTGAGGATGAGCAACTGAAGCATAGTCGACCCGCGTGCCCTGTGCGGCGTAGAAGGCTTTGAACTTGTCATTATCGAAGTTTGACCCATTGTCGGTGATGATGCTATGCGGAACTCCATATCTGAATATCAACTCTCGATGAAACCGATAGCGATGCATGCATCGAGGTTCTTGATGGGCTTGGCTTCGATCCACTTGGTGAACTTGTCGATTGCTACTAACAAATGAGTGAAGCCGCTTCGCCAGTTCTCGGCGGTCCAATCATGTCTAATCCCCAAACAGCGAAGGGCGACGCAGTGGAATGGTCTTCAAGGCTGAGGCGGGCTTGTGTGACATGTTGGAATAGAATGACACCCTTCACACTTGTCGACTATTTCTTTTGCCATTTCATTTGCTTTGCCAATAAAATCCGCTTCGGTATGCTTTAGCCACAATGGTCGAGAAGGGCGCATGATGGCCACGAGGTTCCAGTGGATATCCTCAAAATTATCGACCTTCTTACGGCGTGATACACTTCGGCGAATCGATCGCGCTTTCTCTCGTACAATTGTCCTTTGATCCTTGTAAAGGCCTTGGATCGACAGACGATCTGTCGAACCTCTTCTTCATTCTCTGGGAGCTCTTTCCTTAGGATATATGCGATGTACGGCATTGTCGATCGAGAGTGATGACCCAAACTTCCGTAATCAGGTCGACCACGGCTGGGACCTCAACTTGATCGGATCATTGGCACTCTTTTGCTGCGGGGCTTCTTCTATGAAAGGATCCTCCTGCACCGATGGTGCATGAATGTGTTCCAAAAATACATTCTTGGGAATGGCTTCCCCCTTGGACCCTATCTTCGCCAAATCATCCACGACTTGATTTTTCGATCGGGTATATGATGAAGCTCTAACCCTCGAATTTCTTCTCCGGCTTTCTCCTTTGCATTACAATAACTGTCATACACAGGCTTCGACATCCTCCTTCATCACTTGATTAACAACCAGATCCGAGTCGCCGTAGACCATAAGGCAACGGACGCCGAGTGAAATGGCCATACACAACCCATACAGGAGCGCCTCATATTCTACTTCGTTGTTGGAAGAATCAAAGTGAATCTGGAGATCGTATTTGAGCTTATCTCCTCGGGGGGAAACCAATACAACCCCCGCACCAGAACCGTTCAACATCTTGGAACCATCGAAAAACATAGTCCAATGCTCCGAGTGAACTTGAGTCGGAAGCTGCTGTTCAGTCCACTCGGCGAGGAAGTCTGCTATTGCTTGGGACTTGATGGCTTTATTTTCCTCAAATTTGATATCAAGGGGAAGGAGTTCAATCGCCCATTTAGCCACTTGACTAGTTGCATCTCTGTTATGAAGAATTTCCGATAATGGTGCGTCGCTGACGACTGTAATGGAATGATAAGAGAAATAATGAGCAACCTTCTTTGTGGTCATATAAATCCCATAAACAAGCTTCTGATAGTGAGGGTATGTTTGCTTTGATGGGGTCAGCACTTCAGAAAGATAATAAACTGGGCGTTGAACTTTGAAGGCGTTTCCTTCTTCTTCCCGCTCGACCGTAAGTACGGTACTGACGACTTGTCCAGTGGCTGCAATGTAAAGCAACAAAGGCTCTTTGCTAATAGGAGCAGCAAGCACCGGCTGGGTGGAGAGCAGAGATTTTAGCTCTGCAAACGCTGCATCAGCTTCTAGAGTCCACTCGAACTTGTCTGACTTCTTCATCAGTCGGTAAAGAGGCAATGCCTTTTCACCGAGGCGAGAGATGAATCGACTTAAAGCGGCCAAGCATCCAGTAAGCTTCTGGACATCGTGCACACGCATAGGGCACTTCATTCGGAGTATAGTGCCAACCTTTTCGGGGTTAGCATCGATTCCTCGCTCGAAGCGAAAACCGAGTAACTTTCCGCGGGAACTCAAATGTGCACTTTGATGGGTTAAGCTTGATATCATACCTCCCGAGATTGGCAAATGTTTCAGCAAGGTCGGTCAACAGGTCGGAACCCTTTCGTGACTTGATCACTATATCATCCATGTTCGCTTCCACATTCCGACTGATTTGGTGAGCAAACACTTCGAATCATCCTCATGAATGTGGCTCCGGCATTCTTGAGACCGAATGACATGGTGACATAACGAAGCACCCGAATGGAGTGATGAGCGCTGTTTTGATCTCATCGGGTCCATCTGAGCGGATCTGATGGTACCGGAATAGGCGTCTAAAAGACAACCTCTCACATCCCGCAGGTTGAGTCGACTATTTGGTCAATGCGAGGAAGAGGAAATGATCTTCGGGCAGGCCGATTGATATGCTTGAAATCGATGCACATGCGCTAGCGACTTGTCCTTCTTGGGACCACGGCGACATTGGCGAGCCACTCGGAGTGGTAGATCTCTCGGATGAACTCTGCGCTAAGAGCCGAGCCACCTCCTCGCCAATGGCCTTTATCTTACGGATGGCGGACCGCGAAGGTATTCTTTAACGGTTTGAATTTTGGGTCGACTCGTGGCGATGCTCAGCCAGCTCCACAGGAACACCGGCATGTCGCAAGCTTCCATGCAAAGATGTCCCGTTCTCACGGAGGAATTGGATGAGCGCTTCTTCCTATTTTGAGTCGAGTGTTGTTGAGATGTTGGTCGGAGCAGCATTGGGATCAGTCGGGTGAATGTTAACCTGTTTCGTCTCACCAGTCGACTGAAATGCCGACTCCGTAGCAGGCTTCTTAGCTGCAACAAATCACTTTCGAATCTGCAGTTTTACGATACTCTTGTAGCTCTACCACCGCTAACCGAGCATCGGCGATCTTAGAGCCTTTCTGGAAGCACTCTTCCGCCTTCTTCCGATTGCCCGTAACGGTGATCACGCCCTTGGGACCAGGCATCTTCAGTTTAAGATACACGTAACATGGTCGGGCCATGAAACGTGCATAAGCTGGCCTTCCCAGAATAGCGTGATAAGCGCTCTGGAAATCCACGACCTCAAAGGTCAACTTTTCCTTCCGGAAATGCTTCGAATCACCAAGAACTACATCAAGAGCAATTTGGCCGAGTGACTCAGCCATTTTTCCAGGAATAACTCCGTGGAAGCTCATGTTACTGGTACTGAGTCTGGACATCGAAATGCCATCCCTTTCAACGTCTCCCCGTACAATATGTTCAAGCCACTACCACCATCCATCAGGACTTTGGTCAGTCGAGTGCCCTCAACAACTGGGTCGACCACCAATGCTTGCCTCCGAGGGGTGGCAATGTGCGTCGGGTGATCAGACTGGTCGAATGTGATGGCGGTCTGGGACCATTTCAGATAATTGGGAGTCGCCGGAGCGACCAAGTTCACTTCCCGATTGATAACCTTCAATCGACTCTTGCTTTCGACGTCAGCAAAAATCATCAGGGTGGAATTGACTTGGGGATATCCATCATCACTGCCATCTTTGCCCTCAACTTTGTCTATTTCCTTAGCTTTAACCTTGAGCTGTTTCCTTGGGCTGCTTAATCAAACCGACAACTTTGTTGAGTGGTATGTTTGGGTAAATGAGTTTACCCTCTTCATCTTTCTTTGTATGAATATGACATGGCAAATCCAACCGTCGTTTCCATCCTGGTCTTTCACCTTCTTGGGGTTCCAAGGACCCTTGGGTTTCCCCTTGAACTTTCAGGGTCCTGACCAAGGCCTCTCCGGAGCGGCTGGCTCGACTTTGCGCCACCTTCCATTGGAATTTCCTCCGCCGCCTAATTGGCGGCCGATTTATATTACCACTCGGGCCGATCCTCTTCTTCACCATTTGCATATTTGGTGGCAATCTCCATCATCCGACTCGTGGTCATATCTCGGTTCGACCAAATTTCAAACTAAACTCTCTGTTCTTGACACCTTCTTTGAAGGCACAGATCGCCTGGTGATCGATACATTCTCATTGTGTGGTGCAAAGTGATCCACCTCTGGATATAATATCTCAAAGTTTCACTCGACTTTTGCACACACGATCGCAACTCCGTCAATCCTGCTGGTGGTTTGCAAGTTCCTCAAATGTCCGACAAACACTCGGGCAAGATCTTCCCAAGTGTAAATCTTGCTGGTGCTAACTCGATTCAACCACGCCTGGCTGAACCCTCCAACATAAGAGGCAAATGCTTCATGGCCACCTCATCGTTGCCACCGCTGATCTGAACAGCCACTCGGTAATCTTCAAGCCAAGTGTGGGGCTTGGATTCACGATGAACTTATCGACTCGATCACCAACTTTGAAGTTGGGAGGAATCACCGCGCTCGATGGCTCTGCTGAAACACTCTGGTCCCGAGACATGAACTCTGCTGCTTTGGAAGGAACATCTCTATCATGGCCGTCTCGGTGAGCTCTGTTCTGTCGACCAAACCTTGAGCGATAATAGATCTCGCATCAAAGCCTGGTTCCACAGGGTCATTGGAACCCTTCGCCCAACTTTCTTGTCTTTGGCGTCGTAGTCCCTCTTTGCCGAGGAGCGTATGATCCACCCCTTGGGGGAGGAGTGGGCACTCGATGTTGATCGTTGCAATCGAATCGGTGCTCATACTGCTTGCGGCCCTTGTACTGATCATCACGCCGGCCCCCACGTTCCTCACGCCCCGGGGGTGATCTCGGACTATGGGCCGACTGGACTGAATTCGCAGCGACGGATTAGCTGTGAATCCTATTCCACGACTGTGATACCACTGAGTTTTGATCTCCTGCCGCCCGGAGCAAATCTCTGATTTGCAGCAAACCTCTACCCGCCTCCGACTGGGAAGGCTGAATTGACTCAGCTATATGGGCGGCAGCTGCTAAATTCTGAATCGGAGTTCAATATACCTGAGTTGGCGGTTGAAAGAGCTGACGTCGACTGGATTCTGGAACCCTTGGTCACGCGCGCTCGTCGAGTACTCGCTGAAGGTTCTCCAGTCGAGTGTGCTCAGCCAGGTTAATAGCGCATCCTCCAAGGCACGAGCCTCGGGGTTTCTCCAACGATAGGAGTGTGAAGTGCATCCATGTTGGACGGTGAACTCCTCCCTCTGGAGGCGAAGTGAGGGGCTTAGGCAGGTACTCTTCGTGGGCTTGCTCGGATCGCCTCCACCGTCACCTCCGTTGGTGCGGGTGAATCCGGGGACCGCGTGGTCCATCGACCATCGTAACCTCTGCCGCCTGGTCCTTTGCTATCGCATTCGGACGCGATCTCTGCGGACCGGTCGAACAGGCCGTAGAGAGATTCGTCGGGCTCGATCGCCGCGACTTGGGGGGTGGCCGACTGGCGGGCCACCGCATAACTCACCCATCGTTGAAGCCTCGACCGACCGGAACGCTTGCGCCGATGGGAGACTGGGAGCGAAGACGGCATAGGAGCCGACCCATACTGGGTCGACGGTTGCCGCAGGAGGACGCCGCGGACACACGCGCGAAAGTGCGTCGCCCCGCAGACGGGGAGAGCGTCCACGTCGAGTGGAGCCTCCTGAAGCTAAGCGGAGTCGTCGGCGATTTAACGTGGCGCACCGAGACGGATCTCGTGGCCGTCAGCGTAACTCCACCTGAAACCATGATGTAGGAGATCGAAGAATCCCAACTTCTCCAACAAATCGCTAGAACACCTGCCCCACGGTGGGCGCCAACCGTCGTGGTTCTAAGTCGACGGTAGAATGGGGGTAGGTATGGAGAGGCAAGATCCTAGCTATGGAGTAGTTGTATACGCAAGGGATTTACTGAGTTCAGGCCCTTCTTGGAGGAAGTAATAGCCCCACGTCTCGGAGCCCGGAGGCGGTCGACTGGATTATATGCGTATGTGTTATAGGGGTGCGAACCCTTCTACCTGTGGAGGGGGTGGCTTATATAGAGTGCGCCAGGACACCAGCCAACCCACGTAGCAGAGGGCTTAAGGTGCGTTAAGGCTAGGCGTTACTGGTAACGCCTTACATAAAGTGTCATTAAGATCATAAATACTATTTAACTACAGACCGTTTGCCACCGAGTGGCTCTTGGACTCCTGGTGGTCGAGTCGGTCTTCATGGTCGAGTGTCTTTGAATCTGTCGAGTGGAAACCTACCAGGTCGACTGGAAGGCCGCTTCTCTTGCGAGTGTCCTTGTGGAGGGTACCTTTGGGCAGGTCTATGACCCTACCACAGGTACATGACTTCATCAGGTACCTTTTTGCAAAATTGTCATAGTTTCTTTCCTATCCGTCAGATATAAATCGGACGGCCTATATTGCAGGATGGCAGGCACACCATCATCACCAACTCTGTTTTTTATAAGAGTGAATTTTATGTATTTTATAAGAGTGTAGATGTAGAGTAGATACAAGTCGACAGGTGGGCATGATGGTAGTGAGATAATGTGATGCAACACTAGAGGTGCCACGTGGAGCGTTTAACTAGTCAACTAGTCATGTCATGAGCAAATATAGAGTTGTACGGTGAGTCCGTGACTGTATAATAACCACTAAACGTAAATGGTGACCGTAATGAGTGGATTCTGAAGTCCAATGTACGTATCATGCTTTCGCTTTGAATACAATGATCATCATTGCATGTGCGAAATAAACGTGAAGAGAGGGCTTTTAGATCAATGGGGTACGTGATGAAACATGTGTGAATGTGTTGTTGATGCATTTGGCAGGGCCTAGAGAGGTATGTGTGTGTATTACATATTCGAGAGAGGCATGGATAGAGGGGCTGACGGGGGGGGGGCGTGGGAGAGATAGCACGAGAAATGAGAGTGATCTAGAGAGAGAGAGAGACAAATATGACGTCATGACAAGAGATTCCATTCCCTTGAGTGTGTATATGCAACCGGGGAGGGAATAGAGGCACCAGGAGAAATTTTCTGTGTGTGTGGTGTTTTTGTTGGTATGTGTGGGTGTGAGAAGATAATGAGACATGGGGGCAGAGGGTGTGTCACCGCGTGAGGTCCGGTGGGTCGAGGTGAGGCCCTTCGTTCGGTTCCGTCCTGCGCCACATTGGTCGGCCGGTGACGCAATTAGGAAGACCCATGGATGACTAGTCGTACAAGACAAAGATAGCAGAATTGTGAAGGACTCTGTGTCCACTGACAAAGCCGGCTAGGATTTGTAATCCTAGGTTCTCTGACTAAGGTAACCCCTTTATCTCTGATATTACTATTAATCCAACCTAACTTTAAGGGGCATCCTACAGAATGCTCTGCTAGAATCATACTCATCGATTAGGAAGAGAGGTGCGAGACAATGCGTGAGAGACATGCGTAAAGATAATGTGCGTACATGAGACACGTAGGCAGGTCCATGTATATAGAAAGGGTCGATGAGGATTGTGCATGTGTATGTTTGCGACAGGAAAAGTGCTTGTGATAAAGGTTAGTGAAAACAGTTGTGAATAGTTATGAGAGGGAGGGAGGGTTATATCTAGAGCATGTGTGCGATAAAGACACCTCGGGAGAGAGTGTGCGAGCATGCGTGAGAGACCACCGATGGAGAGTGAAACTACACGTAAAAGACTGCTCTACACATTGATTAAAGATATAAATTGTATCCAAATATTAGGATGGGATCAGGATATTTGCAATTCGCGTAAGGAGCGGTCTTTGATCAATCAGACATCTAGATTCTATCAAATTTGAGCATGTCTATGTTATTATTTGACACAAATGATCCACATAGTTAGTATTTTGAACTCCAGACAATGCATCGCTTTAGCAATCGAATATAAACGTGAGTATAGTTCATGTTGTGTGTGTAAAGCACATTATATATACGAAAGTTACACAATGGACATTATAAATAGCTACCTATGAACTAGCATACATTTGAATTCAACTAAAGGTGGTTTAAAATAATCAAATTCAACATGAAGTCCATTCAATTATTTGAATTTGATATCATGGCATTTGTAAACCATACCTAAATTATGGGGGCACCAATCTTTGCTCTGATTTTGTACATAATACCATATGTAGTCGTGTACAGAATAGATTCAAATTTAGCTCCTCCATTCAAAATAATCGTAGTTATAGGATTTTCAAGTGTCAAAATTTCAAAAAGAAGCGGATAATTTAATGAGGTTTTCAAACATACAAGGTCAAATATAATGTTGTCTATTTAGCTCAATCCTCATAGTTCAAGAGTACTCTAAACGTGAATGCTTGTGTTTCAAAATTTTGAACGAAGCGCCAAAAGAGCCTCTACTCACCCGAAACCGCGTGAGACCAATGTTTGGTAGTACAAGGAAATTACTTTTCTAATAACTTCGACCCGTGAAACCTACCGGCCCGACGTCCAAAGGTCTAAACCGGGGTAGGTTTGTAGCTTCATCTAGACAACACGCAACCGCATCCGAAAAACATTCATACACAATGGCCGCCTAAGCACACATGCGCGCGGCCGAAATCGCTCCCGCCCACTATTTGGGACACCTGGGATTACCATCCTACCCCCGACCTGCAGTAGGTCTGAAATTTAAGAGGGGGGCAAAGTCTGTACTTTCCCCAAATTTCAAACAAGCGTGTCCCATCTTCTGTTCAAAAAAGCCAAAAACTAGTGCGTCCCAGACCGAAACATGGTTCCCCCCACCCGTCCGATTCCCCATTCGTACTCCGTGGGCGCCAAAACTACCTCTCCACCACCCATGAAACCCGGCGTCCTCCGTCCGCCACCCCATCCCACCCATCAACCGCCGCCCTCCTCCATCACGCCGGAGCCGATACCCCGTCGTCGTCATCCACCTCAACCTCAACTGCAACGCCCTCCACGGCTAGTAGTTGAAGCCAAGGCCGAGCCATCTGTACCCAAGACAGTTCAACCACGCCGTCATGCGCCTCACCGCTGCCGCTCCAACTTCGCCACCCTCCACCACACCGGAGTTGTTCCTGCTACGCCGTCCTTCGCCGCCTTGGATCTTCTTCCCCTCCGCCGACATACGGCCACGACAACACAGTCAACAATTTGGCCATGGGTTCGTCCAAGCCTGCACCCTCCAGAACATCGGTTTCCCCAGTAAAAAGAAGAAGATCGGCGCGACATGTGGAGGTGACCACTCTGGCAACCAAAAAAGGTACTCCTCTTCCCTTATTCGTGCAAATCTTACGTCTCTACTTGCACGGTATTCATCCCACAGAAGACACTAGTTGACCGCTTCTTCTTGATACTAGATGTTCCTAGTAACTCGCGATGCACAAGGTTTCTCCTCATATACTATTTCACCTTAGCTAGAGGTCCGTCGGCCCCATGAATTTCAATTTCTGGCCAGTTGATTCCCAATTAACAGAAGCATTCCCCGGTGTAACAGGCGCTAGTACACCTATTACGCCGGGGAAGCAGCGCCTTGGTGTTTATCTTAGGGGCGTGTGTGGCCTAGAGCTCTGGCGCCCGATCCGAGGTCGGCCGGGATTAAAGGATGGCCTGGGCGGCGCCAAGCACGGCGGTGGTGTGAGGTCGATGGGAGGGCGAGGCGCCGGAGGCAGGGGTCTGGGCCGGTGGTCGCTGGCGGTTCGAGAAAGATCGTCAATAGTGACTGGCGGGAGGTAGACGAAGGCCATCTGCCCGTTCCTTATAGATCGGACGGTTCATTAAAAAATCGACTGACCTATTTATTTTCAGTCGACTGTTATCTTAGATATGACCACATGTGGTGGTGTGCCGGAGGAGTACCTGCATTTCCTGTGCTCATATATTACAAAATCATACGGAGTAGAATCTAATTTTGTTTGCCATGCAATGTTGTAGAGCTATCATGTGTCTCCTGTCATTTATTTTTCATCCACCTTCTATCTGCTACTTTTACAGTGCACTAGTTCTGCACACACTTCACCCTTACTCTCACTATTGTGTTTTTATGCAAGGGTATTTCAGACTCTGCTGCCATGAGAGAAACCAAAAAGAAAAGAGAGAAGTCGCTCCAGCTTCGTATGCGGGTAGGCAGGACACGTTACATCGCTATAAAGGGTGCAGTCTCAGCAGATGGAGAGGGTAAACGTAGCTCTGGAGTTGATGACCTTGCTCGCAATGAACCACCATCCCAGGTGCTTTCTTTAACTTCGCGGTGTCATATGTGGTTGCATGTTCCATATGGTGTCTAGCTTGTATTCGAAAGGCCGAAGTCGGTAAGATAAGGAAAGATATTTTTTTTACATGAACCACCATCCCGTGAGCACCAGAAGACAAATAGCTAGTCAGGGCACTGGCCGAGCCAGTGACAAGCCTAACAAAGATAGGCATCACCTGGAAGCCAACTAAAAAGCTATGATGGTGGCGAAGCAGCCCGCCTCCCACCAGGCTCTCAGGTCCTAGATGATAATGCTCACCACTCCAGCCGGATGTCTAGCTTGTATTGCTTCCAATTTGGTTAAATTGCATCTGCTTAGCTTACACATTATACCTTTGAATATGACATGCCTTTCTGTTTTTGGTACATACTAGTACATCTGTGTATTAACCATGTTCTTACATCAAACTAATGTTCTTGTGTATCCCTCATCAATCACTTATGACGAGGCAAAGGCAAGGGACTACTCCTCATTTAAAGAATGCAACGTCAGCCTCCCGACATGATTCTCAAGAAATAGAAATGCTAGATGAAGATAGTGAACGTAGCTCTGTAGTTGATTACAACATTTCCCCTACGCTAGCATCGCAGGTGCTTGCTCTAACTTGGCAGCGTGATATGTGGTTGCATGTTGCATATGGTGTCTAGATTGTAATTCTTCCAATCTGGTTAAACTTCATGTGCTAGTCTGCTTAGCTTATACATTATACCTGTTAATGTGACATGCCTTCCTGTATTTAGTACATAGTAAATCTGTCTATAAAGCATGTCCTTACATAAAACGATTTTTTTTATCCCGCATCAATCAACATGACGAGACACCTTTAGTATATGCATTACGATATTAGTTGCATCTTTCATATGATTTATAGCATGCACTGCTTCTAATTTGTTGAAATTCCATTTATGATGGGACGCTTTTAACTTGGCAGAGTCATACTGGTTGCATCTTTCATGTGGTGTCTAGCTTGCATTGCTTCTTATTTGCTGGAATGGTTTCTGCTTAGTTTACACAAATAGTTGTGAACATGCCATGTCGTCCTGTTTTTCGTACATATTCCATCCTGGTATCATGTGTTTGCCTTACATCAAAGTAGTGATTGTCAGTATCATGCATGAATGAGTTCTGAAGAGAGAATTTTATTGCTTTTTCTTGTCGATTTTACTTGACAATTCAAAATCAATAAAGCGGAAGGATGTTAGCAAGGCAGCGGATAAAGGTGCTCCTTCCGAACGGAGAGCCTCTGATTTCTACTCCTCCACACCCCAAGATGATTTCCAAGACAACACATGCATAGACACTCAACAAAGTTGTGTTTATGATGAGCACGTCTCCCTAGTGCAGCATCATCGGTGCTCCCTCTAACTTGGCAATTGTTATATGTGGTTGCATGTTATGTGTGATGTCTAGCTTGTATTGCTTCTAATTTTTTTGAATTCCATCTGCTTACTTTACACATTATACTTGAATAAGACACGTGTTCTGTTTCTAGAACATACAATATCATCTATCACACCATGTTCTTACATCAAAATACTACTATTGTGTAACCTGCAACAATCACTTATCATAAGACACGTTTGACTTCGGAGTGTGATATAGGTTACATCTCACATTCTTTTCTAGCTTGTACTACTAATTTGTTGAAATGGCACTTATGACGAGACAATTTTAACTTGGTAGAGTGATATTCGTTGCATCTTTCATATGGTGTCTAGCTTTCATTGCTTCTAATTTGTTAAAATGCCTTCTCCTTAGTTTACACATCATAAGCTGTGAATATGCAATGGCGCTAATGACGAGAGACCTCTAACATGGTAGTGTGATGTTGTTTGCATCTTGCATATGATTTATTCTTGTCTTGCTTCACATTTGTTTAAACGCCATTTATGATGAGACACTGTTAACTTGGCAGAGCGATATTTGTAGCATCTTTCATATGGTGTCTACCTTCCATTGCATTGCTTATAATTTGGTGAAATGTCTTCTTCTTAGTTTACACATCATAGTTCTGGTTATCTCTTCCGTCCTGTTTTTCATACATATTACATCCTCCTATCATGTGGTTGTCTAACATCAAAGTTTAGTTCGTCTGCATCACGCATCAATTTGTTCTGAAAAACTAAATTGTTATTCGTTTTTCTTGTAGGCTTGACTTAACATGGCACAGAGAAAGAGGAAGAAACACAGAATGGCAGGGAATGAGAAGCGGATGAATCCTGCAAATTCTGCTGGTACTTATGGTGCAATAGAAGGTCAAAGTCCAGCGGAAAATTCTACAAACACGGCATCCCATGCTAGACGAGCTGCAAAAAAAGCCAAACAGAAACAAATAGCTGCCACCAAACAAGCAGAGACAGCCATAGTTCTTGCAACACCTACCACAGTACTACCAGCTCCACGACTTACTCGTGCGTCAACTGAGCTAGCAGCACGTTCCCAAGCTCCCTTGCCACCTAACACTACTTCCCAAGCACTCTTGACACAAGACGAGTTGGCAATATCGATGAACCTTGTGAGCTTCAACAGCAAGAAGGTAGTTCTTTGGAGTCAAGTTCTGATTGCATGCTTCTTTATATGTAGTCTCACAGTTTGATGTACACTAACACTTCCTATGTTTGTTGTTGGACTAGCACCTAGGCGCAAGAGGAAACAAACATCGAGGATAATGCTCGATAGGTTAACTAAATCTAGAGGAGGAAGAATGGAGATCCGTTTTGAGGCAGGTTTAAAAGGCCACGTGATGCTCTGAGTCAGCCAAGTTAGTATCGAGGCAGCGGTTGCCGTTAGGTGTCATGTACGTGTATCCTCCCAACATGGATTCAGTACAGGAATGACAAAGATGAAACCCAGTTCAACACCTTCCTCGACCATTTATCTGTAAGTATGGTTATGTATGGAAACTAGTAATATCGTCTTGCTCTGTCGCATACTTTCTAGGTTGCTTATAATGAGAATCCCATAATTTTCAACAGATGAGGTTCAAGTTGGATAGCCAAGATGATGCAACTGACAAGCTTGCACCCATGTTTTCAAGTCTGCTCATGACAAGATGTCGGTATAACTTGAGGAAAACTCACTTTGAAGGCAAGGCTAATAGTGAACTTCCCAAACATCTCCAGTGGAAAATATATCGGATGAAGACTGGAGGGGCCTTGTTAAACACTGGTCTGATTCGAAGTATCAGGTACATTATATATATGTGATCAGATCACATGTTGAAGTCCTATTTACGCATGTGCCACACAAATCTATCTTCTTGTAGGTGAACTGTTCAAAGAACAAGGCCAACCGTACGAAAGTGAAATTCCAAGAGACGACAGGATCTCGTAGCTATATTGCATACTGCGAGGCTCTTGATATTAGCTGTTGTTTCACTCTTTTTGGTGTACCATATTATCAGATCTATATTAACTTGTTCCAAATGCAGAGGAAAGCCCGCAAGGACCAAAAAGTACCTGAACCAAATGCTGTGGAAATCTTCAAGGACTGTCACACCAGCAAGAAGAAGGGCAAGACTGCACCAGTCAAAGTCGCTGTTGTAAGTCCTTAATCCTCATGCCTTTTAACTACTACTTACTATGACTTGTGCCTTGAACTGCATGGTTTGCAGCCAATGTCTATTACTCTTTTCAATTTTATACACAATTGTCTTAGCATATCATTGCACATTACAAGGTTTAAAAGAGAGGAGTGATGTTCCTTTGATCTTGACCCATAATCTAGTTCCGTGCTGGACTTGCCCACACAACGTTACAATTGCATGTTTGTCTATTCTCAGTTGTTTTGTGATATGAATGATGTCATACTATGCTTACCATATTATAAACTTCGTCTCTTTATCCTTAGCCCTCAATACAATCTGAAGAAATAGACAATACATTAGCGATGGTACATGGTCATATGTTTGGAACCTGGTTTTATTATGTACTTTACAATAAAATACAACTAATATTTTACATGGGTTCACCAGAATAAGTTCTGTATATATACCAAAGCTATTTTGTTTGGTTTTGCTGCCTCCTTAATATCTTTTGTTCTGGTACTACTAATGTAAAACCTCAACTTTTCAGCGAGCTATGGAAAAAATGGTGGAACCACCACCTTCTGAAGGTGGCGAGGCAACTATAACCGCAATGTCGCTCTTGCTACGGTGGGTCAAGACTGTCCACTAACAGTGCCAAAAGCACGTTTCCTGCGTAATACTGGGTTGGTTGTTAAGGCAATATCGTCCAAACTGCCTCATGATCAAGATATGCAAGCTCAAAGCAATGTTGTATCTGCGCTCCAGACACATGTCCATTCCCTAACAGAGACCCTTTGTGAAAGAAGGAGAAACATTGCTCAATGTCTTCAAGATATGCATGGTTTTGAAACCAGAATATCAGACATTTGTTATGTTGTTCAGGAGCCTAGGGGAAATGAAGGCGAGGGTTATGGTGCTCCATAGGACAATACAACATGAAAAAGTAACAGTCAGGTCCAATGAACTAAGCTTCTGAACTTCTGGTGGTGCATTTATCTGCTAGACTATTAAGTTTTATGCCAACCTTCCTTTTGTTATATAGTTGTAATTTGTTTTGGTGCGATACAAAATTTATTCTTAACGTGCAGCCACCGGCTGAACAAAACAGCAAGCCATTTTTGTATAGTGTAGGGTGTTCCCTATATTTGCACTGGTGGAGATCTTTGATGCCGAGTGGATGTAATCTGTGCAATCGCCTTAATAGCCTAGTGTTAGTTTCGGCCTTATTTATTTCCTAGTCTTCTTTTTCCCTGGTTTGCTAGTGGCGGCAACTACCATGGGCCACATACGGGCCGTAGGATCCATGGGTCTCCTACGGGCCATCGATAAATGGGCCTGTAATCGGTGGGCCTCGGTTTGTCGGATAAATGGGTCTACATGGGCCGTAATCGGGCGTAATTGGTATCGGCCCAGCATGGTAACAAGCCGTTAACAGGCCGTAGGACAGCAAATGCTTAATTCTGTCACAGGCATAACAGGTCGTTAATGGGCCAGAATATAGAAAGGGCTGGAAATGGCGCAACGGGTTAACAGGCCAGAAACGGGCCGACTCTTGCCATGGGCCGAATTTGGCCCATTAGGGTAACATGCCAGTAATGGGCCGACTCTTGCCATGGGCCGAATTTGGCCCATTAGGAGAACAGGCCAGTAACGGCCGACTCTTTCCATGGGCCGAATTTGGCCCATTAGGGGAACAGGCCAGTAACGGGCCGGAAGTAATCGAGGGCCGAAAAGGAGCCCAAGAACGTATGGGCCGTCAATAGGCCGAAAGCTAACACGGGCTAGAAACGGCCCATGTAAATCACGGGCCGTTAACGGGTATAAAGAAAATTACTATTCATTATGGGCTAGAGTCACCGTGGGCCTGTATAGGGCCGAAAGATACGAAGGCCTCATATGGGCCGAAAGACGGCGTGGGCCATACATGGGCCGAAAGTGAAATGGGCTGGTGTTATATTCAACGGCCCACATGACGTTGTTGGGACGATTTTCTTCAGGGCCTAACGGGACGTGAAATGGGCTATTTGCAAAGAGACCGTTAACAGGCTTTTCATGGGCCAGCCCGTTAACTTTTGACCAAGTCAAACGGGTCGGCTTTGTAACCTAAATGGGCCAGTGGTGGGCCGTGGCACGTGTCGACATATCATAGGCGCCTATCTGACCCACTGACGAGCTGACACGTGTTTCGTCCGGCCAATAAGAATTTTACACGTGGAAATTTCCCATTGGTCGGGGCTGTTAACGGGTTATCGGATCCAAAACCCGACCCGATAGCTTAACGACGTTCCATTACGGTGGATGCCACGTGTCGGTCACCCTTGATGAAAGCACTTCTGTGACGCGTGATTTATCGTCATGGAAGTGGACACTTTCGTGATGATAATTTTGGTAATGTCATGGAACACTTCTACGACAGCACAGGTATGACTATCTTGATTCTGTCATAAAATCGTCATGGATGTATATGCATGACAAAAAACGTGACCTACTGTGACAAACACGTATCATCACGGAAGTGTATTTTTTTGTAGTGCCCACTTTGTAACATAGGAGGTGAGGGGGTGGCGCACTCTATATAAGCCACCCCCACCACTAGACTTGGGGCGGGTTCTGATTCTTCTCCCTCTCTCTCTCATTGTAATCTCCGGATACATACTAAGATAAAACAAAGTTATTTGAAGTGGTCCCAGACTGCCATCACATTCGACCAGTCTGACCATCGAACACGTATAGCCAACCCTGGGAGGCAAGCACTGGTGGTCGACCCAGTCGTTGAAGGCACTCGACTAACTAAAAGTACTGATGGATGGTGGTAGTGGCCTGAATATCCTGTATGTTGAAACCTTGAAGGGAATCGGCATTCTGATGACCAAGCTTAGTGAAAGCAATATGAGTTTCCATGGCGTTATACCTGGCAAGAAGGCTGAATCACTCGGCCAGATCGCCCTTGATGTGGTTTTCGGTGATTCCAAGAATTATCACAAAGAAAAGCTGACATTTGAAGTAGTGGATTTCCAGAGTGCTTATCATGCTATTCTGGGTAGGCCTGCCTATGCACGTTTCATGGCTCGACCATGTTACATGTACCTCAAATTGAAAATGACTGGTCTTGATACGTCTAAAATGTATCTATAATTTATGAAGTATTCATGCCATTATATTATCCATCTTAGATGTTTTATATGCATTTATATGCTATTTTATATGATTTTTGGGACTAACCTATTAACCTAGAGCCCAATGCCAGTTTCTGTTTTTCCCTTGTTTTTGAGTTTTACAGAAAAAGAATACCAAATGGAGTCCAATTGACGTGCCAATTTTTGTTGATTTTTTATGGACCAAAAGAAGCCCCTGGAGCAAAAGAGTTGGGCCAGAAGAGTCCCGGGCTGTCCACGAGGGTGGGGGCGCGCCCACCCCCCCCCCCCTAAGCATGGGCCCCTGCCTCGTGGACGACTCGGAGACCCCCCTGACGTGAAACCAACGCCAAAAATTCCTATAAAAATACAGGAACCCCCAGAAAATAACCTAGATCAGAAGTTCCGCCGTCGCAAGCCTCTGTAGCCACGAGAAATCAATCTAGGCCCTCTCTGGCACCCTGCCGAAGGGGGCCATCATCACCGGAGGCCATGGAGGAGGATCCCGGAGAGGCCATAATCGCCATGAAGGCCAAGGACCAGAGGGCGAACCTCTCCCCATCTAGGGGGGAGGCCATGGAGGAGGAAGCACAAGGGGGAGAACCTCTCCTCCTCTTTCTCTGTGGCGCCGGAGTGCCATCGGGAGGGGAATCATCGCCGCGGTGATCGTCTTCATCAACGTCACCATCACCATCACCATCCTCATCTATTTTACGCGGTCCACTCTCCCGCACCCCGCTGTAATCCCTACTTGAACATGGTGCTTTATGCCACATATTATGATCCAATGATGTATTGCCATCCTATGATGTTTTGAGTAGATATCCTTTGTCTTTGGTTTGATTGATGATCTAGATTGGTACGAGTTGTATGTTTTATTTTGGTGCTGTCCTATTGTGCCCTCCGTGTCGCGCAAGCGTGAGGGGTTCCCGCTGTAGGGTGTTGCAATACTTTCATGATTCGCTTATAGTGGGTTGCTTGAGTGACAGAAGCATAAACCCGAGTAAGGGGGTTGTTCTGTATGGGATAAAGGAGAATTGATGCTTTAATGCTATAGTTGGGTTTTACCTTAATGATCTTTAGTAGTTGTTGATGCTTGCTAGACTTCCAATCATAAGTGCATATGATCCAAGAAGAGAAAGTATGTTAGCTTATGCCTCTCCCTCATATGAAATTGCAATGACGACTACCGGTCTTGTTAACAATTGCCTAGGACAATTATGCACACCGATCCATCATTATTCCACACTTGCTATTTATAATATTTAGTAATATATTCTAACTTTATGATAACAGCACCTACTTTTCTATTTTAGCTCTCTGATATCATGCAAAGTTATCATCTTCATACCCACAACGTAGTTTTATTTCTCGTTTGTAGTTGGAAGCAAACGTTTGGTGTACGTAGAGTCGTATCAGTGGCAGATAGAACTTGAGAGAATATTGATCTTACCTTTAGCTCCTTATGGGTTCGACACTCCATACTTATCACTTCCACCATTGGGAATTGCTACGATGATTCCCTGCACTTGGGGATTATCAAGCTCTTTTCTAGCGCCGTTGCCGGGGAGCAATAGTGTGTGGTTGATATTCTCGTGTGTGATTGTTTGCTTTCTTCACTAAGTAGGTTTTATTTTTTCCTTTTTGTTTCTGTTTAGTTGTGGGTGAAACATACAAAAAGATTAAAGAATGAAAATACCAAAAAAAATTACTTGCCTCTCATGCCTAAAAAGTTTTTCAAAAAGAGAAGTGATTGGAAAGTTATGCATTGAAGAAGTGAGGGTCGACCGAGCACTTGTGTTCATGCTCACGGAAACAATGTAGAATTTTTCATGGAATTTTCTCTGTAGATAATTATCCCCTTGCATATATCCATTGTATTATAAAAATAATATGCCAAGCTTTGGTTTTAGCATGATTAGATTGCTTGTTTACTATGTGCAGAACAAAAACAGAAACTTTGGCTGTAGTGCGTGATTTTACATTTTTTACTAGAAGGTAAAATGGGTCTGAAACTTTTTTCACATTACTTCTGAACAAATATTTCAAAATTTCAAATTTATTTCATAATTTTGGGAGTTACAGAAGTTTAATAAACTTCCATATTACTGCAGACTGTCCTGTTTTTGACAGATTCTGTTTTTCGCGTGTTGTTTGCTTATTTTGATGAATCTATGGCTAGTATCGGGGGGTATGAACCATAGAGAAGTTGGAATAAAGTAGGTTTAACACCAATATAAAAAAATAATGAGTTCGTTAAAGTACCTTAAAGTGGTAGTTTGCTTTATTACACTAACGTATCTCACAAAGTTTTTGTTAAAGTTTTGTGTGGATGAAGTGTTTGAAGATCGAGGAACTATCAATATGGGAAGAATAAATAGAGGCAAGAGTTCAAGCTTGGGGATGCCCAAGGCACCCCAAGTAAATATTTCAATGGATACTCAAGCATCTAAGCTTGGGGATGCCCCGGTTGGCATCCCATCTTTCTTCTTCAACAAATACCGGTATACCTCGGATTTTGTTTTGTTCACATGATTTGTGTCCTTTGTGTTTTTGTTTTTCCTTTAAGAACCAAGCTAGTATGAGATATTCCTTCATTTATTTTATAGGATACTTCATGTGCTTCACTTATATCTTTTAAGTATGATCTTATAGAATTGCTCTTTGTGCTTCACTTAAATCTTTTGAGTATGGTTTTATAGAATGCTTCGTGTGCTTCACTTACATATTTTGAGCGTGGTCATTGGTTAGTCTGTATTAATTGTTGAATGCTCCATGAACTTCACTTATATCTTTTGGAGTATGAATAATACTATCATCTAAAGCGGGTTTGGAAGGGTGTCAACTTTAGGAACTAGTGGTCCCGCTATTCTGAATGAGAAGAATTTAGCTTATGTGGAGAGTAGAAAAATTTCTATGCTTGTAGATCATGAAAAGAATGCTTTATGTGATGGTTATATTGTTGAATTCATTCATGATTCTACAGAAAATTATTATGAGGGAGGAATATATGCTTGTAGGAGTTGCAATATAATATCAAGTTTCCTCTCTATGTGATTAAAGTTTTGAAGTTATACTTGTTTTGCCTTCCTATGCCAGTTGATTCTTGTTCCTATAAATTATTTGTTCACAAAATCCCTAGGCATAGGAAGTTGGTTAGATTCAAATGTGCTATTCATATTCTTATGTTGCTCTCTTTAGGTTCAATTCTTATCTTTTATGTGAGCATCATTGAAATCATCATGCCTAGCTAAAAGACATTAAAGAAAAGCGCTTGTTGGGAGACAACCCAATATGTACCCTTATTATTTTCGTGTGTTTACATGATTAATCTACTGTAGTAATTATGTTTTATAGATTTGTTTCAATAAAGTGCCAAGTAAGACCTTTGGGAAGACTTGGGTGAAAGTTAATGTGATCTTGCTGTAAAAAACAGAAACTTTGTGCTCACGAGAATAAATGTCATTTTTTTTACAGAAGAGTGCTTTTGAGTTGATTCTTTTTGCAGAAGATTAATAGACAAATTCCTCACGTCCACCAATTTATTTCATAATTTTTGGAGTAGTTTGTCATTTACTCACGTGCTTCACGTATATCCTATGAGTAAATGGTTGAATGAATTGAATATCATAAATCTGAATTTATATATGTTTCATATGCTTATAACATGGGGAGTAATGACTTCACACATAATAAGTATAGGTAGTAAACTCATAGAAGGTTAGCAAACTCAGAATTGGTCACTTGAAAAATTCATAAAAGAATATTGAAGGAAGAGAGATTTCACATACAAATATACTATATTGGACATCTTTTGTAATTGTGAGCACTCATTAAAATATGACATGCTAAAAGGTTGATGTTGGACAAGGAAGACAACGTAATGGGTTATGTCTTCTTATATCCGAAATAAAGTATATTGTCATGGATCATCCAACATGCTGAGCTTGCCTTTCCCCCTTATGCTAGCCAAATTCTTTGCACCAAGTAGAGATACTACTTGTGCTTCCAAATATCCCTTAAACTAGTTTTGCCATGAGAGTCCACCATATCTACCTATGGATTGAGTAAGATCCTTCAAGTAAGTTGTCATCGGTGCATGCAATAAAAATTGCTCTCGAAATATGTATGATCTATTAGTGCGAAGAAAATAAGCTTTATACGAACTTGTGATAGGGAAGAAATAAAAGCGACGGACTTCATAATAAAGATCTCTATCACAAGAGGCAATATAAAGTGACGTTCTTTTACATTAAGATTTTGTGCATCCAACCTTAAAAGCACATGACAACCTCTGCTTCCCTCTGCGAAGGGCCTTTCTTTTACTTTTATCTTCTACCTGATGCAATAGTCATGGCGATCTTCACCTTTTCTTTTTACATTTTATCCTTTGGCAAGCACATTGTGTTGGAAAGATCCTGATATATATATATATATATATATATATATATATATATATATATATATATATATCCAATTGGATGTAAGTTATCATGAATTATTATTGTTGACATTACCCATGAGGTAAAAGGTTGGGAGGCGAATCTATAAGCCCCTATCTTTCTCTAACAAATGTTTCCTACAAGTAGTGGTAGTTACCACCACTTGCGTTTTGTATGTTGTATGTAGTATCTGTCAAAACCAAGAGTATGTACGTGTAGTATGTAGTATATATCAATGATTAGGTAGTATATATACTATTTTTTGGGTAGTATGTACCATGTTTTGAGTATGTTTTTTTTATGTACAAATATGTACGTATTTCATAAATATAACAAAAACTATGGACTCATATGCAATTTTTTCATGTAACTTGATTTGAAAAATCTTAGATATAGTATATTAACATATTTCAAATAATAAAATAGTATATATACTACCACATGGTAGTATATGAGATATATGTGGTAACTACCACCGGTGGTAGAATGGATTTTCCTATATATATATATATATATATATATATATATATATATATATATATATATATATATATATATATATATATATATATATATCCAATTGGATGTAAGTTATCATGAACTATTATTGTTGACATTACCCTTGAGGTAAAAGGTTGGGAGGCGAATCTATAAGCCCCTATCTTTCTCTATGTCCGATTAAAACTTTGAACCCATAAATATAACGTGAGTGCTAGCAATTGCGAAAGATTAAATGATAGTTGAGTATATGGAGTTTGCTAAATCAAAGCTCTGACATAGACCCTTCCTGAAAATAAGATGAATTGCAATTTTTTGATGACTAAGAGCACTGTTTGTTAGTTTTCAAGAAAGTTTATGATCTATACTTTAACATGTGAATAGCTTGTTACTTGATCATGAAAAGTTTTATGAGATGGGCTACTGCTATGACATATAATGATGCTAGAAAAGTTGATAGAAATTATCATTGATCAAACTTGTGAACCTGCTAGCATTCACACTTCATAAATTATTTCTTTTATCATTTACCTACTCGAGGACGAGTAGGAATTAAGCTTAGGGACGCTGATACGTCTCCAACGTATCTATAATTTATTAAGTATCCATTGTCGTGGTTCTGAGTCTGACAGTAGAATAGGGGGGTAGGAATGTAGAGGCAAGATCTTAGCTATGGAGGAGTTGTACACGCTAGTTTTACGAGTTCAGGCCCTTCTCGGAGGAAGTAATAGCCCTACGTCTCGGAGCCCGGAGGCGGTCGACTGGATTATAAGCGTGTGAGTTACAGGGGGTGCGAACCCTTATCCCAGAGGAGGCGGGTGGCTTATATAGAGTGCGCCAGGACCCCAGCTCCCCTCCATTACGTAGGATTCAATGTACATAAAGAGGTGGTGTTACAGGTAACGCCTGTATTGAAGTGCTACAAATGATCATTAAATATTTGAGTAAATGCTCGACCGTTGCTGCGTGGAGCGGCTTTAGGTCTTGTTGTTGTCAAGTGGTTTGATGGTCGAGTGACCTGGATAAAGTGGGATCTCCAAGTGGATGGTAGGTCGAGTGGACTTCACTCGACGCCTTAGCTGGATCCCTTCTTTTGATTCTTCAACTTCTTTGTTCTTAGGACAAGGACCTTAGGCAGATTGTATAGGTAAGGCCTATTACCGTACCCTAGGTTGTGTCCATATCACTAGCCCCCGAATGGATCGAGGTTTGAGTGAAAAAGAAGGATGGAGTTGACCTTGCTTTTACTCTTGATTGCCTTGTCTTTATCTCCAAGTGGAGGCCAGTTGTTAGAACTTCAGCTTCATTTCAGTCGCCTTGATCAATTCAGAAATTGCCGACTGGTTTATATCACTACATCCGTCGAATGATATCTCCGACATGAAATCTTTGGCGTGATCGGTTGTGAAGGATACCGGATTTCCTGGGATTCGAAATTTTGGTGGAAGCGCGCCAGGCGGAGCGCTCCGCGGTAAGTGGAGTAGATTAATAGGACTTTTCAATTTCTGCACCACCTTTTTTGCCACATATCCCGTGCGCAACTGTTGGGGGTATTTGACGGGATCGCTCGGGCCCACGCGTCAGCCACTCGGAAGTAGGCCTTTAAAAGCGGCGAGGCCGAGGCGTTTGCACTGTGCATGCACATTCCCCTACTTCTTCCTCTCGCAACTCCGCTTTGCCCAGACCAACCACTCTCGACGCCGTCGCTCCGCCGCCATGGGGAAGGACAAAACGGTGGCGCTAGAGCGTGCGAAGAAGGCGACGGGGGCGGCGAAGAGCAAGAAGATGAATCGGGGGTCTTCGTCGCGCTCGGGGTTGCCGTCGGGTTGGATCCAGGGAGACTGGATCCGATCTTCGCTTCGGCAAGAGGACTTGGACGATATGGCTGAGCTGGGGCTGATCGTTCATAAGTCTGCGCGCCTGCCGGGGGGAGAGACGGAGCCACAGCCGCGCCTGCTCGCCACCCACGTCGACCGTGGCTTTTCGCTTCCCCCGCATCCTTTCTTTCGCGGTTTCCTGAATTTCTTTGGTGCCCAACTCCACCATTTCACTCCCAACACTATCACATATCTTGCTGCGTTCGTCTCCATGTGTGAGAATTTCTTGGGGTGCCGACCGCACTGGGGTCTTTTCAAGCACATCTTTACCATCCGATCCCAAACTGTGAAAAAGGCGAACTCGAAGGATGAGAAAACCCATGTCATTCAGATGTGTGGGGGTCTGGGCATTCAGAAGAGGAAGAGGAGCTCTTTTCCTCCGATGACTCTTCCTGAGTCGGTCAGGGGCTGGCAGTCGACCTGGTTCTACTGCCAGGACCTCACGACCCCAGGTCAGTCGAACGGGCTTCCTCCTTTCTCTTTCGACCGTGTTCAAACTCCATCTTCCTTGAAAGTGACTGTTGCGGAGAAGGCGGAGACAAGCATGCTAGTTGAGAGAGTAGTTCAGTTGATCAACCAAGGTGTCACTGGTATGGACCTGCTCGAGGTGTTCCTCAGTCGGCGGATCCAACCTCTCCAAGCTCGTGACCATTCCATGTGGATGTACTCTGGGGCTGGTGACACTGCTCGGGTTCATCCGGAGGAGGTGGAGGCCAAAACCGTAGCTGAGTGGTTGATGGGTATCACCGGGAACAAGGACAACCACAGGGGCGCTAGCAGAGTCGACCCTTTCAGCAACAGCAACCCGCCAGAGAAGGTTTGGTCATCATGACTGAATTTTTGAACGTATTTTCTGACTGATTGTTGTTCCGACTGACTTATGATCGGTCTCTTGTTTTGCAGATCTACACGGAGATGTATTCGATGCCCAATGCTGAACAAGCTCTGGAGCAAGACCAAGAGGGCGAGGAAAGTGCTGAGGAGGGCGGCGAGTGGGAATCCCCAGCGGATGATGATGAAGATGAGAGCAATGAGTCGGACGATGAGGAGGTAGCCGACTCACCACCTCGCTCTGAACGTCAATCCAAGCAGCGGCATGATCCCGCGAACAGGCGCGGCAAAGCTGTGGCATCGAGTGCTCCATCTCACAAGCATGCTCGGTCCCCAACTCCAGATTTGACTGAGAAGGTCACCAAGCAGCCCAAAGCTAATCCTTCGAAGGCTCGGAAGACCTTGCCTAGGATTAAGATGGACGTCCTTGTTGCCTCTGGGTAAACGCTCTTCTCATATCTTCTTGTTCTGATCAATTTTCTTATTCTGACCGAGTGGACGATGAATTTGTGTAGCCCGACCTTAGCTACGACCGACATGGATATCGACAAGACTCCAGCCGACGAGGAAGCTGACGACGCTGTCACCTCCAAAGCCAGTAAGTCTGGTCGATTCGAATTTGCCTGGTCGACTGAATGATTTGTCAGTTATCCTTATGGCTTTCTCTGTTCCTTGCAGATCCACGAGATGTTGTTGTGCTTCTGGACGATGACGAGGAGGTGCCGCTGAGAGGGAGGAGGAAGAAGGACAAGGAACTGGGCGGGAAGGCGCCTGAAGTCCAAGTTCCTCGGTCGACTGTGACGCCTGGGACGGTGGTCGAGCGCTCGACAGATCCGGCTCAAACCAACGTCACCTTCGCTGTTCCGCTGTCGACTAATTGCCCCTCAGGATCAGCTGCTCAGACTTCTGCTACGCCGATACAACTCTCTACTTCAGATCCGGTGGTTGCTTTGATTGCTCTGCCTCCATCACTTTTCACTGCATATCAAACTCCGGTGATCCGCCAGCTGCTGCCAAGGAAGCTCTTCTTCAGTTGAACCTTGTGATGGGACAGATGAAAATGGTGCATGAGGCTAGTCAGGTAGCCTTCAACGCCGGAGCTGCTCTGCAGGCCAATGTCCAGGTTAGTTGACTTTCCGATCGACCGTATTTCTTGTCTGATCACCCACTGGGGTGTGGCTGTTTTGATGCTGTATGTCTCTTTGTGTCGATTTGAACTGAATCTTTGCATTAGTGGGGGCACGCTGAGTGCACCCACTGGGTGTAGTCCCCGAGACCATAGGTGACTGCGGGCAGTCGACTGTGGTCTGAGAATGGGAACCTCTCTCTCTTTTTTTTGCCACTCGAGCTGGGCAGACCACGCTGAGTGGAATAGAAACCAGTGGGGGCACGCTGAGTGCACCCGCTGGGTGTAGTCCCCGAGACCATAGGTGACTGCGGGCAGTCGACTGTGGTCTGAGAATGGGAACCTCTCTCTCTTTTTTTGCAAAATAAGTGTGGGCACGCTACGTGCACCCACTGGGTGTAGTCCTCAGACTGCCATTGAATGTTTGATTCGGTGGTAGTCTTAGAGTAGCTAGCATTGTGAAGTATTTTTATATCTGTCGACTGACATGGCTTGTGACTGTAGAAATCTTGTGATCTTGGGGCTCAGCTCTCTGCAATGAACAAGAAGCAAATCAGCCTCAACCTTGATCTAGAATTGGCCAAGAAGAATCCCCAGAGCGCTCGTGACGAAGTGGCTGCCATGGGAGGTAATCAATCGCCGACTGTTTTTCCCACTGCTGGCACTTTTCCTTTCCATTTTTTGAACCGAGTGACTCCACTCGAGCAGATGTATGTAGTGAAAACTGCCAACTCCAAGCCTGTCTGAAGAATGTTATATTTTAGAGAAAATGAAGCAGGCTTTGGAGCAGAAGGATCTGGATCTAGCTGCTGCTCAGAAGGAGGCACGCGAGAAGACATCCTTGCTGACAAGAAGCTTGCTTCAGTCGCCAAGTTAGAAGAAGAAAACTCCAAACTGAAGACTGCTGTTTCTGACGCCAATCAAGAGGTCGAGCGACTGAAGAAGGACAAGGAGAAACTGACCAATGAACTTGGAAGTCTCAAGGTCAAGCATGGCGAGCTAGAGTCTTATCTGAGCCAACTTGGTGCGAAGATGGTCTTGAAACTTGAAGGTACTGATTAATCTGTCTTATTTCTGTCGACTGACAATTCTAATTGCGCCGTCGACTCATCATTCACTCGACTGTGCAGAATTTTTCCAAGACTTTGAAGCAGAAACTGGGCGGGTCGAGACGGGTCTTGATCCCATCAACTGTCCAGTCAAGGATGAAGTTGCAACGAACGTGATGCGATTGGAGTCTTGTATGGACAGCGCGGTTGCTTATCTGGCCCGTCTGAAAGCTGCAATGACCCGGGTTGATGCGGAACTTTGGCCTCAGGTAGAACTGTCTAAAGATCTCGAGTCTCTGATGGCTCGACTGAATCAAATCCCTGAGCGCGTGCAAGAATGGAAGAAGTCATCTGCTCGTTGTGGTGCTGATGTCTCTCTGTCTCTGGTCCGAGTGCACTGCAAGGATGCCAAAGAAGACAAACTGGTGGAGCTCAAGGTTGTTAACACGAAGAGGCACACTTTCCAGTCTTTCATGGACACCGTTCTTGCCGCCGCCACTCGCATTGCAGACAGCATTGACCTTGACAGTTTCTGCGACCCAGCCAGTCCTTCTCCAGATGCGTGACCGAAAAAACATTAAGCTTCACCTTTATTTGCCTCGGAATGCCGAGTGATTGTGTAACCGTTAAAATTCTTCGGGCTTGATGCTCGAATACTTTTGATCCATCGTCCGGAACTTTAGGATTTATCCGAACTTGGTTTATTTCTGAATATGTTTGCGTTTGCCTTCGAGTGGATTTTGTCTTTCACTCGGAATAATCTTTGTGTTTGAGATGCAGCTCTGAGGTAGTGATTTCAACCGACCTGCGCTTCATCGTCCTTGCAGGTAGGTATGGGGTGCGCATTGCAGTCGACCTGCACCTCATCGTCCTTGCAGATACGGATGGAGCGAATGTTGTACTTGTGGTGTAGCTCCGAAGGAGAAGGTTGCAGTCGACTTGCTCCTCGTCGTCCTTGCGGATAGGGATGGAGCGAACGTTGTACTTGTGGCGTAGCTCCGAAGGAGAACGTTGCAGTCGATCTGCACCTCGTCGTCCTTGCGGATAGGGATGGAGTGCATGTTGTACTTGTGGCGTAGCTCCGAAGGAGAAGGTTGCAGTCGATCTGCGCCTCGTCTTCCTTGCGGATAGGGATGGGTTCCATACTTAGGCGAGTTCTGGACTGCATCTAAGCCTCCGAGTGGGAGGGTTGCTCTCCACTCAGTAGGATTTTTCAAACTTAGGCGAGTACTGGACTGCAGCTAAGCCCCCGAGTGGGAGGGTTGCTCTCCACTCGGTAGGATTTTTCAAACTTAGGTGAGTACTGGACTGCAGCTAAGCCCCCGAGTGGGAGGGTTGCTTCAACTCGGTAGGATTTTTCAAACTTAGGCGAGTACATGGACTGCAGCTAAGCCCCCGAGTGGGAGGGTTGCTCTCCACTCGGTAGGATTTTTCAAACTTAGGCGAGTACGTGGACTGCAGCTAAGCCCCCAAGTGGGAGGGTGGCTCTCCACTCAGTAGGATTTTTCAAACTTAGGCGAGTACTTGGACTGCAGCTAAGCCCCCGATTGGGAGGGTCGCTCTCCACTCGGTAGGATTTTTCAAACTTAGGCGAGTACTTGACTGCAGCTAAGCCCCCGAGTGGGAGGGTTGCTCTCCACTCGGTAGGATTTTTCGAACTTAGGCGAGTACTTGACTGCAGCTAAGCCCCCGAGTGAGAGGCTTGCTCACCACTCAGTAGGATTTTTCGAACTTAGGCGAGTACTTGACTGCAACTAAGCCTCCGAGTGGGAGGCTTGCTCACCACTCGGTAGGATTTTTTGAACTTAGGCGAGTACTTGATTGCAGCTAAGCCTCCGAGTGGGAGGCTTGCTCACCACTCGGTAGGATTTTTTGAACTTAGGCGAAACGGATTCGCAGCTAAGCCCCCGAGTGAGAGGCTTGCTCTCCACTCGGTAGGATTTTTCAGACTTGGGCGAAATGGATTCGCAGCGAAGTCACCCACTGGGGGAATTTCAAATGGAAATATAAGCAACAACAATCTTTTAGGAAAATTATAAAGCTCTTGTCTTTGATAAATAAACTACAAAGGTATTTCTTATTACATCTCATCCGAATGAGTACTTAAGTATAAAAGGGGCGGAGCAGCTCTGCATTCCAAGCTCGTGGCTCGTCTTTCTGATGCTCCACATTGTAAAGATGGTATGCTCCATTGTGGAGAACTCTGGTGATAATGAAGGGGCCTTCCCAAGCAGGGGCAAGCTTGTGTGGCTTCTGTTGATCCACTCGAAGAACCAAGTCTCCCTCTTGAAAGGCTCGACCCTTCACGTTTCTGGCATGGAATCGACGCAAATCTTGCTGATAGATGGTCGACCAGATCAATGCCATCTCTCTTTCCTCTTCTAAGAGACCGACTGAATCCTGCCGGGCCTGTTCTGCTTCCTCTTCAGAGAAGAGCTCGACTCGGGGTGCGTTGTGGAGCAGGTCACTTGGCAGAACACCTTCGGCTCTGTCGGATCACGGGCCAGCAGACCCTTAAGGTTCGAACTCGGGTGTGCATGAGATCCAATCCTCCACCGACTGCACCTCGCGAATCGCAGGGACCTAAACTACTAACAAGAACAACACAAGAGACGCAAGATTTATACTAGTTCGGGCCACCGTTGTGGTGTAATACCCTACTCTAGTTTGTGGTGTGTCGATTACCTCTGGGGCCAACGAAGAACAGTACAGGGAAGAACAGCCTCGCGAGGGTCTGTTCTTGGTGCGTGTGATGAACTGCTACGTGGTGCCCCGTCGCTCTAGCTTGAGGAACGGGTTTCTCTCTCTCTCTCTGGATTCCGACTGCTCGATCCGATCCTCCTCCGCTCTCTAAGTGCGGCTACCCCTATTTATAAGCGAAGGCCCTGGGCCTCTTCCCAAATATTGAGCGGGAAGGGTGCCAACAATTGGCCATTTTGAAGGGGAACAGCGGGTACACTTATCCTGACTAAAGTTGGTCCTCGCCTGCCAAAGGCTCTGGTGATGACGCCTGCTTGGGCTCCACGATGACTGCATTCCTGCCATTGGGGCTGGTCTTGGTCTTGTTGCACCAAACGGATGCCTTTGCTCGATGCCCTTGCTCGCGCTTGCCCCTTTGCACCAAAGAGGAAAGGAGGACGCTGCATGCTGGCTGGCGCCGATCGGGCGCCCTTGGTCGTCATGGCTTACGCCACGGCACCTCGCGAGGCACCCCGCCTTGAACTCTCCGCCTCGTGAGCCAGCCTGACGAGGCGTGGCTCGAGGAAGCTCTCGGTCGTCCGCCCATGAGGCTTGGCCCCTCGCGAGGGTCTTGAGCTTGTGTTGGTGAAGATGGGTCGCCCCTGGGCCTCCTTTGAGCCACGCCGCAGCCGCAGTGCAAGTCTGGGACCCCTGCTCCCTTAACGCCGACAGAGCCCCCGGCCCATGGCGTGCCGAACTTGGCCGAGCGAGAGGCGAAGGGCAAGTGAGAAGGCCACGGGCCCTAACAGCCTGCGGCCTTGGGCGACGCGTGGCGGTTGATTGGACGTGGGGCACTGTTCCCCCACTCCTTATTTCGTGGCCTTGCTAGGTGGACACGCTGCTGCACACATCTGTTTCTCTCTGCTGCTTTGCGCTCCAGTCCTTCCCTCTCTCGAACTCCGGTTTCCATTTCCAATCAATCTCAAATCTCCCTTCCCCTTTCGACGCCATGGCTCCGACGAAGAAGGGAAAGGAAGAAACATGCGCCGACCGCCACGACGGCGGCGGCCTCCTCCGTCAATTCGCCGATCATAATCAACTGGAGGGCTTGGGCAAGGCCGTTCGGCTCGCCACTTCCTTTAATGAATGCGGAGGACGACGGCCTGGCCCGCCCCCACTTTGCCATCGATGTGACACCACCGAGGTCCAGATTTCACCGACGCTCGTGGGCGGGCTGGTTCCCCCTTTCTCTGCTTTCTTCAATGTCGTGCTTTCCCACTACCGATCAACATTATGCATCCGGGTCCCGAGTCCATTACTCTTCTCTCGGTCTTCGCCGTTTGTGAGGCAATGATGGGCATCCTTCCCTCGGTTGCCTTTGTGCGCCACTTTTTCTCTCTGCGCTTTGTCGACCACGCCAATGCTCGGCGCGGCGTGAGCTTGCCGCGCGCCGAGACCGTGGCCTCGTGGATTGACTTCAGCCTGCCTCCGTCTGCGGCTGGGTTCCGCGAGAGGTGGTTGTGCGTGGATGCGGGTGCCCAGCCTCGCTATCGAGCCAACTTCGCCGGCTGTCCCCAATTCTGGTGGGGCAGAGACGCCAAGCCCTCGGCTCTTCTTCGTCGGGCGCCGCCGATTCCTGAGGTCGCTCGCAGTGACAGCGCTCAAGGTGGTGAAGGAGTTCCTGACGCGCCACATTGCTCCTCTCCAACGCCATTCCCACCGGATGTGGGCCTTCGGCGGGCCCGGTGATCGTATGAGGCTCCAGGAAGAAGACCTGACGCCAGAAGCGCTAAGGAAGGTGCTCTTGGTCCTGACTGGCGATCCTAACCCCGGTGGCATCCAGCATGAAGGGGCCTTGCTGTACCGCTGCCGGAATAGGGGTGATCTGGTGAACCAGATGCCTATTTTCGATGAATGGGGGCTGCGCCCCGCTGGTCTCCAGGGGCCTCGCGAGAATCCAGTGGTGGTGACAGCCCTTCCAGTCGGCCGAGGCGGCTCCTCCTCAAGTGGTGGAGCAGGGAGGTACGAGCTGCCAGAGGTCGAAGGGTCCCCCGCCGGGGTGGCAACGCCTGGCGATGCTCGTGAGGGGGCAACTCCTGAGGCTCATGCCGCTGCGGCTGAGGGCGGCAAGCAGCCGCCCGCAGCGCCCGCGGCTGGAGCCCCCAAGGCCCCTGCTGCTTCCCCTGGTGAGGCGACTAGCAGCGCGCGTCAGGCAGACGCCCCTGACGCAAGCCGCCTGGATGCTCCTCCCTTGCCGCAGGCTGATCCCTGCGCCCAAATCTTGGGCCGTTTCCGCGTGAACTTCGAGGACCTCCGGAGGAGAAGGGAGGCCCTGGGCGATGACTACCCTTGTCGCCTGCTGAAGCGCAGGAAGTACTTCGCTACTGATGAGTAAGCCTTCTTCTTCTCCAGCTCTTGATTCTTCCGTTGCTTGTACTGATCCTTGCCCTCCAGGCCCCTTCCTGCCGAGCTCATGGAGATGGGTGAGGAGACGTCCTCCCCGGCTTCGCCCCCTCCCCAGTCCTCGAGTGCTCCAAGCAGCGGAGCTCTTGTGGTGAGGGCGACCGGGGAGGTGAGCCGTCCCGAGGCGCGTCGTGGCCCTGCACGCCTCGCGATCCTTCCTCGCGAGCCTTCCCGAGGCATAGCTAGCCTGCCGTGGGCTTCTCGCCTGGTCGTGGACGGCGATTGGCTGAGGTGCTTCCTGCGCCCCTCGTCTGGGGACGAGCTGGCTCCAGGCCGGGCCCATGGCGCGGCGCGCCCGGCCGTCGCGAGGGTGCCAGCCACCAGCCCCCTGCCCGGAGGGGGAGTGTTGATTCGTGGCTCCCGGCGCCCGTCCGGGGCGGCTGATGGTGCGGAGGACGTCGCGAAGGCCGGGGAGCGCGCCTTCGCCAAGGATTTCTTCAAGGGCGGCCGACGGTGGGCCTTCTTGGTGAAGAGCTTGCTTGACGAAGACGCGCGCTTTGAGGCCGAGGGCCCGCGCTGGTTGCAGAGAGGCGCGAGCTGGAGGACGCTGCCGCCTTTGCGCGCCGCCAGCCGCGAAGTTGATGATGAGGAGGCCAAGGTGTGCCGGCAGCCCCGAGAGGCCTGTTCTCGGGCCATCGAAGAGGCTCGGGCAGCTGACAGTGGCGAGGCGGCAGAGGAGCGGGCACGGAAGCCCTAGCCGGTGCCACTCATTGGAGGAGCAGCGGAGCTGCGCGAGGCAGCCCTCGCGTCGATGAAGGTGGCTTTTGGCGATTCGGCGGAGCTCCAGAAGCGCGAAGAGGCGCTGACGCTCGAAGCCTCCAAACGCGCACGCGAGTACGAGCGCTTGGAGACGAGGGAATGCTTGGCGACGCGGGCAGAGGATGAGGTTGCAACACGGGAAGCCCGTGTCATGGAGGAGGTCGGACGCCGAGTGGCGGCGGCGCGCTCGAACCTCGACGCGAGTTTGAGGAGCGGTTGGGGTTGATCAAGGCCGAGGCTGAGGGCAGGACTGCTGCCTTGAGGACCAAACTGGAGGAGGTTATGCGGCGGGCCGATGCTCTTCAGGCCGCCCTTGAGGTGGCGCAGAGGGAGTCCACCACCTCTCAAGCCGAGGCGCTCCTTCTTCGCGAGCGGGTGGAGGAGGCTGAGGCTGTTGCGCGCCAGAACGCGGACGAGATGCGTCAGCGGCGAGTCTTGGAGCATGAGCACCACCCCATGCTCGCCACGCTCCGGGAAAGAGCTAACGTGGCCTTGGATAATATCTGCGAGGCGGCGGTAGGACAGCCGCACGCGGTCAACTACACCGGCAACCTTCAGTTCTTCACTGACGTGGTGGCGCGGCTGGAGGCGCGGTCGGTCGTACGATGAGTTGGTGGAGGAGAGGAGTCGCGCGCTGCTCGGGCGCGCTTCTCTCGTGTCTTCAGCCATCTCCGGACATGGACCTCACTTCGATTTTGACGCGTTATCGCCTTCAGTTCCTCAGCCGCCCGGGGCGACTGGCGACCGGGTGGAAGACAACGTGGATGCCCTCGTCCGGGCCTTCGCTTCAGATGACGACGGCGTGGTCGTGGCTGCCGATGAAGGCGGCGTGCAGAACGTCCCGGGCGCCGCTGACGATCACGCGGGCAGCAACGACGAGGTCAGCAACGGCAGCCACGGCTCGGGAGGTGCTCCTGAGGATGCATTGGGAGAATTGTCCGACTGATTATGTATTGTCCTTGTTCCGTTACCCTGCACGAGAAGAACTCAGGTTTTGGCCTGATGGAGGTGAGAGCATTTTGGGGAGGGGGAGCCCCTCATGTAAGACTTGTGTTTTATGTATTAGCAGGTGTTACATCGCCCATACACCCGCGCCAAGTGGTAGGCTAGGCGACGCGCTAGTTTGATGGTTTACCTTAGTTTCGTACGGGCCCCGAGATAGCCTGCGGGAGACTGCGGCAATCCGAGTGTATATCGATCGAATCCGTAGGACCTGCAGCAAAAACCCTCCGGAGAGGACGCGGCGGCGACAGGCTGGGCTGTGCTCAAGCTTGGCCTGGCCCGGCTCGCGAGGGGCTCGCGAGGGGAGGCGGCGGAGGCGGAGTTGTAACCGAAATGCAAGAGATTTGCTCGAACGAGACAAAGCACCCCTTCCCCGAATACACGCAAATCTTCAAGCTCAAATTCAACTTAAACCCAACGGGGGAAAACGACAGCCATAGGAAAAACCAAATGAAAGCAGAAAAAAGGCCGCGTCCGGCACCTAGTCTAGTCTTGGACGTCTTCTCACCAGGGCGGAGCTAAGTGCTGCTACTGGGCATAGGAGGGAGCCCAGGCTCGAGGCCGAACCTCGACACTCCGGCGTGTACAACCCCACTCATTATTACGTGAGAGTGTCACGGGCGTTGAGCTTCACAGCCTTTGGGCCTTCTTCACAGTGTACCGCCTTGCTTCATATCGCTGCACGAGGGCCCCGCCTTTGTGCCACACTCTAGTGCCACCAACGATGACCGTAAACCAGGACGCCACCGGTGGGGTAGACGGTCGCCAGCCAGTTCCCCGACGACCACGGGTCCTCCGCCAGGCAGGCCCCGAGGCACCTCCCCAGCAGAGGGCCTACCTCCGAGAACGCTTGCTCAACGCCGCGGTGGTGATGTCGGAACTCTGCCCTCTCCGGCAGCCCCTCGTGCCCCCACCCGAGGGGTAGGAGATCGCGGAACGGGCAGCTGTTCGTCGTGGCGACCTGTACCTCCTGCGACCTATGGTTAGCGTATGTTTGCTCTTGAGGAAGTAGCGGTACCCGATAATCGTTGCCCCCGGCATGACCAGTGGGACCATCTCGAGACTCCTGGAAGAGCGCGGCTTCTGGTGCCTCATCCCCCCAGATTGGGCTGAGGAGTGAGTCTTGTTCTCCCTCATGCGGGCGCCCCTGGTCCATCATGTGGGGCACGTATTCTTTCGGCACCGTCATCCCACGCCGTAGTGCTGAGCGTGCCTTGCTGCTCTGCTTGATGCGCCCGCCGTGGGGTGGTGGCGCGGCGGTCCACCAGGACCGTGAGTTGCGTCGAGTCCTTCTCCGCAGGCCGGGCGGGGCAACCCGCCACTGCCCGGGCGCTAACTGCCGGGCCCGGTGCTGGAGTAGCTGGAGCCAGCGGTAGCGCGTGGAGCCCCAAGGCGGCTGCCCTCGGCCGGAGGTGGGAGTTGGGTGCAGAAGGAGTGAGCCCCCGAGGCGGCGAAGCCCAGGAGCTCCGCCACTCGCTCCAGCAGCACGTCGCGGCCGCTCTCCAGCAGCCTGCACTGCAACAGCTCTCGGTCCACTGTGAGCGCGGCCCTCGAGTTCGCCTGCTCCCGGCGGGTGTAGGGTGAAGTGGTAGCGGCGTGGTTGGAGGCTCTTGCTGCCGACCGCGCCGCCGTGTGAGCGCCGCCGGAGTTCGTCCGCGCCGCCAGCGCCCGCAGTGCCTCGCGGACCGCGAGCTGCCTGGGCACGGGTCGCCCGAGGCGGCGGCTCTGCGTGGGCGGGCCACGCTGCCCATGGATCTGGGTTGCCCGCTGGTCGCCGGGTCATGGCGGCGACGCGCGCGACGGACGCGAGGTGGTAGAAGGCGGACTCTGGCGCACTCTACCGGGCGCGCAAATGTCGGATCACGGGTTCCGCACCCTTAAGGTTCAACTCGCGCGCGGAGACCCAACCTCCACCGACTCGCACCTCGCCAATCGCAGGGACCTAAACTACTAATAAGAACAACACAAGAGACGCAAGATTTATACTAGTTCGGGCCACCGCTGTGGTGTAATACCCTACTCTAGTTTGTGGTGTGTCGATTGCTCTCAGGGCCAACGAAGAACAAGATAGGAAGAACAGCCTCGCGAGGGTCTGTTCTTGGTGCGTGTGATGAATCTGCTACGTGCTGCCCTGCCGCTCTAGCTTGAGGAACGGGTTTCTCTCTCTCTCGATTCCGATTGCTCGATCCGATCCTCCTCCGATCTCTCGAAAGCGGCTACCCCTATTTATAAGCGAAGGCCCCGGCCTCTTCCCAAATATTGAGCGGGAAGGGCGCCAACAATTGGCCATTTTGAAGGGGAACAGCGGTACACTTATCCCGACTAAAGTTGGTCCTTGCTCGCCAAAGGCTCGTGATGACGCTCGCTTGGGCTCCACGATGATCGCATTCCAGCCGCTGGGGCTGGTCTTGGTCTTGTTGCACCAAACGGATGCCTTTGCTCGATGCCCTTGCTCGCGCTTGCCCTTTGCACCAAAGAGGAAACGAGGACATCTGCATGGCTGGCGCCAGATCGGGCGCCTTAGTCGTCATGGCTTACGCCATGGGCACCTCGCGAGGCACCCCGCTTGAACTCTCTGCCTCCTCGTGAGCCAGCCTCGACGAGGCCGTGCTCGAGAAGCTCTTGGTCGCCCGCCCATGAGGCTTGGCCTCGCGAGGGTCTTGAGCTTGTGTTGGTGAAGATGGGCCGTCCTGAGCCACCTTTGAGCCATGCCGCAGGCCGCAGGCAGGCAAGTCTGGGGACCCCCGTTCCCAGAACGCCGACAGGCTCCATAGACCAAAAAGAAAGGAGTTCGTCCGGTCGACCGATTGGGAGTTGTCCTCAAACCCCAAAGAACTGATGGAAGTTCATCGACCCAGGCGCCTGCTGCGAGTTTGAGATCACGCATCAGTCGGGGTTTCAGTCCTTTGAGGATTAGACCATTTGCCCTTTCTGCTTGTCAATTCGACTACAGGTGAGCGATTGAAGCATAGTCGACTCGTGTGCCTTGAGAAGCGCAGATAGCTCTAAACTCATCAGAATCGAAGTTTGACCCGTTGTCAGTGATGATGCTGTGTGGAACTCCATATCTGAATGTCAATTCTCTGATGAAGCTGACAGCGGTGCTGGCTTCAAGATTCTTGATAGGTTTAGCTTCGATCCATTTGGTAAACTTGTCGACTACTAAATCCGCTCCTACCAGTTCTCAGTGGACCAACCATATCCAATCCCCAAACAGCAAAGGGCCATATGAGGGGAATGGTCTTCAGGGCTGATGCAGGCTTGTCAGACATATCAGAGTAAAACTGGCAACCTTCACATATGTCGACTATATCTTTCGCCATTTCATTTGCTCGTTGCCAATAAAATCCGGCTCGGTATGCTTTAGCCACAATGGCCCGAGAGGACGCATGGTGACCACAGGTCCCCGAGTGGATATAGTTGAGGATCATTCGATCTTCTTCTGGTGTTATGCATTTCTGACTAACCCCACTCACACTTTCCTTGAACAATTGTCCCCTTATCACCGTAAAGGCCTTGGATCGACGGACGATCTATCGAGCCTCCTATTCATCCTCTGGGAGTTCCTTCCTAAGGATGTACGCGATGTAAGGCACTGTCCAGTCGGGAGTGATGACCAGAACCTCTATGATCAGGTCGACCATGGCTGGGACCTCGACTTCAGTCAGATCTGTGGCGCTCTTAGGTTGCGGGGGCTCTTTTGTAAAAGGATCTTCTTGAACTCGACGGTGTGTGAATGTGTTCCGTAAACACATTGCTTGGAATGGCTTCTCTTGAACCTATCTTCGCCAAATCATCGGCTGCTTGATTTTTCAATCGGGTATATGATGGAGCTCTAACCCCTCAAACTTCTTTTTCCCACTTTCTCACCGCATTGCAGTAGAGCTATCATGGATGGGCTCTCGACGCCCCACTCTTTCATCACTTGATTGACTACCAAATCTGAGTCACCATAGACCATGAGGCGACGGACGCCGAGTGAAATGGCCATGCACAACCCATATAAGAGTGCTTCATATTCTGCTTCGTTATTGGAGGAATCAAAGTGAATCTAGAGTACATATCTGAGCTTGTCTCCTCGGGGGGATACTAGTACCACCCCAAACACCGTAACCATTCAAGATCTTGGAACCGTCAAAGAACATGGTCCAAAGGTTCGAGTGAACTTGAGTCGGCAGTTGTCGTCGATCCACTCGGCGAGGAAATCAGCTATTGCTTGGGACTTGATAGCTTTTTTGCCTCAAACTGAATATCTAAGGGAAGGAGTTCGATCGCCCATTTTGCCACTCGACCGCTTGCATCTCTCACAGTGTAATCTCGATAATGGAGTGTCGCTAACGATCGTAATGCAGTGGTCGAGAAATAGTGTGCAACCTTCTTCGTGGTCATGTAAACCCCATAAACAAGCTTCGATAGTGCGGATATCTCTGCTTTCGACGGAGTCGTAACTTCGAAACATAATAAACCGGACCTTGAACTTTATATGCTTTTCCCTCTTCTTCTCGCCGACCGTAGTACTGTGTCTCGACGACTTGTCCAAAGAGCTGCTATCTAAAGCAGTAGAGGTTCTTTGCTGATTGGGGCAGCAAGCACCGGCTCGGTGGAAAGCAGGGCTTTTAGCTCTGCAAATGCTGCATCAGCTTTAGGAGTCCACTCGAACTTATCTGACTTATTCATCAGACGGTAGAGAGGCAGCGCCTTCTCACCGAGTCTGGAAATGAATCGACTTAATGCGGCCAAACAACCAGTAAGCTTCTGGACATCATGCACACGCACATGGCGTTTCATTCGGAGTATGGCACCAACTTTCTCGGGGTTAGCATCGATCCCTCGTTCGGAAACGAGAAAACTGAGTAACTTTCCACCTGGAACTTTGAACGTGCACTTTGATGGATTAGGCTTGATATCCTACCTTCTGAGGTTGGCAAAGGTTCCAGCAAGGTCAGCCAGTAGGTCGGAACCTTTACGTGACTTGACCACAATGTCATCCATGTACGCTTCCACATTCCGACTAATTTGAGTGAGTAAACACTTCAATCATCCGCATGAATGTGGCTCCGCGTTCTTCGCATCGAATGGCATAGTGACATAATGTAGCACCGAATGGGGTGAAGAAAGTTGTTTTAATTTCATCGGGTCCATACTGCACGGATGTGATGATACCCGAATAGGCGCCCAAAAGGACAAACGCCACACCCCGCAATGTAATCGACTATCCGATCGATGCGAGGGAGAGGAAAGTGATCCTTCGGGCAGGCCCGATTGATATGCTTGAAGTCGATGCACATGCGAAGTGAATCGTCCTTCTTAGGGACCATGACAACATTAGCTAACCACTCGGAGTGGTAAATCTCTCGAATAAACTCATCTGCCAGGAGCCGAGCCACTTCTTCACCGATTGTTTTTCTCTTTTGTACGGCGGACCGTCGAAGATGTTCCTTGACCGGTTTAACCTTTGGATTGACTCACAAATGATGCTCACCCAGTTCCTTGGGAACACCCGGCATGTCAGAAGGTTTCCATTCAAAGATGTCCCAGTTCTCACGGAGGAACTGGATGAGCGCTTCTTCCTATTTGGAGTCGAGAGTTGTTGAAATGTGGGTCGAAGCAGCATTGGGGTCAGTCGGGTGGATATGAATCGGTTTCGTTTCATCGACGATCAAATGCTGAATCCGCTGCAGGCTTCTTAGCTCGCAGCAAATCACTCGGATCTGCATTTTCTCGATACTCCTGCAATTCCAAAGATCGCCATCTGCAAGATCGGCGATCTTCGAGCCCTTCCGAAGCACTCTTCGCCTTCTTTCAATTGCCGTGATAGTGATCACACCTTTGGGACCAGGCATCTTCAATTTGAGGTACACATAGCATGGTCGAGCCATAAAACGTGCATAAGCCGGCCTGCTCAGTATAGCGTGATAAGCACTCTGGAAGTCCACAACTTCAAATGTCAACTTTTCTTTGCGGTAATTCTTGTAATCACCGAAACCACGCCAAGAGCAATCTGCCGAGTGATTCAGCCTTCTTGCCCGGAATGACTCCATGGAAACTCATATTGCTTTCACCGAGTCCGACATCGGAATGCCCATCCTTTCAACATTTCGCATACGTAATGTTCAAGCCATCGCCACCATCCATCAGAACTTTAGTCAGTCGAGTGCCTTCGACAACTGGATTGACCGCCAAAGCTTGCCTCCCAGGGGTGGCTATGTGTGTCGGGTGATCGGACTGGTCGAATGTGATGGTAGTCTGAGACCATTTCAACTAACTGGGTGTCGCCGTAGCGACCATATTCACTTCTCTGTTGATCACTTTCAGTCGACTCTTACTCTCAACATCAGCAAAAATCATCAGAGTGGAATTGACGTGAGGGTAACCATCATCACTCTCCTCCTTGTCCTCAACCTTGTCTGACTCTTTTTCCTTGTCTTTGGGTTGTTTCTCTCGGAACTGTTGGATTAGGAGCCGACACTGCCGAGTGGTATGCTTCGGGTAAATGATTTTACCCTCTTCATCTTTCTTTGTGTCGATGTGGCATGGCAAATCTAGCACATCATTCCCATCTTGATCTTTTATCTTCTTAGGGTTCCATGGCCCCTTGGGCTTCCCTTTGGATTTTCCTTGAGAAACGGCTAAGGTTTCTCCAGGAGCACCTGGCTCGGCTTTGCGCTTCTGTTTCCGACTGGAGTTTCCTCCTCCGGTTTCATGGGAGACTGATTTGTGTTTGCCATTCCGGAGCCGATCCTCTTCTTCACCATTAGCATACTTGGTGGCAATCTCCATCATTTGACTCAGAGACATGTCTCCGGTCCAACCGAACTTCAAGTTCAATTCTCGATATTTGACGCCTTCCTTGAAGGCACAAATTGCTTGGTGATCAGACACATTCTCCACTGTGTGGTGAAGTGTGATCCATCTCTGGATATAATCCCTCAAAGTTTCATTTGTCTTCTGCACACAAGATTGCAGCTCTGATAACCCTGCTGGTCGTTTGCATGTCCCTTCAAACGTTCTGACAAATACTCGGGCAAGATCTTCCCAAGTGTAAATGCTGCTGGGTGCTAATTGATTCAGCCATGCTCTGGCCGAACCCTCTAACATCAGAGGCAGGTGTTTCATGGCCACTTCATCATTGCCGCCGCCAATCTGAACAGCCACTTGGTAATCCTCGAGCCAAATATTAGGCTTGGACTCACCGGTGAACTTACTGACTCCAGTCGCCAACCTGAAGTTGGTAGGAATCACCGCGGCCCTGATGGCTCTCTTTGAAGCACTCGACCCGAGACACGACTCGCGCTGGTGGGTACATCTCATCATGACCTTCTCGGTGAGCTCGTTCTCGCCGACCAAACCCTGAACGAGAATAGATCTCGCGATCAAAGCCTGGCCCCTGGGTCGACCGAATCCTTCGCCCAACACTATAAGGGCGCCTGTCATCCCGCTGTCAAGGCACGATGATCCACTCCTTGGGGTGGTGTGGGCACTGACGACGCATCATCACGACGAGTCGGTAATTATACTCGCTCACGGTTTCAGATGATCACGCCGGTCACCCTCGTCCTCACGCCGAGGGCGATCTTGGCTGTGAGCCGACCGGATCAGATTCGCAACAACGGACCTGCTATGGATCCTATTCCGTGATTGTGACACAGCCGTATTCTGCTCTCCCGCTGCCCGGAGTAAAGCTCTAATCTGCATTAAACCTCTACCAACTTCTAACTGGGAGGGCTGAATTGACTCTGCTATTCGAGCTGTAGCAGTAAGATTTTGATCGGAGTTCGATATACCTGAGTCGGAGGTGGAAAAGCTGGCGGCAATGGATTCTAGAACCTTGCCATGCACGCCGCCGACATCGCTGGAGATTTTCCAATGAAAAGGCCACCAGACACAAAGGCCCTTCAAGGCCCGGCCTCGGGGTTTCTCCAACGATAGGAGGTGAAGAGCATCCACGCTCCAACGGGCGGTTCTTCCTCTCGCCCAAGAGAGGGGCTCGGGGAGATACTCCTCATGGGCATGCGACGGATCGCCTCTGCCGTTGCCACCATCGGCGCGAGGGGAGCCAGGAGGACTGCGAGGTCCATGGACCATCAGGACCTCCGCCGCTGGATAACTACTGTCGCGCTCGAATGCGGTCTCTGCGGAGCCAGTCGAACAGGCCGTAGAGAGATTCGTCGGGCTCGATCGCCGCGACTTAGGGAGTGGCCGTCTGGCGAGCCACCGCGTGCCTCACCCACCGCTGAAGCCTTGACCAACCGGAGCGCTTGCGCCGGCGGGCGACGGGGTGGGAGGACGCCACAGTGCCGACCGACATCGGTCGACGGCTGCTCAGATAACGCCATGGACGCACGCGAAAAGTCGCCGCCTGCTGGACGGGAGTGCATCGACATCGAGTGGAGCCTCCTGAAGCCAAGCGGAGTCGTCGGCGACAAATACGAGCGCGCCGAGACGGATCTCACGGCCCTCAGCCAAACCTCCGCCCGAAACCATGATGAAGGGGATCGGAAAGATTGCAACTTCTCCAAGGTGGGCGCCAACTGTCGTGGTTCTGAGTCTGACAGTAGAATAGGGGGGGGGGGGTGTAGGAATGTAGAGGCAATATCTTAGCTATGGAGGAGTTGTACACGCTAGTTTTGCGAGTTCAGGCCCTTCTCGGAGGAAGTAATAGCCCTACGTCTTGGAGCCCGGAGGCGGTCGACTGGATTATAAGCGTGTGAGTTACAGGGGGTGTGAACCCTTGTCCCAAAGGAGGGGGCTGGCTTATATAGAGTGCGCCAGGACCCCAGCTCCCCTCCGTTAGAGGTGGCGTTATAGGTAACGCCTGTATTGAAGTGCTACAAATGATCATTAAATATCTGAGTAAATGCTCGACCGTTGTTGCGCGGAGCGGCTTTAGGTCTTCTTGTTGTCGAGTGGTTTGATGGTCGAGTGACCTGGATAAAGTGGGATCTCCGAGTGGATGGTAGGTCGAGTGGACTTCACTCGATGCCTTTGCTGGATCCCTTCTTCTGATTCTTGAACTTCTTTGTTCTTAGGACAAGGACCTTAGGCAGGATGTATAGGTAAGGCCTATTATCCTACCCTAGGTTTGTGTCCACATAATTCATGCCATTATATTATCCATCTTAGATATTTTATATGCATTTATATGCTATTTTATATGATTTTTGGGACTAACCTATTAACCTAGAGCCCACTGCCAGTTTCTGTTTTTTCCTTGTTTTTGAGTTTTATAGAAAAGGAATACCAAACGGAGTCCAATTGACGTGCCAATTTTTGTTGATTTTTTATGTGACCAAAAGAAGCCCCTGGAGCAAAAAAGTTGGGCCAGAAGAGTCCCGGGCTATCCACGAGGGTGGGGGGCGCGCCCACCCCCCCTGAGCGTGGGTCCCTGCCTCGTGGACGACTCGGAGACACCCCTAACGTGAAACCAATGCAAAAAATTCCTATAAATACAGAAACCCCCAGAAAATAACCTAGATCAGAAGTCCCGCTGCCCCAAGCCTTTGTAGCCACGAGAAATCAATCTAGGCCCTCTCTGGCACCCTGTCAGAGGGGGCCATCATCACCGGAGGCCATGGAGGAGGATCCCGGAGAGGCCATCACCGCCATGAAGGCCAAGGACCAGAGGGCGAACCTCTCCCCATCTAGGGGGGAGGCCATGGAGGAGGAAGCACAAAGGGGAGAACCTCTCCTCCTCTCTCTCGATGGCGCTGGAATGCCATCGGGAGGGGAATCATCGCCGTGGTGATCGTCTTCATCAACGTCACCATCACCATCACCATCCTCATCTATTTTACGCGGTCCACTCTCCCGCACCCCGCTGTAATCCCTACTTGAACATGGTGCTTTATGCCACATATTATGATCCAATGATGTGTTGCCATCCTATGATGTTTTGAGTAGATATCCGCGGTGTCAAACCGCGGATCTCGGTAGGGGTCCCAACTACGCGTCAGGCAGATGGTAACAGATACATTCGGAAGGTCCCATTCGACACGGATTTGACGTCTTCATCTTGTATCTTCATAGTACAGAGTCCGCCAGGTTATAGTTCGACCATCCGACACCCCTAATCCGTGAGGGAGTCCTGACTAGGGGTGTCCGGATAGCCAACTATCATCACGGCCGGACTCCAAGACTATGAAGATACAAGATTGAAGACTTCGTCCCGCTTTTCCGGATGGGACTTTCCTTGGCGTGGAAGGCAAGCTTGGCGATACGGATATGTAGATCTCCTACCATTGTAACCGACTGTGTAACCCTAACCCTATCCGTGTCTATATAAACCGGAGGGTTTTAGTCCGTAGGACTAACAACAATCATACCATAGGCTAGCTTCTAGGTTTAGCCTCCTTGATCTCGTGGTAGATCTACTCTTGTACTACCCATATCATCAATATTAATCAAGCAGGAGTAGGGTATTACCTCCATCGAGAGGGCCCGAACCTGGGTAAAAACATCGTGTCCCTTGTCTCCTGTTACCATCCGCCTAGACGCACAGTTCGGGACCCCCTACCCGAGGTCCGCCGGTTTTGACACCGACATTGGTGCTTTCATTGAGAGTTCCTTTGTGTCGTCACCGATAGGCCCGATGGCTCCTTCGATCATCAACAACGGCGCGGTCCGTGGTGAGACTTTTCTCCCGGCAGATTTTCAGATTCGGCGGCTTTGCACCGTAATAATTCGCTGGCCATCCGGAGCAGATCGAAGCTACGCCCCGCCATCGTGTCAGATTTGAAGTTTGAACTATACGGCCGATATCCGCGGAGACTTGATCTTCGACGGATTCGAGCCACAAGCCAAGCGTGCCGACCGCCTCGATGGGCATGATCTAGCTCGCAGCCAACAAGCACTGAGGCCGCACTAGCATCCGCTCCACCCTTAATCCGGAGCCGGATTCCCGACGAGGACGAGTGGTTGGACACCGCCGGGGCTACAATCTCACGGCGATTGAGTCGAACTCCATCCCTGTCCTTTGCGAAGACCTCGACTGTGGTGCTGGACTCCTCTCCGGACGAACCCTCCGCGCCTCGCCATTCGAATCCGATTGGGCGCCGGTCATGGAGTTCACTATCATGACATTTTTCAGACTCGCCTTTGGTGACATCCTGAATTCACTAAAGTCTCTCTTTATCCGAGAGCCCTGCCCGGACTACGGACAGTGAAGGTTGGGATACGGATGATTTAAGAAATTCAACGCCCACCCACCACCCACTTTATAGCCACTGCTGATGATCTAACCGACATGCTCGACTTGACCAAGACATCGACGGTATGGACGACGATGCCGGAGACGCACCAAGACCCAAAGCGCCATAGGAAATGGAAGCCCACCTCACATATGACATATACATGGTGGACATCCCAAAAGATGGGAACGACGATGGAACAATGGAGGATGACCTCCAAGAAGCAACCAAGCGCCGACGTCCGCGGCGCCGCCTAAATCCCGCCACAATAAAACGGTGATTCCGCATGGGAGATAATAACACCTTGACAAGGCGAACACAACCCTCCAAAGCAGGACTCAGCAGAGAGGAGGAGAAGGAAGTCCGCACGACAAGGCGGCAGTAAAGAGAGGTCGAGGACGATAATTATGCGCGCCCTCCCAAGATGAGGCAAGCCTCGATAACGATTTAATTTGTCGTGCTCGAGGATCCCGCCAACAAGAGTGTTTCAAACGCAGGATTATAGCCACGACAAGTAGCCTCAAGAAAATCAGCAACAGCTTAGAGCTGACTCAAGACACTGCTAGCTGACAGATTGATCAAGTCCTTGCAGCCAAGAGTATGAACTCGAACGCCTCCAAAAGCTACCCCAAACGCAGGCCGCTGTTCTCGATCGAGGAGGAAGCACCCAAGTCACCAGCAAGACGACATGGCATATCGCCACCCTGCGGTCACGACAGAGAAGCCTCTCGCCCTCCGCCAAGCCACACCCCGACGCCGCCAAAAGTACCAAGGCACGGAAAACGCTACGGACTTGTAGATATACCGGAGGATAAGGCAAACATACAAGATCTTTCTACGGATCACGGGCGCCCAACGACGCTGGATGATTACCGCCGCTACCGGATACAAAGAAACCCGCCGGGCCGAACACAGAGAAAAAGCTCATATGAGCTACGCCGTGATATAGCCCAATATGAGGCGCCAAGACACCCACTATGCTTCACAGATGAAGTAATGGATCATCAAATCCCCGAGGGCTTCAAACCCGTAAACATCAAATACGATGGTACCACGATCCCGCGGTCCGGATCAAGGACTATCTCCTCCATATCCACATGGCCCGCAGTGATGATCTACATGCCATCAAATACCTCCCACTCAAGCTTAAAGGACCAGCTCGGCATTGGCTCAACAGCTTGCCAGCAGAATCAATTGGTTTTTGGGAGGACCTGGAAGCCGCATTCCTTGATAACTTCCCGGGAACATATGTGCGACCACCAGACGCCGATGACCTTAGCCACATAATTCAGCAGCCAGAAGAATCGGCCAAACAATTCTGGACACAGTTCCTAACAAAGAAAAATCAAATCGTTGATCGTCCGGATGCAGAGGCCCTTGCAGCCTTCAAACATAACATCATGACGAGTGGCTTGCCCGGCACCTAGGACAGAAAAGCCAAAATCTATGGCAGCCCTCACAACACTCATGACCTGCTTTTGTGCGGAGAGGACAGCTGGCTAGCTCAAGCAACAACTTGGCCAAACATCCCGATAGTTCGGATACCAAGGACAGCAATGGCAGGTCGCACACAACAAGAACAAGCGCCGCATTAACGGCGATAACATCAAGATACGGCCGCCAATGCCGGATTCAGAGGCTCTAAACCCGGTCCACGGAAGAAGCCATTCAAAAGAAATACCGGGCCCGGCCCAACTTGGACCGAATACTGATCGCCAGCGTATACATGGCACCCCGAAAACCAGCCAATCACACCAGCAGGGATTGTTGGGTGTTCAAGCAAGTAGGCAAGTTAAGTGCCGGACTCAATGACAAGGGGCTGCATAGCGATGACGAGGAAGAGCCCCGGCCGCCAGACAATAGAGGGCAGAAGGGTTTTCCCACACAAGTGCGGACGATGAACATGATATACGCAACCCATATACCCAAAAGGGAGCGGAAGCGTGCGCTAAGGGACGTTGTCGGTGTCAAAACCGACGGATCTCGGGTAGGGGATCCCGAACTGTGCGTCTAGGCGGATGGTAACAGGAAACAAGGGACACGATGTTTTACCCAGGTTCGGGCCCTCTTGATGGAGGTAAAACCCTACGTCCTGCTAGATTAATATTGATGATGTGTGTTACAAGAGTGGATCTACCACGAGATCAAAGAGGCTAAACCCTAGAAGCTAGCCTATGGTATGATTGTTGTATATTGTATATATGTCGACTAGCCTGGCCCTGGTTTATATAATGCACCAGAGGCCTAGGATAACAAGAGTCCTAGCCGAATACGCCGGTGGGGGAGGAGTCCTTATCTTGATCGCAGGGTCTTGTGGAATCTTCCTTGTATGCGGCAACTGTCCGGACTGGCCCATGAGTATACAGCCATGCGGATCCTCGGCCCAATCCAACTGATCGGGAGATGACATGGTGAGTACCCCTAGTCCAGACACCGCCAAGAGCCCCTCGAACCGGTCTTCGTTGGGGACGCTCCTCGATTCTTCCGAACTGTTCTTGATCTTTGGTCGTCGGTCTTGAAAACTGGTTCAACACATCTTCTCATCTTCGATCTTGAGGATCGCCAAAGTGCATACGAAGAGTTTACACGTTGGGTATCCGAGGAGCCCCTTTAAGTTTACGGCCTTTATCAATGCCTTGTTATTTTTATGCCACGCCTCGGGTTTGAAGTTATTACCGGGAGGCAGTGTCCTCTTGCGTCGAGCTCTAACGCCGGACTACATTCGAGGTATCTTTTGCAGCCGAGCACCAACGCCGAACTGCTTCCCAGCTCTATCGCCGGACTATGTATCCGAGCTCCAACGCCGGGCGGTATCCGAGCTCCAACGCCGGACTATGTATCCGAGCTCCAACGCCGGACTGTATCCGAGGTGTCGTAAATCACCTTGGTTCAAAGAAGTTTTAAGGAGTTTAGCGGAGCTTAATGCGGGAAATGCCCTCTATGGAGCCAGCCACTAGCGCCCGAGCTTTATGCCGACTGCCCGAGGTGGTGCACCACCCCTAACGTAATGATTTTTGTCAATATTTTGATTGGTGCAATTTATTCTCCGCCGAGATACATAGCCAAGAGCCCTCAAGGTGGGTATCGGTCTAAAACCCGAGATTCACATGAAGGATGACATAAGACCGCTGATCCTCAGAGCCGAGACTCAAAGTTGATTTGCAAAATCAGTCCGAGGATCAAGTCCTAGCTCGCAGAATACTTCAGACACAAAAGCGGCGTGTTTCAGTCCTCGAGACTCGTTGGGTGCGGCCGACCAACCCGAGGATCAAAATCTCCTCGAAACTGTATTGCACTTCAAATTTTCTCAGATAGAACAGTAATGCAAGAGCCCCGAGACATCGGGTCGGGTGGCAACACCAGATCAGGGATCGATGTGCCCTTTAATATTTGTAAATAATAAGCCCAAGCCCAAGAGTTCTCGAGCCTTAATGCGGCACGGTGGTCAATTAAGGATCGATATCCATAGTAAAATCACAAATTATGTGTAATGACTCAATGTATCCAAGTACTTTATGTCATTAATGCTCGGATCCGCATTGTACAAAACTTTGTTGACCGACCATCGATTCAACCTCCTCGCCAAGAGCCAAGGAGTGTTTGTCCTACTTTATAAAGCCTTTATGAGGGCAAAGATTTACGACAAACAAGGCAATCTGGCCATACGGTTTTATAAACAAAGGTACGCAGAGAGATATGTTATATTACTGTTTAACAAAAGAAATGTCTTCCAAAGAAAATAGTCCCACTATCGGTTCCTTTCGTTGGGTTGTCATGCTAAGCATGATCATGAAACCTCAGCTCCAATGTAAGAGCAAAATATTGAGGATTTAGTTTGGGAGGCCAGTTTATTAGCCCCGTAGTGTTCGCACAACGAGGTCAAGCCGAAACACTTCGCCAATGTTATGAATGGCCCGTCATTTAATATAGTCATCGGATCGCTGACCAGTTTACATCTATTGTGACACCGGCCGCTTTCTCCATCGAGGTGCTTGACCATGCGAGCTGGAAGCACAATCGCAGTGGTTCTCCTTTGCACACCTAGCCGAACAAAGCGGAACATAGGAGGCAAGCGCGGAGCCGCAACCCAACTATTGATCAAGACACAATTCAAACTGATGCATATATAGCAATATCCGAGAATGTTTTTGCCGAATCTCTAAAGGTGTCCGCGCAGAATCATGAGACTTGTGCTGAAAACACACAAATAGTTTAAAATGCCAAAAGCTTGAAAACAAAAAACGTCAAGAAAACATGACGTCCAACAAGATCAAGTGTTCGTGCCAATCCAAAATTGAACTTTAGAAAAAAGGAAGTGCTTCGCCGTGCTTTAACATGACACATCCTATCTCAAGACTTTGCTGGTCAGCCTACGGCTTCAGCCTCCCATCCCAAGGCGGAGTACTTCTCATTAGGCCAGTTTAGAAAACTAAACTCTAGCGATTTTGAGAGAGAAATTAGGCTCCCCGGCTAGTGACCGCACACTCGTGTCGAGAAAAGGAGTGATAAATAATAATAAAAACTTTGCAACGACTAAGAAGAAAAACACTTATTATAAAACGGCTCAAATAAACATAAGAGCCCCAAGTGACTTGGGTAAAAGTTAACTATATAATGTAAGGTGACATGTAGAATGCCTTCTAGCCGGATTGTAGATCGCTTGTCGAAGCGGACCTTTTCGCTTCAACCTCTGGACCCAATAGTCCGGAGTGTGTCCGAATACCTCGCGGTTATAAAAACCGGGCATGCGTGGAGACCAGGCATAGGGGTCATTAGTGCTTTATCGCATAAGTGCCCAACTAGTTATGTTATATTACATGGTTAGTAAGAAACATCTTCCAGGAGAATAGTTCCGTTAGGGTTCCTTTCGGGAGGCATGCCCTAAAGTGCATGTCCGGACCGCGAAAAGAGCAGAAAAACATCCGGGGCAGGTAAATAAATAGGTAAGAAATCATCTTTTAGTTCACCGACCGAGTATTCCCTTAAGAATGCTAGCTTTCGCTTCACCCAGCCTGAGGTACACATCCGCTGACCCGGCAGAATAATCGCAGAGGTGCTCCTTTACCACCTAGCCGGACAATCGAGAACGTAGGGGTAAGCACAGGAGCCAGGCAACCTAGCTTGGCCAAAACTTAAGTCATATCGATGCATATAATGGTGAATAAAAGGTACATGCGGAAGTGTAACACATGTGTTGGGCATAAAGCCCGAATTAATAAGCTTCTGTTAAAGAAGCCCCCAGGTATAATGAGCGTGGGTAGCGCGTCAAGTGTGTGCAACAAAGTTTCGACAAGGAAGATTTTTACAAGCAACTTTTTTTTCCAAAAAAGTATAATGCTTGGTCGAACCGAACACAAGTTAGAAATTTAAGACTTTGAGCATGAATGCAACTTAGCTGGTTAATGTGTTCGGTATTGACAACGTGGTCCGAGCTTGACGCGGGACAAGGTTCCATCCCCCAAGCCGGTCCCGAGGTGGCGGAGCAAAGAGCTCGGCACTCAAGTGGTGACATAGCACGGTCAATGCAGGACGGCAGAGTGATGCCAAGTCTCCGCATGGGGTAATGAAGTGTTGATGAAGCCCCCGCCCAGCCGAGGTGACGTCAAAGGATATAGTCCGGCTGGATCATTTTCCTGTGCACAAAAAATAGTGCAAACCAGAGATAATAGTAAAAAAAATCGTTGCATAATAAATAATTTATGCAAAGTGAGTAATACAAGAAATATGGCCTGGCACCAAAGTCAATGTCGATGCAGGGCGGCGGCGTGATGCGGTAAAGGCACGGCAAGGCCTGAATTCACAGGTCGGTCCGAGTTCCGGATGCGGCGTTCGCCGGACTATGTATGGAAACTGACCGAACCATCATGCGACCATCGATAATGTGGCCACCATTTGATAGACCTGTGTACATATGATGGACAAACCAGAGTAATAATTCCTTGGGAAAAATTAACCCAAACAAGCAAAGAAATACTAGGATTAATAGCACCTGGTTTATTTGTTTTAGCAATCCGAAGGAAGGTGATTCCCAAAATTGGGACTCGATCCGCGCATCCATTGCCTGGTCGACTAGTGACGCCGAAGTGTCCGAAGTAGGTTGATGAAGAGATGGCGAAGCCCCTGGTCCAGCCGAGATGTCGAAGTAGGTCGGCGTGATGGACACCAGCTTGAAGAAGCAATAGTGCGGCCCTGCCGATGCAGGTCATGACGTGGTCGATGCCCGCTTGATGAAGCGACCGCGCGGGCGATGCGGTATGCCCGCCCGTAATCCGTGGGGCGGTGATGTTGGTGATGATTTATCCTTCGTGATGCCGACTCTTGTTCGCTTGCCGAGATGATGATCCGAAGAAGTTGAGCTCGCTCAACAAAGTGACGACGGTTCAGCGCAGGTCGGCAGCCGGAGCAATATTGCCGGACTGGTTTGACACCAAAGATGATGTTGAAGATCATGTTCAAAAGATCTTAAAGTTAGTGGGATGTGTTCGGAAACAAAACACAATACCCCATACAAAACTTCCTTCAAAAAGGATGTCCGCAATCCCGTTCATAAAAAAGACGAACTCGGGTCGGATTCGTTTCACGCAGAAAACAGATCCGAAAAGTGATGCACTAATCGGAAGGTTCCCGGAGTTTGGACGGTCGGATCGAGCTGAAATTTTGAGGGGTGGTAGATATATGAATTCCGCAGCCAATCAACGGCTGGATCTTCCAAAGGGAGTCCGAGCTAGAAGCTGGACACCACGCCCTAATCTCGTCCGGATTCAATGCGGCTCCGGTATATCGGAGATTGCCGAAGATTCCTCCATCGGAACTCGACGAAATTTTCCAAGGTTGTTGTAGACTCAATTCCGCACAATTCCACCGAAGCAATCATTAAAACAACGCTTGAGGAGGCGGTGGCGGCAGACACAAGTCCGCTGTCCAGAAAAACAGTACGGTCGCCCGAGGGCAATGTTGACGTTGAGTCCCCGGGCTCCCTGGATGATTCCTCCATGATCTTGATAGAGATCGGAGTTGATGTTGATGAAGGCCCGCATCCGATCATGACGATTGGAGGTAGGGCGCAGTCCTTGGTCGAACCAGGGTGACCAGTCGAGCTGGTGACGAAGATGCCGAAGTCGCAGTTGATCTGCAGGCGAGCCATCGACCTTTTGCCGGACGCACAGAGGAACTCTCAATGAAAGAACCAATGTCGGTGTCAAAACCGGTGGATCTCGGGTAGGGGGTCCCGAACTGTGCGTCTAGGTGGATGGTAACAGGAAACAAGGTACACGATGTTTTACCTAGGTTCGGGCCCTCTTGATGGAGGTAAAACCCTACGTCCTGCTAGATCAATATTGATGATGTGTGTTACAAGAGTGGATCTACCACGAGATCAAAGAGGCTAAACCCTAGAAGCTAGCCTATGGTATGATTGTTGTATATTGTATATATGTCGACTAGCCTAGCCCTAGTTTATATAATGCACCAGAGGCCTAGGATAACAAGAGTCCTAGCCGAATACGCCGGTGGGGGAGGAGTCCTTGTCTTGATCGCCAAGTCTTGTGGAATCTTCCTTGTATGCGGCAACTGTCCGGACTGGCCCATGAGTATACGGCCATGGGGATCCTCGGCCCAATCCAACTGATCGGGAGACGACGTGGTGAGTACCCCCTAGTCCAGGACACCGTCAGACGTATATGCGATGGAGCCAGTCGCCCCGAAGTTCAACCCATGGTCTTCCTGCCCGATCACCTTCGATCGAAGGGACCACCCCACTAGCATTCGTCACGGCGGTTTTGCCGCATTGGTCCTTGACCCAATTATCGACGGATTTCACCTCAGCAGAGTCCTGATGGACGGCGGTAGCAGCCTGAACCTGCTTTATCAGGATACAGTGCGCAAAATGGGCATAGACCCCTCTAGGATTAAACCTACAAAGACGACCTTTAAAGGCGCCATACCGTGTAGAGGCCAATTGTACGGGCTCGCTTGCACTCGGTGGTCTTCGATCCCCGGATAACTTCCGGTTAAGAGTTAATCTTCGACATCGCCCTGCTCCGCAAGCGGTTATCATGCATCGCTTCGGACGAACCGCATTTGAAAAGTTCAATGCGGTGCCGCACTACGCATACCTCAAGCTCAAGATGCCAGGCCCTCGAGGAGTAATAATGGTTAATGGTAACACCGAACGCTCTCCCCGAACGGAGGAGCACACGGTGGCCCTCGCGGCGGAGGTACAAAGCAGCTCTCACAGCAATTCTCGAGTCCGCCACTAAGCGCCCGGACACCGCAAGCGCGCCCGAGTAACCTACAACAAGACCGCCTCGCACGATTCAAGCATCGCCAGAGTAATCCGCCCCAACCCCAGCCCTCGCGAAATTGCGGTTAGTATTACGCGACGTAATTACGCCTGGAGATACCATGGGCATATAGGAGGCGACGACCACAGACGCCAAGAATGCGGCTCGACCGCACTGTGGGCCCCCATTGTGTCATTCTTTTCTTTTTCTTTTTCTCACTTTCAGACTCCGCTTTTCGAAGTCCCTGTCCGCACTAGAATCGCCAACTCACGATGCAACAGCCAGGAAGCGTAAAGCCATGTTGAGTGTTCAGTGGTCTCTATTACGAGCATTATACCTGTTTTACATACCATCCGCAGCTTACCCTCGAGGGGACATGTTAGATAATCCCATCCCTTGCTTATCGTGACTATTTGTATCGCTCGCTTTCATTGCAGTACTTTTTGATATAAACAATACATAGCTTTTGCCTATTATTGCACTCTTTTCTTTATCTATATATATGTTCATTTCATGACATACACACCCGTACACTTTGGTACAGCCAATACACTAGGGGCTTAAGTACCCCAAAATTATGGTGTGATAAGTCCGAACACTTCCACAAGTGCGGCACCCCGAACTTATAGCATTATATGAATCGGCTCCGAATCATGTCTTGGGTCAATAGTTGGGTTTGTCCGGCCCGTGTTTTGGTACCTTACGCCCGCTATATCGCTAAGGTAGCAGCGGAGAACCATCGCGATTGTGCCCAGCTTGAGCTGGGTCGAGCACCTCAAAGGAGAAAGCTAAAACTGACCGTCATGATAGGGCGAGAGCCGCCGCTGTTCGAGAGGTTTTTTCGGGTCCCTAAAGACTTATGCCGCTTAGAGCGAGGAACCGAATTGTCCGCCAAGGCGTGGATAGCGCCTCAACTCGGTCTTCCGAATACTAGGGGCTTCACGAAATTTAAAATTATAGAATTCTATGGCTAAGTGAGAGTGTTCAAGCATTATAAGTCCGGTTGCCTTGTTCGTTGTGTTGAGCGCCCCTAGATGGACCCAAGAATGGGAACAAGAGTGCTCAAGTTTATCCCGAACACCCCAAAGACTGTGGCATGGGGGTGAAGCCAACGACTTGCCATCTCTCAAATTTGATAAAGGCCGCATGAAGGTAATATTTTAAATTAACAAGCGTTGCTTAGCGATATGAACAAGTTTTCAGCGCATGTGATAACAAATGCGAGTCTATTCAAAATTACATCTTTGGAGCACTCATCCGTTATTCGGCGGGCACCCCGCAGAGGCCCTCATAGTACATTTGGGCGCGATGCTCCTTGCCCTTGGTGGCCCGTCTGTCACAAGCTTCTCCGCATCCAGCTTGCCCCAGCAGCACTTTAGCAAGGGCAAGGGCCCGACGGACACCTTCAATGCAGACGGAGCGCTTGATGACTTCAATCCGTGGACAAAGGCCCACCAGCCGCTGCACTAAGCCAAGTAGCTCCTGTGCATGGCTCCCAATGGCCACAGCCGCTTATAAGGCCCTTCATGGCCTGTTCGGCGACCTTGTGGAGCTCGACCAGCTGCTTCAGCTGGTCGCCAGGCACTGGATGTCCGCCTCAAGATATCGAGACCGAACACCTTTTCCGCCGAGCCCTCCTTGGCGCGGTAGAATGCGCATCATCGGACACTCTACGGGCAAATCTGCGAATGCTCCCGAGAGCTCCGAATCCGTAAGTAATAGATAATTCATTTTCACATGTTTGCTTTGCATAAAGACCCTATGCTATCTTCTTTAATGATTCAATTTCTTGAGGGCTTTTTGGGCCTCGGCCTTAGCAGCTTTGGCACTCTCAAGAGCCGAGGCGAACTCGACTCTCGAAGTTCGAGTCACGCCCAAATTCTCGTGTTTTTCCACGAGCTTGGAGCTCTTGCCGCACCTTGGCCAGCTGCGCCCCCTTCTCTCGCTCGGTGCATTCCCAGCCGCTTTGATTTCGCCACGACACCGCTTCCTTCGTGGTCGCCACCTCGTTCGTGGCCCCCGCAGCATCCATGTTATTCCTGTTATTTTTGCAACCAAACCTTTCTATAAGTTATTTATTTAATAAGGTACTACTTACCTTCCTTGTCCTCGAGCTGCTTCTTGGCTTGGCCGAGCTCGTTCTCGACCGCCGAGGCTCGCTTCAATGCATTGACCTCCGCAAGGCGGCAGAGGTCAAACAAGCGCAGCCTGCATTCCCATATTGACATACTTATGTTAGACTCTCAAGATATTTTTTAGATACTTAGTCCGGCTTTTCTTTCCTAACATCGAACTAAGCATCAGGGGCTACTGTCTATGCGGTAATATTTTTACATATTCTAAACTTACCTCAAAGCCCGTTAGAAGGCTTGTACAGTTTTCGTCAGCCCGCCTGGCGGATCGAATCGTCCGGATCACCGTGACTCATAACAAGGCGGTGTTCTCCTCGATGGAGGCGTTGTTAAGCGCCTCCAGTAAGCTATCCGGTGCCTCCGGTTGGACGGAGGACACCGGCGTCTTACCCTTCTTGCAAAGGGACCGCTTGCCGGACTCCGGAACCGCTGAAGGTTCCGGCATGGAGTCCGGACGAGGGTCGGGCTTAGAGCCCCTGGGGGTCTTGCCCCCCACGCGCCTGGAGTCCGGGAGGTTGCCTTGTGGCGCCTCCTGCGCCACATCCTCTTGACCAGGCCCCCCTTGGGGCACCACCTCGGCATCGTCCGCAGCATGAGGTGAGGAGGCGGTCGGAAGTGAAGTACTCTCCATTTCCGACGAACTCAGGGACCCGCTCGACAAAGTGGTGAACTCGCCCTTGGGCGGGCTGCATGATTGTTCGGCATTAGAGAACACTATGCAATGATAAAAAAGCCATGGGTACCCGGACACTTACGATCTCGCCAGGGCTTGGCCCTTGTTGGCTAATCCTCCTCGCCGTTGTCGACGTTGGTGGAGAAGTCCGGAGGAAGGGTTCTTCCTTCTGATTCTCCGCCCCCCAGGTTGGGGCGGCCTTCCTCCTTTCTCCTCCTCGCCGGGGAGAAGCTTTTTCCTCCTCCTCGCCCTCGAGAAGATTTCGCTTGAATCTGACAGCACTCGGCGCCGGAGCTCCTTCAAGTTCCCGTGGCCTCCTTCTTGGCCTTCTTCTCCGCACCACATGGGTACCGGAGCCAGCAGCCCTGGCTCAATCGGGCGTCCGCTGGGTCCTCCGCAAAGGAGCCGGACAGCTAATCTGTCCGGACGCCTTCACCCAGTCTGTCAAAGATTAGGGAGTTTTAGATCCCCATAGAGTCAATCTATGAAAAAGAGTCCCATCAAGGGTAAAATAACTTACCTCACCGGCTTGACGCTATGAGCTGTATCCGCGATCTTCAAGAGCGGATGAGGGAGCTCGCGCCTTGAACAAGACCTTCCGTGCATCTTCGTATGTAGTGTCAAGAGCCTTTTAGAGTCGAAAGTGTGTGCCGGATCGAACTCCCACAATTTGAAGGCCCGTTGTTGGCATGGGAGAATCCGCGGATGAGCATCACCTGGATTACGCTGACAAGCCCGAGATTCTTGTCCACCAGGTTTCAGACGCATGTTTGGAGTCCGGATGTCTCGTCCGGATTCCCCACGCCAGCCCGTCTCTTTCCATGATGAGAGCCGTGTGGGGAAGCCAGATCTGAATTTGGGGGCCGCCACCCATTTGGGGTCGTGTGGCTCGGTGATGTAGAACCATCCCGATTGCCACCCCTTTATAGTCTCCACAAAGGAGCCCTCGAGCCATAGGGCTTTGGCCATCTTGCCAACCATGGCGCCTCCAAGACTCGCTTGACGGCCGCCCACTACCTTCGGCCCGACATTGAAAATCTTCAGCCATAGGTCAAGTGGGGCTGGATGCGAGGAAGGTTTCGCACACCACGATAAACGCCGAGATGTTGAGGATGAAATTGGGCCAGTCGTGGAAGTCCAGGCCGTAGTAGAACATGAGCCCCTGGACAAATGGGTGAAGTGGAAACCTAGTCCGCGGAGGAAGTGGGGAGAAACACCACCTCTCATGGGGCCCGGGTTGGAATGAGCTGCCCTGCCGGGCAGCTCAGGCGCTGATGTCGCCGGACAAATATCCGCCTCCCTCAGTCTTGTGATGTGCCCCTCCGTGACGGAGGAGGCCATCCGCCCGCCTCCCGCCTCCCGACATGGTTGGAGAAGGTTGAGGTGGGATGCGGACTTGGGCGCTGGAGCTCGAGTCTTGGAAATGGATGAGCAAAGGAGGAAGAAGGCGAGGTGAAAAGGTGGATCCTTATCCCCTTATATGGACGGACGAACTTATGCGTCCCCCACCAGCCTGGTAAAACTCACTTATCTCCCAAGCGCCGTAATTAATGGCGCGGATGGGTTACCCACGTCCGTATTGATGAGAATCCCGGGATAAGGGGGCACGATCTATGCTTTTATAAGACGTGCTAAGGAAACCGCTAAACGCGCTAAGGTGGAACGGTAAAAACGATTCATATAAAGGCCTGGCCGTGGTGTGATGTCACGCCGCTGAGTACGCCAAGCAGATCTGTGCAAAAGTACTTCTCTACGGTGGTATGTGGAACTTGTTTTGCGAGCCGACACTATCCTCGGTGTTCAAAATCTTCTATGAAGTATTCAGAGGAGGAACCCGCCTTGCAATGTCGAAGACAATATGCGCGCCGGACTCGTCGTCATTGAAGCCTGGTTCAGGGGCTACTGAGGGAGTCCTGGATTAGGGGGTGTCCGGATAGCCGAACTATCATCACGGCGGACTCCAAGACTATGAAGATAGAAGATTGAAGACTTCGTCCGTGTCCCGGATGGGACTTTCCTTGGCGTGGAAGGCAAGCTTGGCGATACGGATATGTAGATCTCCTACCATTGTAACCGACTCTGTAACCCTAACCTATCCGATGTCTATATAAACCGGAGGGTTTTAGTCCGTGAGGACTAACAACAATCATACCATAGGCTAGCTTCTAGGGTTTAGCCTCCTTGATCTCGTGGTAGATCTACTCTTGTACTACCCATATCATCAATATTAATCAAGCAGAGTAGGGTATTACCTCTATCGAGAGGGCCCGAACCTAGGTAAAACATCGTGTCCCTTGTCTCCTGTTACCATCCGCCTAGACGCACAGTTCGGGACCCCCTACCCGAGATCCGCCGGTTTTGACACCGACACCAGACTCCTCAAGAGTCTCGAACCAGGCTTCAATGACGATTTAGTCCGGGCGCAGTTTGTCTTCGCATTGCAAGGCGGGTTCCTCCTCTGAATACTTCATAGAAGATTTTGAACACAAGGATAGTGTCCGGCTCGCAAAATAATTTCCACATACCACCGTGAGAGAGAATAATATTTGCACAAATCCAATCTGCCGACGATTTTAGCAGGTGACATCACACCACGGCCAAGCCTTTATTCAATCATTTTACCGCCCCACCTCAAGGCTTAGCGAGGCGGTTTCCTTGGCACGCCTTGTCAAAGCAGAGATCGTGTCCCCTTATTCCGGGATTCTCATCAATACGGGCGTGGGTAACCCAATCGTGCCCATTGGCATGTCTCCTCTATCGAAGGCAAGTCCCAAACAGTCACGGGGAGGGCTCTTGGTATTCAACCTCTTTATAAAGAGACCAAGGCTCTACTCCTTTCTTTCAATCTCAATCGAATCCGCCCCTCACCTCGAGTTCTAACACCCAAAGCTCCAAATTCAGGCGCTTCGGACCTTTGATGATGTACGGATCTGACATTCAAGGCCGGTGGATGCCTTCCTCCGTTACGAAAGAAGACGTGCTAAAGCTAAAAGATGCCAGATACTTAACTGGTGAAATTTCGCATAGGCTTCCTGCTCAAGGGCTGGTTATTCCCACTCCCAAGCCTGGTGAGAGCGTGGTGTTCGCTCTCACTTCCTTCGGGGGTTAGGCTTCCCGACGGACCCCTTCGTGGGGAGGGGCTCATGTTTTATTATGGGTTGCAATTTCACGACTTGGATCCGGAGTCCATCCTACACATCTCATAGTTCATTGTCGTATGCAAAGCCTTCCTCCGCATTACTCCTCACTTCGGATTGTGGCTTAAGACCTTCAAAGTGGAGCCGAAGATGATCAAGGGGTAGCAAGCGGAGTGCGGAGGGGCTGTTATAAGCAAGAATGTTGACGCTCCATGGCCCGAGGGCTCTTTTCAAGAGGAGTTCATCTTATGGCAACGAGAGTGGCTTTATATCACAGCTCCCAGGGGCACCAAGTGGGTGGCGCCACCTGCCTTTGCTCGGGTCCTCCCTCATGATCAAGGCCATGGGTCAATAAAGGATCGACTGGGGCCGCCCAAGGACGTGCCCTTGTTGCAGGGTCGCATTCAAGATCTCCTGGAAAGAGACATCAACCTGGCCGTAGTGACGCAGGTCATGTTGATTCGCCGCACTTTGCCCTGCAAACGCCGCCCCCTCCGCCTGTGGGAGTTTAATCCGGAGGGACTACGAGCTCTCCAACACTTTACGGGCGCGACGCCCATGGAGATGTACAAATTGTTCTTCGGATCACAAGCAATGTGTCCGGACTTGACCGAGGATGCAGCTCTAAGCTGCAATCGCCCTGATACTCAAGTAAGTAGCCCTGTACCCGAACACGCTATCAGTATATTCATCATAAAATTCCCCTTAAAAGAGTTGTCCCTTTAAACATGAGTGGATAGCGAAAGCAAAGCTAATCAGGTGTCCGGCCCCCCTCCCGGAGACCACGACGGATCCCGTGTTAACCAAGATGCTGGAGGTTGCGCCTTTGGAAGAAGGCGAAGGGGGGAACAAGGAAGCCATCGTCTCCCCGAAGGAGGCTGTCAGGAAAGGAGGAATCGAGAATCCCTGCATCCAGGGAAAGAAGAGGACCGCCCTTGAAGACCCGGAGGCCATGGTCTCAAAGCGGGGGAAGAAATCTTCGCCAGAGGGTCCCAAGGCTGGAGGTGCCTCGGCCGACTGTGCCCTCAAGGGGTCAGCCTCCAATGAAGTCGTAAGTAGAGAGGGAGTTTTAAAATAAGAGACATCCCTATTCTATTCCTGAGAAAGATAACTGAATTTTTACCTTGTAGTTCGGATCTCAGCCCTTCAGCAGAGCTCATCTTCGGGGATCTTCGTCCGAGATGATGGAGAGCGAATGCCTCCTCGCCGCATCGCCTTAGGAGGCGGGCGACCCCGAGGTGTCGCCACGGAGGGTTTATCCAAACCGCAGGACCGAAAGCAGCCGATGGCTCCTCAAAGCCCTCCATGTCCGCCTTCAAAAAGGCCATCGGACGAGTCCGCACCGTCCGGTGCACGGTCGGAGGAGCTGAAGGATCTGCTCGGCGGCGTCTATCTCGAAGAACACCATGCATTGATGGGCACGGTGATTGAAAGGATTTCATCCGCGGAGAGCGGGTTGCACGAGGCCGCCAGAGTTTATTGATAGGTTTTGAGGTACGCGAAATGATGTACCTTTTTGACAGTTCCGCATATAAAAGATGCGCTCAGATAGATAGTAGTTTCGAGACTCGGTGCGTTGTCAAAATGACAGCGCCGAGGATCATAATCCCAGGTATAACATGTCTCTTCCGATGTAGGTGGCGGCGTCCGTGGCTAGCCGATCGATGAATTTTCCGAGCTAAAGGGGCAACTTGACGTGGTGGATGCCGACATCACGCTTGTCAACAAGCGGATTGACGAGTCACAAGGTATGCAATTTCTCCGCGGACACCTGGTAAGGGGGCTTGATGCCCGTGCCTTACAACATGTATGTTTGATGCAGATGGTGCCGCTGCCATGGAGAACCTTCGGGCGGAACTCGCCCGAGCCAAGGAGCAGGACAGAAAAAGTGATGCGGCTGCCTTAAAGACGACCGAAGAGCTGAAAGCCGAACAGGCTCCTCACTGCCGAAGCAGGAAGGAAATGGCCGAGATGGCTGGGAAGTTGAAGGATGCTGCCGACCGCTGCAAACTTCTTGAAAAAGAAGATCGGGCGGAACAAAAGGACCTGGAGAAGGCCACTACCGAGGCCAAGGATGCTCACTCTGCAATGAGAGCCATGAAGCAGGAGCTACGTCAGGCCGGAGATATCGCGGTTGGAAAGCCCTTTATGCTGCGGATGAAGTTTGGGGATCCTAAATATGCTCCGTTGGACTGGCTGTGGAGTGCGGCCGATACTTATCTGGACTTGGCGGCAAGTGCCGCGGACGCGGCCGAACACTTCCGCCATCAACAGGATCACGAAGTGGAAAAGCTTTTTTGGTCGCAGTTCCACAATCCAGAGCACCCTCTTCCATTAACCGAGCGTTTGGCCGAATGGGCGGAGCTGAATAGGTTATCCGGACTCGCCATGAAGGATGTTGTGAGTCATCTGTGGCCAGAAAGGCCCGAAAAGAGTTATTTTGGCTTGGTGCAGCAGTTCCTTGGTGCGGTGCCGCATATCAATGCAATGAAGAGGTCAGCATGCATAGAGGGTGCGCGGATGGCTCTTGCCCGTGTCAAGACATGCTGGGTGGAGATGAAGGCCACCGACGTTGCATCCCAAGATTCGACGGAGCCAGTACCGCCGAGCACTATTTTCGTGAAGTTCTGCAGGCGCCGCTAATAGAGACGCATGCTCAAGGATGTCATGTTCAATAACATGTATAAGTGTAAAACAATGTTTCATGGAATATAAAAGCTTTTTATACTTGTGCCTCGCAAGAATTAAAATACCTCATGTGCGGCCATTAATGTATATGTGTATATAACTCGAAAGATTGCAGTTTGGCTTCAGCCCCCACGCATATAATGCGGGGTGTTCAGAAGGCGATTTTGACACTTGATCCAACGCCTTGGTCCTATAAAGGAGGTGATAGCGCAGCTTAACTAGGCAACCGGACTATAATGCTTTATCACTTTCACTTAGCCATAGGAGTTTGACAATGGGGCTACTATATAGCCCCTAGGGGCACCGCCGCCGCTCAATTCGGGCGCTGTGTGCTCGACCGAAACGCCCTTCGTTAATGCGGAGGAATCTAAAGATTCGGTGGGTCATCGAGTGGTTGACCAGTCTCACGCTATATCATGACAGTCGTTTTCGGCTTTCATCGAGGTGCTCGCCGTCGAACCGGGCACAATCGCAGAGTTCTCCGGTGCCGCCTTAGCCGATAGAGCGGAACGAAGGCAGCAAAACACTAGAGCCGGGCAAACCCAACATTTGACCAAAGACATGATTCGGAGCTGATGCATATAAGGCCAAACTCGCGACGCCGAACACTCCCTAAGGTATTCGGTCTTCATGAAAACGGGCTGAACAACGCCCTTAGTAATAAGCCCTTGGTGTCCAGGTACGTGCAACATTCTGACGTGGCCGATGCCAAGACGCCAGCCTCCACCTCGGTTATAGCAAGAAACCGGGGGATATGTATCAACAAGAGACAGTAAAAAGGTTTACATGTGGTCTTAATCTGAAAAGAATCCTTGAACGGGTCCCCATCGCACGCTCCGCACTGTGTCTCCGTTGTGCCGATCTCGACGGTGTAGCACGATGTTCATCTGTAAAAGAGAGGAACTTAGTTGAAAAAGATCATGCAAAAATGTACGTTATATTAAATAAACAAAGTACAATTTAAAAAATGAATAAAATTGAGCTTTATTGTCTCTTGTTGTACATGCGCGGAGCCCTCGAACGGGGTATGCGGCTAGTAAGCCCTTAGATGTTTACGCCGACTCGCCTAGCCATGTCCGGGTCCGAACGACCTATTTTAGGTGCTTTGATTAGTGAAGCCGGTTTAGTGTTTGGTTGTTAAGGCAGCCGCACAATCTTCCGCGCCGAGGAACACTCGATATTTCCTTTAATGAGATGGTGCCTCGTGGACCGGCATTTTAAGTATAAGGGATGCATAATGCGGTATTATGTTAAAGCGGGCGAAAGCTTGGCGCCCCAAAGAGTGCTTGATAGCTACTTGTAAATGGGGCGATGTGGAAGGTCAGATTTTCGTGGTGGAAGTTGTCGGGTGAGCCGAACATAACTTCTAGCGTGAGAGAGCCCGCATAATGGGCATCTGGGCTGGCGTTACCCTTGAAAGGAAGTGTTGCTATGGCTAATTGTTGTTGGGTCTATCCCCATTTTATGGATTGTGTCCTCGATATAGTAGGTTTAAATCACTGCCGCCGTCCATTAGGACTTGTGTAAAGTGGAGTCCGTCAATTATCGGATCTAATACCAAGGTAGTCCAGCCTGCAGTCCGTATACTTCTAGAGTAATCCTGATGGTCGAAGGTGATTGGTTTTAACAACCAAGATGGCGGACTCCTCTGGGATAGGCCAGACGGCGCTGTGATCTCTACGGGCGCCACTCTGTTCTCCCCTTTTGTCACGTGAAGTGAATTTACTGTTTTGACTTCTTGTGGGAAATTCTTTTGTTTTCCGGTGCTCTGCTTGTGGGGTTCGTCATCGTCCTCGCTTGGTGTGTCGAGCCCCTTGTGTTCGGAGTTGAGTTTGCCGGATTGCTTGAAGACCCAACAATCTCTGTGGGTATGGTTTGCAGGCTTCCCGGGAGTACTGTGGATTTGACATATCTTGTCCAAGATTTTGTTTAGGTTAGATAGCTCGTCCCTGTTATCCTTGATGGGCACCTTTTTTCGATTCTTGCCGAGAGCTTTTGAATCCGCGTTGACCGTCGTGCTCTTCGGCTGTTTCCTTTGGTCGGGCGCTGGTCCTTGCTGCGTCGCGGTTTCCCGTTTCCATCCCTAACTGCGGATGTACTTGGGTCGCTGGTACTACATCTTGCCAACCAGCTATCCTCTCCTGCGCAAAAGCGGGTTGTCGGAGTAATTGGACACGGATACCCCGAAGACGGCAAGACGATATTTCAAGACATCGGGCTAGCAAAGCCCCTCACCCAACTACCCGCCGATTGCTGGCTGGCTGGCTGCCGACAGCTCCACCAGCCGATCAGAACGCCTCGATGCGGCTATATCTCCCACGGTCGGGCACGACTTAGAGGCATAACCGCATTGAAAGCAATGTCGCAAGTGAGGTAATCTTCACACAACCCATGTAATACATAAGGAAAGAGATACATGGTTGGCTTACAACGCCACTTCACACAATACATAAATAAACATCCATCATTCAGATTACACTCAAGGTCCGACTACGGAACCAAAATAAAAGAAGATACCCCAAATGCTACACAGATCCCCGATCATCCCAACTGGGCTCCACTACTCGATCATCGTGAAAGACACATAGTAACGACCTCGCTCTCGTCGAACTCCCACTTGAGCTCGGTTCGGCCACCGTGACCGCATCGCCGGCACTGCAACTGTTTTGGTAGAATATGTGAGTCACGGGACTCAACAATCTCACACCCGAGATCAAGACTATTTAAGCTTATAGGAAGGACAGAGTTGTGAGGTGGAGCTGCAGCAGTTTACTCAGCATATATGGTGGCTACATTCGCAAAAGAGAGCGAGAAGAGGAGCAAAGCACGGTCGTGAAGATAGTAGCGATCAAGAAGTGATCCTGAACTACTTACGCCAAACATAACTCCAACACCGTGTTCACTTCCGGACTCCGCCGAGAAGAGACCATCACGGTTACACACGCCGTTGATGTGTATTTTAATTGAGGTCAACTTCGGTTTTCTACAACCGACATTAACAAATTCCCATCTGCCTCATAACCGCGGGCACAGCTTTCAAAGATAATACCGCAGGGTGTCCCAACTTAGCCCATTATAAGCTCTCACGGTCAACGAAGGATATTCCTTCTACCGAAGACCCGATCAGTCTCGAATCCCGGACTACAAGACATTTCGACAAAGAATAAAACAAGACCAAAAAGTCACCGATTGTGCCGACAAATCCTGATAGGAGCTGCACATATCTCGCTCTCGTGGCACATCCGGATAAGTCAAGCTACGAGTAAAACAAAGCCTCGAGTTTCTGCGGTGGCCCAAGAAGTTGCTCGGTTCGGCCAAGACTCAAGGAGCACCGTCCGGGGGTTAAAATAAAGATGACCCTCGGGCTCGCGAAAACCCGGGGAAAAGGCTTAGGTGGCAAATGGTAAAACCAATGTTGGGCCTTGCCGAGGAGTCTTATTCAAAGCGAACTGTCAAGGGGTCCCATAAATCACCCAACCGTAAGGAACGCCAAATCAAGGAACATAACACCGTATGACGGAAACTAGGGTGGCAAGAGGAACAAAACACTGTGCATAAGGCCGGGCCTTCCACCCTTTACCAAGTATATAGATGCATTAATTATAGCAGATATATTGTGATATCCCCAACAAGTAAACATGTTCCAATAAGGAACAACACCTCCATGTTCCAACAAGGAACAAACTTTATCTTCACCTGCAACTAGCAACGCTATAAGAGGGGCTGAGCAAAGCGGTAACATAGCCAATAAACGGTTTGCTAGGAAAGGATGGTTAGGGGCTGACATGGCAATATGGGAGGCATGATAAGCAAGTGATAGGCATCGTAGCATAGGCATAGCAAAAGAGCGAGCATCTAGCATAGCAAAGATATAAGTGATTTCGAGGGTATGGTCGTCTTGCCTGCAAAGTTCTCAGAGTTGTCGAAAGCTTGATCCTCGTAAGCTGTTCTCAACAGGTTCCTCGCTCACGCACTCGCCTCCGGCTCTACCCAAAGCAAGAACACAAGCAAAGGAACCACAATAAATCACGGTGCAATGCACAATCAACATGATGCAATACATGGCATGATATGCGTAGATGTGATATGCAATGCGTATGGCCCGGAAGGAAAATGATGAACCAGGCATCAACTTGGCAAACCAAGTATGCCGCTAGAAAGATGAGATGATTTCGGTTGAAATCGATATAAAGATCACCGGAATCGGATGCACGGTTTGCAAATGACAAGCAAAACAAGAATGGCACAAATCTGCCATTAACAACATGATGCCACATAGAAAGCAACAAGAAATTAAGCTACTGCACCCAAACGTACCAACAAAGCACATGGCAGTGGTCTACTCAAGATGCTTGACAAAAGATGAACACTGAGCTACGGCTAAATCACAACATAACAGGTCCAAACAAGCATGGCAAAAGTGCAAAATATATCAGCTTCACAGACTTAGTGAAATTACTGAACATGGCAAAATCAACATCAGGAAGCAATGTTCAGAGCAAGAAAACAGCATGCTACAGGAACTTATAATAGCAAAACAAGGCATGGAATGAATCTTCTCAAAGCATAGAACAAAAGTCCCTTACTGACCATAAGCCAAAAGGGATCAGAAAATATAATAACACCCATGTCAATATAGCAAGTTTCGTTAACAGATTCAGCAACAGGGCATGACAAAACAGATATCAAGTAGGCATGTTTAAGAGCTCGATGCACTCACTACAAAGCATTACATGATAATCTAAGCATGCATCCATCAAGAAGACATGGCATAGAATCTATACATGGCAAGAACAACATCATAGCATACACGGATCAACTACAACAACCTTGGCAAAATTGAATAACATGTAAACAATCTGCCAGGAAACATTTTATAGCAAAAGTAGAGCTTGATTGACTCAAGCTATGGCACTCCATAATTGCAAACAAAGGCATGGATGGATAGAGCATAACCATATGTTCAACACATCCTTACTGAAGTATCTCAAAATATGCATGGATCTCTCGGTAGCATCAAGTTAACATGGCATAAAAATATCAGCAAAACAGGAGCTGAAATCAGCAACATCATGAAGCCTAGTTTGCATGCTTGTGCTAGTCACCACAGAGATCACAAAAATACATGGCATACACCCCTGTAAAGATGGCATGGCATATTACAAAACACATGTAGGACTCAAGTTCATAGGGTGCACACATCAATCATGGCAAAAATGACAAAAGTGCATGTTCTGTTAAGAAACAGAAACTAACATCACATAGCCCTCTTCCAACAGAATTTCGTGCATTAACATGAGCTCAAATGAAAATGACGCAATGACATGAAATGATCTACTCTTCGAGGCGAACATTTCGGTATATTACACGCACGAAACGAAGCAATATGCAGAGAGTTATGGCATGACGAAAATGCAATAAAATATCACAGAAAAATGACTTAGGTGTTTCGGGGGAGAGGGAGAAGTCAACCGAGGTGGACCTTTGGATCCAGATCCGATCGGGATGAGGCGGCCGGAGCGGTTGCTCGCCGGAGAGGGAGAAGGAGAGGCCGGGCGAGGCCTCGGGAGGCGCCGGAGAGGACGCTGGCGGGCGGCGCGGCGCGGCGGTGGCGCGGCGTGGGGACGGCGACGGGCCGGCCGACGCGGGCGCGGCGGCGGCGGCGGCCGGCCGGGTATGGCGGCGGCGGGCGGCGGTGACCAAGGGCGGCGGGCGGCGGCCGCCGGGTCGAGGGCGAGGCGGCAGCGGATGGGGCCGGGCGCGGGCCGGAGCGGGCGCGGAGGGCCCATGGGCGGGCCTCGCGGGCCGGGCGGCGGGCTGGCGCGGTGGCGCGTACGTGGCGCGCCTGATTGGCGCGCTGGGCGGCGGAGTTTTGGCCCGCGCGACCGGACGTGTTCGGCGCGCGGAGGGAGCGGGGCTAGGGTTTGGGGATCCGGATTTGGAGGTGGAGATGCATATTTATAGGTAGAAGGAGCTAGGAAGCTCCAAATGGAGTGCGGTTTTCGCCCACACGATCGTGATCGAACGACGGAGAGCATGGAAGTGACTTAGATGGGTTATTGGGCTGTTTTGAAAGGGTGTTGAGATGCAACTTAAAAGAGGCCTTTGCGAGAGTGCTGTTTTGACAGGTGGTCTACCGGTGGTGTACCAAGGCCACTTGACAAACCTCGGTCTATTCCGAGAAAGTTTAGTACCCGCTCACGGAAAAACGTAAAAGGGGACGCCGGGGGACATAGGAGTGCCGGATTGCAAAACGGACAACGGGGAAAATGCTCGGAATCATGAGACGAACACGTATGCAAATGAGATGCACATGATGACATGATATGAGATGCATGACATGGACAAAATGCAAAATGAAGAAAACCCAACCACGGAGGGAATATCATATCACAATGCCGAAAATGGCAAGAGTTGAGTTACAAATATGGAAAGTTACATCCGGGTGTTACACCGATCGCTGGTTGCCGATCGCACCACCAGGCCGATCGCTGGCCGCGGATCGCACCACCAGGCCGACCGCAGCTGCCGATCGCACCGCCAGCCGATCGCTGGCTGCCGACTCGCCGCCCAGCCGACCGCTGGTTGCCGATCGCACCACCAGACGATCGCTGGCTGCCGATCGCTCCACCAGCCGATCGCGCCAACCAGCCGGGCTGCCCGGTTGATGCGACTCGACAGACTAACCGCATCGCAACGCCATCTCATAAGAATCAGGTCCCCCGGTACTGATTTGTAAAGTACCCCAGGGGACAAGCATGACATGCACCATGCCACTAGCTATGCCTACATAGCTTGGCTTGTAAGCTACCCAAGGTAGCTTACAACCAAAGCCACTACCACCCATGCCACTAGCTAGCTTACACATTAAGCTAGCTACACACTATAAAAGGAGGCCTCATCCATCCATCCAGGAGGATGGAGACTCATGCATACACACAAGCAAGCTAGCTAGCAAGAGAGCTAGCTAGCCCGCCACACACTCACGCATGCATCCATTCATGCGGCCACCGTGCACCCCTGCTCCCATGCCATACACACATATACAAGGCCGATGCCTATGGCATCGACCTCGATACAGCCCGTGAGCACTGTACTAGATATATCGATACACTCAGACATGCAGCAGAGGAGTATTATCTCTCCGGAGAGCTCCAAGTTGGGTAAACTAGCGCTGCTACTCGTGATACCCGCCCCGGATATTCCGGCAGCAGTCTTGCCCTCACACGGCCACCTTGTGGCATATGTCGGTTGCAGCCCCGTGAGAATACCATGACATTTGGCGCCACCGTGGGGCGGTACTATGCTACCGCGCTGCTGCTGGTTTCGCAGTCCTGGCGGGACCATCTTCGCTATCATCACCGCGCGCCGGGCCGCTCTCCGTAGCGCCAGGCTCGACACCGACACGCCCCCGGAGCCGCCGCGAGGGGTGGCGCGTCCTTGCCGCCGGTTGCGCCTTCCTCACCGCCACCGTTGCAACGCTGGCTGTCCGTCCACGCGTGCCTGCGCTCGGGGCATCGCTTCGGTTGGCCGTATCCGTCCACGCGCCACTCGCGTCTGCTTTCCTTCACGCTGCGCCTAGCTCCGGCCGGAATGCACGGTCGCTCCTCCATACACCATCTATTATACCATCTACAAGCTAGCTAGATATGAGTGGCCAAACCATTAGCCACGCCATAGCCAGACATTCCCCATACACGCCTCGGACAATATTCGATGTTCCATAGCTTCGTTTGTTGTTAGCTCCTACACTGCATCCGAGCCTTATGCATCTCCGGCCGCGCCAGCGCTGCTACGGCTTGCTGCGTCCCCGTCAGATCCCGCTGCCACGCTGCTTCTTGCGGGCGTGTTGCATCTCCGTCCGGCTTTTCCCAGCGCCCCAGATCTCCACGCAGCGGCTTCCCCAGATCACCCGGCCTCAGCAGCAGCCACCCCGGCGCCCCTCCTCGCCGGGCTTGCAGCTCGGGCTGCTCCGCGCCTGCGCCTCCCCGCCTGGCTGGGCAGATCCGCCTCAACCGCTGCTCATCCGCGTCCCCGTCCCCGGACTCGCCTCCCGCGCCCGAGCTCGAGCAGGAGCTCCAGGAGCTCGAGCTCCAGGAGCTCGAGCTCCTCCTCCCCGCCCCGAGCAGGAGCTGCAGTCCAGTACTCGCCTAAGTTTAAAAAATCCTACCGAGTGGTGAGCAAGCCTCTCACTAGGGGGCTTAGCTGCAGTCCAGTACTCGCCTAAGTTTGTAAAATCCTACCGAGTGGTGAGCAAGCCTCTCACTCGGGGGCTTAGCTGCAGTCCATTACTCGCCTAAGTTTAAAAAATCCTACCAAGTGGTGAGCAAGCCTCTCACTCGGGGGCTTAGCTGCAGTCCAGTACTCGCCTAAGTTTGTAAAATCCTACCGAGTGGAGAGCAACCCTCCCACTCGTGGGCTTAGCCGAGTCGGTACTCTCCTAAGTTTGTAAAATCCCACCGAGTAGAGAGCAACCTCCCACTGGGGCTTAGCTGCAGTCCAAGACTCACCTAAGTTTAGAATCCCACCGAGTGGAGAGCAACCTCCCACTGGGGCTTAGCTGCAGTCCAAGACTAGCCTAAGTTTAAAAAATCCTACCGAGTGGAGAGCAACCTCCCACTCGGGGCTTAGCTGCAGTCCCACTCGCCTAAGTTTAAAAATCCTACCGAGTGGAGAGCAACCCTCCCACTCGGGGGCTTAGCTGCAGTCTAGTACTCGCCTAAGTTTAAAAAATCCAACCGAGTGGTGAGCAATCCTCTCACTCGGAGGCTTAGCTGCAGTCCAGTACTCGCCTAAGTTCAAAAAATCCTACCAAGTGGTGAGCAATCCTGTCACTCGGAGGCTTAGCTGCAGTCCAGTACTCGCCTAAGTTCAAAAAACCCTACCGAGTGGTGAGAAAGCCTCTCACTCGGGGGCTTAGCTGCAGTCCGGTACTCGCCTAAGTTTGAAACACGTCCCGATCCGCAAGGACGACGAGGTGCAGGTCAACTGCAACCTTCTCTTCGGAGCTGCGCCACAAGTATAACGTCCGCTCCATCCTGATCCGCAAGGATGACGAGGTACATGTCGACTGCAACCTTCTCTTCGGAGCTGCTCCACAAGTATAACATGCACTCCATCCCGATCCGCAAGGACGACGAGGTGCAGCTCGACTGCAACCTTCTCTTTGGAGCTGCACCACAAGTATAACATGCGCTCCATCCCGATCCGCAAGGACGACGAGGCTGCACGTCGACTGGGACCTTCTCCTTAGAGCTACATCTCAAGTACAAAGATTATTCCGAGTGAAGGGAAAGTTCCACTCAAAAGCAAACACAAGCATATCCGAAGATAAACCAAGTTCAGATAAATCCTAAGGTTTCGCACCGCGGAATGAAGTACTCGGGCATCAAGCCCAAAGGAGCTTAAAGGTTACAAAATCACTCGGCATTCTGAGGCAAATTTAAGGTGAGGCATAAAAGTTCGTTCACTCCACAGGAGGAGGGCTAGCAGGCTCGACGAATTCATCCAGGTCGAGCAATCCGAGTGGCAGCAGCAATAAAGGTCTCAATGAAAGATTGGAAGTCGTGCCTCTTGGTATTGGCAACCTTGATCGCCGCCAGCTTCTCTTCTCACGCTTCCTTGAAGTGGACGCGAACCAAGGACAGAGCCACATCAGCGCCGCACCGAGCAAAAGACTTCTTCCATTCTTGCACTCGACCGGGAACCTCATTAAGTCGAGTCATGAAAGACTCGAGGTCATTCTGGAGCGTCGCCCTTGGCCAGAGTGCTGTGTCGATCCGCGACATTGCGACTTTCAGTCGAGCAAGATAGTCGACAACACCAGAAACGCGAGATTCCAGTCGTAGTACGTTCATGGCAGCTTCGTCCTTCACTGGAGAGTGGATGGGGTCCAAGCTTGTCTCAACTCGCCCAGTCTCTTCCTCGAAGTTCTGGCAAAATTCTGCACGCACAATTCAAAGATGAGTCAGTGGTTGTATGTCGAGTCGACAGTAACAAGTCAGTCGGGCCGAAGAAAATACCTTCAAGCATGACGAACAACTTCTTGGCAAGGCCTCCCAGATAGTTCTCTAGATCGTCCCTCTTGCGAGCAATGCCTTCCATCTTCTCGTTCAGATTGTTCTTGTCCTTCTTCAGGCGAGTTGCTTCCTTATTGGCTTCATCAAGGGTAGTTTTCAGCTTGGCGTTTTCTTCTTCCAGTTTGCCGACTGAAGCTAGCTTCTGCTCAGCAAGTGCAGTTTTCTCATCAGGTGTTTTCTGTGCGGCTGCAAGGTCTTGATCCTTTTATGCCAGAGCTTGGTTCAGGTTCTCTGAAAGAAATAACGCTCAGTTCAGAAAGAGCAAATAACATCCGGTTCAGAGACAAATCGGTCGACAAGTTTTCTCTTACCTACGGCTTCATCCTTGGCCTTCTGCCGATTTCTCTTGGCCAGCTCCAGATCGAGGTTGAGCTGAATCTGCTTCTTCTCCAGGTCAGCAAAACGAGCTCCATGTTCACAAGATTTCTGCAATCAAAAGACAGTCAATCGACAGATGTAAAGATTGGTTACTTCAGAGTAATGATCTGATAAATTCAACAAGTTCTAAGACTACTGCCGAATCAAACATCCAACGTAGTCTCGGGGACTACACCCAGTGGGTGCACTAAGCGTGCCCCCACTGGTCCAGTTTCCACTCGACGTGGTCTGTCCAGGCCGAGTGTAAAAAAAAGAGGCAAGTTGTTCTTAGACCGTAGTCGACTGCCCGCAGTCGACCATGGTCTCGGGGACTACACCCAGTGGGTGCACTTAGCGTGCCCCCATTGGTTCAGGTTCCACTCGACACGGTCCGTCCGGGCCGAGTGAAAAAATTAGCTTCTCAGACCACAGTCGACTGCCTGCAGTCAACTATGGTCTCGGGGACTACACCCAGTGGGTGCACTCAGCCTGCCCCCACTGGTTCAAAGATCCAATCGACACAACCTAGTCGACTCAAGATACAAGTTTGCTCAGTGGCAACTCAAAACACCCAGTGGGTGTACAAATGAGAAACGCAGACAGATGAAAAGGTTCTTCAAAGAAAGTTTTCAGGTAGCATATCCTAACAGAACAAGCGACAAGCTAAAGAGTCACCGGTGATCAACCAACCCGGACGCTGCTCAAGGGCTGAGCTGGTGTCGAAGCCGCTATTGGCTTCCCGACCACCTTCATCTGCTCCATCATGATGCCCACCGGCGATGGCTTCCTTTGGCAGCACCCACTTGGTTCTCGGGATGTGTTGTGCAAGAAAGAGCGAAGATGGATCGGCTGGAGTGCGGCGAGCAATGATGTCAAGGCTGAGCACTTTCGCTGGTACGGCGAAAGTTACAGAAGTCCGATTGGCATTGCCACCTTCCTAGATTGCCGTTTCGGTCGCTGATGCAGACTCAGGTGTCTTTCCAGCTAACGCCTTCTTGTTTCTTCTCCACTGGGACCTTATTGGCACGTCTTCGTCATCATCTGGAAGATCAATGACAGGTGGAGGAGCTGCAAAAAGAATCAATTGCCAGAAATTCAATCGACCAATAAAACGATCGAGTAAATAAGGACAAGATTACGAGAATCATACCTGGATTGGAGGTGACTGCATCTTCCATTTCTTCGTCTTCATTCTTGTAAGCAGAAGTCTCAGAGGTAGCAGCACTGCAAATTTCATGATCCGGTCGGTCATATCTGTAACAGTGAGTCGACCAAGACCCAGTTCGTACTAAACAAAGAATTCAAGTCCAACTATTACCCGGAAAAAGTGGGAATGGTCACTTTGATCTTGGGCAAAGCTTTCTGCGGTTTTGACAGTGCAGCTTTCGGTTGCTTCGATGCCTTCTCAGTCGGCGCTGGAGAAGACGTCTGAGGGCGCTTTGACGACTGCCCGGTTTGCGTGGTCGCTTTGCCGCGGATGCTTGCCAGATCATGAGTGTGCTTGGATCGCCTTTCCCTATGGGGAGGTGAGTCAACCTCTTCTTCATCACTCGGGTCATCGCTCTCCTCGTCCTCCTCTCCGTCAGAATGCCACTCACCGCGCTCACCTCCACTCGCCTCCCCCTCTGGATCCTGCTCCTGCTCCCCATTGGGCATCGAGTACATCTTAGTAAAGACCTGAAAGACATCAAGTGAAACAAAGATCAGTCGGTTGACAACAAGAAGTTAAATGATAAATCAAGAAAACACTCGACAATTCAGAGTTGGACCTTGTCTGTTTCGTATGAGTTATCGAGTGGAGGGACTCTCCTGGACCCCCTGGGGTTATCTTTGTTGCCCGTGATACCCCTCAACCACTTCTCCACCGTATCCTCGTCGACCTCTTCCGGGTGGATCCGAGTGGAATCATCAATGCCCGAATACATCCACATCGGATGGTCACGAGCTTGACGCGGCTGAATGCGGCATCTGAGGAAGACCTCCAACAGATCCATGCCAGTCACGCCATCACGGACGAGCTGGACCACTCGCTCTACCAGCACCTTCACCTCCGCTTTCTCCTCCGGTGTCACTTTCAAGGCGGAGGGCTTCTCTACTCGAGCAATGTAAAAGGGGGGAAGTCCAGTCGACTGACCCGGAGTCGGCTGGTCTTTGCAGTAGAACCAGGTTGACTGCCACCCTCGAACTGACTCAGGAATGATCATGGCTTGGAATGAGCTTTTACCCCTCATCTGAATCCCAAGACCCCAACACATCTGGATCACTTGCGTCCTTTCATCACTCGGATTGGCCTTCTTAACCAACTGAGAGCGACACGTGAAAAATGTGCTTGAAGATGCCCCAGTGTGGTCGACAACCCAAGAAATTCTGGCACATAGACACGAAGGCGGCAAGGTACACGATGGTGTTGGGGGAAATGGTGGAGTTGTGCTCCAAAGAAGTTCAAGAAATCTCGGAAGAAAGGATGAGGAGGCAGAGAAAATCCAGGGTCGACGTGGGTGGCGAGGAGAACGCACTCACCCTCCTGTGGCTGCGGCTTGTTCTCGCCCTCCGGGAGCAGCGCGGATCCGTGGGGGATCAGTCCCCCCTCGGCCAGATCGTCGAGGTCGTCCTGACAGATCGTCGACCGAATCCAGTCGCCCTGGATCCAGCCGCGCAGCAAGCCAGACCTCGACGAAGATCCCCCCCCCCCGGCTGGATTTCTTCCCCTTCGCCTTCACCGTTGCCTTCTTTGCACGCTCCAAGGCCATTATCTTCTCCTTCCCCATTGCTGCGAGCAGGGCTCGAACAGAGCGGCGGCGCTGAGAGCAGAGGTGGCTGTGGAGGAGAAAATTGAGGAGGAAGAAGAGGAATGGGAACACACAGTACGAAAACCCCAGGCCAGTGCCTTATATGAGATCTTTTCCGAGTGGCTGACGCGTGGGTCCAGGCGATCCTGTCAAATCTCGCAACAGCCACGCACGTGATACGTGGCGAAAAAGGCGACGCGAGAATCGAGGCGGCCCTGCTTAATCCGTCCCGATTACTGCGGCCCCCTCCGCCTCGCGTGCTTCCCAAAATTCAAATCCCAGGAGATCCGCAAACAGCAGACCAACCTGTCAGACTGAAGATTATTTCCTTACCAGCACTCGAAGCTTAACAATGAAAGTTCATTCGACAAAACCAAGAATGGATCAAGGCGACTAAAAAAGAAGTTGGAGTCATCGTGTTGATTCATTGTACTAGGCAAGACACTTCCGAAGCACAGGAATTGAGTCAGAAGTATTCTCAACTCCTTCTCCACTCGAACCCTGAACCATTCGGGGGTCATAGGCCTGACCTAGACACCCTCCCCTAGGACATCACCCTAAAGTCAGAAGTATTCAAAGGATAACAGCATCCACTCGACCAGAAGCATTCCACTCAGAAGATTCTATATCACTCGACCATAACAGAAACCACTCGACAGACAGAAGATCTAAAGTCACTCTGCACAGCAACGGTCGGGCTTTACTCATAGACTTAATGATCATTTATATCACTTTATTACGGATGTTACTAGTAACGCTCTCTCTTTATGTACATTGAACTCCTTGTAATGTGGGCTGGCTGGGGTCCTAGCGCACTCTATATAAGCCACCCCCCTCCACTGGCACAGGGGTTCGCACCCCCTGTAACACACACACACATATAATTCAGTCGACCGCCTCCGGGCACCGAGACGTAGGGCTATTACTTCCTCCGCGAAGGGCCTGAACTCGAAAAACTCGCGTGTACAACTTCGCCATAGCTAGGTTCTTGCCTCCTAATACCTACCCCCCATTCTACTGGCAGTCTTAGATCCACGACACCTGCCATCCTGCAATATAGGCCGTCTGATTTATATCTAACAGATAGGAAGGAAACTATGGCAATTTTCTAAAAAGGTACCCACACACCTCTCCACCTTTGCAAATAAGGCCTTCCCTCGTTCATCCTTTTCTCTCACAAGATAAACTAGTCATACAAATGCATCTTGATGTTACGTGCAACGCACGGGCATCTTGCTAGTAAGAATGAAAACAAAGGACAAAAAGATATTGGATAGTGGCTTGAAGTCATGACCGCAGGCACAACGGACAAGGTGGCCTTGAATTCGTATGCTGGGCCGTCTTTTTTAACACACAGGAGCTGGTGTGGTGATTATACACACACGCACACATGCAAACGAACTTGTAGCGACCCGACCCGAAAACGGTCAAGTCTCTGTGTAGCTGTACCATCCCAAGATCATGCTGGCACACACAGTACATTGATGCAAAGATTCAAAGTTCAATCACACCTGAATTTATTACACGATTCTCATATCGAGTCTTTATTACAATAGAATAAATTCGGCCGAAGGCCAACTCATGAGAAATAAACTAAATAAAGCTGCGGAAGCATAGACGAATAGCGAGTCCATCCGACTCCATAGGGCAATCGCCAAGCGTGGATCGTAGCCTCACTCCTCGATCGAAAACTCCTCTCGCAACATAAGACGTTGCAGCCGTAGGTCAGCATTTTGAATATGCCGGCAAGTCAAAGAGAGAACAACATTAATATTACTAACACTATATGCAATTTGGCTGTGGGGCTCTAAGTTTCATTGTTTTGCTAAAAGCCGTTTTTCCCTACAACAAGGACTTGTTTGCAAATACTACAAAATGTTGGTAGTTATTGAGATGGTTCCGCCAACCAATGTCTCATTCCCAATTATTTAATAACCCCTAAATTAATTTATTAAGTTCGGTGTTGAGATATCCAAATACTCCAAGTTCCAGAGGCTCAATTTGTCCAGAATCGGGACACGGCTAACCGATTAGATCTTCACGCTGCAGAGGTTTGTGCACTTTACCCGCAAGAATCATTCCTCCTTTAAGTCTTCGCACTTCCGGTGTTTGAAGACGGATGAACGAAACAGGGTCTTCCAAGAGTTCCTCCGGGCCACGGCCGTACCCATCCAATCCTACCGTTCTTCTACATCTCGTAGCACCGCCTCGCCGAGTCACACCTAGGGTCGACCAAGCCGAGCCCATAATGGCTTGCGGCTGCACAGTAAGCTTCCGGTCAATGGGGTATCCATCCGCCTCTTCGTGGCTGGGTGAAGCTTTCCGCAAGATGTCATGGCTCTTCTCCATGCATCCCGCCAACCGCTGGTTTCTCCAGGTGCCCACAACCGTCCTCCACCCAAGAGTGAATTTTGAAGTCCATCTTGAGCTTGAAGTCATGGGGTTGTCATCATCTTGACTCTCACATCTCCCTTATGAATCACTCAACCAACCCCGCTCACGAGCATAGCAAAAATAACTACTTCGTCCTTGGGCCATGGTAACAAGGGGAATTGGTTTCATCCTACCTCATGATACTACTCAAGAACATAACTTAAAATTCTCCTACTGCATGCATGGTGGGGAGGTATAATTCTAATGCAATAAAATCATAGGTATTGTAAAAGAAAAACATGGTCAAATAACTTGCCTTGCTGACGGTCTTCGAAAGTTAGGGACTCGTGATAGCAGGCTTCGCACTCCGGAAATTCTACCGAGGCAAGCAAAAATCATAATAAGCATAAGAACATACAATCACTTAACATAACAGCATGCTAACATGAAACACACAAAACAATCGAACCAAAAACCAAAGAAAACTCGAAGAAATCCAAGCCAACAACTAACAAGAAAATAAAATAAACTTTTTATTTTCTGTAGATAAAAGTCCATGTTCTAAAACTACAGAAACTAATCTAAAATAAACTATAACATAGGTAAAATAAAATTATTTACTAAAGGAAACAATAGGAAAACAGTAGCTAGTTAAATAAACAAGAAACACATGATTTGACTAAACTATTTTTTATTAAATCTAAAATACCCAAATAAATTCCTACTGCTAGGCAAAGTCAAAACAAAGCAGTGACAAAAAGAATCACTAAAATAAAATATTCCTAACTCATTTTATAGCAGATACTAATCTGTCTAAAACTAAAATAAGACAATTTCTAATAATTTAAACATGGCCAAACATATTTTCTACAGAAACTACAACAAATTTGCAAACTAACAAAAAAAGAATCAACTAAAAATATTAAGTAACCTAAAAGATATGGATTTTACAAAACTGGAACTATTCTGTTAAAAGAAACAGAAACGAAATATAATTAAAAAGAAAAACTATCGCTAACGGGCCTATCTAACGCTCAGGCAATAAACCGATCGGCCGGTCTAACTAACCACTAACTAAACCAAAATAAACCGTAACTAAACCGGACCTATTTAAAATAAAACCTACCCCTTCGCTAGTCTAATCTAGGCCCTAGATTCTAGATCGGACGGTGGGCGGCTCGCGACTCATCATGGTGGCGGCGACGGCGAAGGACGACGGCGATTTCGGCGGCAGCGGCGCAGTGGTTCGTGGTCGGGAAGACGGCGGAGACGTCCATGGTGCTTGACAAGCGAGGAAGTCGAGGTGGAGTCGGTGGAGCTGGGGGTCGGGACGGCCGGGCAGAAACAATGCTGGCAAGGGTTCAGCGAGGATTGGCGAGGTGGAGGGTTAGGCGAGGGGAAATTGGGGAACGGGTCGAGGGGCGGGTTTATATAGGGGGCGGCCGACTTGGAGCAGGGGGCGAATCGGGGAAGGGGATCCCGCGATCTCCGGGATTCCGGCGGTGGCGACGACGCGGTGGCGTGGAGAGGAAGAAGATGGGGTGGGGTCGGCGTGTTAGCGAGAGAGGGAGGCGGGGTTTGGGTTGGGCGACCGAAGGGAAGGGGAATCGGGCGCGGCACTGGTTCGGTCGGCTCGGGCGCTGGCAGGGCCGGTTGGCCTGGCCCGCTGGCTGGGCTGCCTTGGCGCTGGCTGGGCCGGTTGGCCTGGCTGGCGCCTGGGGTTTTTTTTTAATTAAGGGGAGGGGAGAGAATTAAATATATATATATTATATAGGACATATATATATCAAAATTATCAGGGGAATATTCCCTACAATTTGAACATTTTTTCCAGGGGCAAAACTCAAACTTTAAAAAAACATTTTTTTGAAATCCCAAATAAAATCAAATTTGAATTCAAACCTTTTGGCAAAGTTTTTCATCTGACATTTTTGGAGTGTCATGTTTACTCCTCTCATACTTTTTCTCAAGTATTTGTCAGGCATTGTTTTGAAATAAATTTCAACTGCCAATTTGAATTCAATATCCAACAAACTCAAAATCTTCTGAAATACTTCAAATGCCACTCAATTTCAAACAATATGCATAGATGCTTAGCTATAATTGTAAAACATTCCAAATGGAAAATTTGGGATGTTACAAACCTACCCACCTTAAGATGAATCTCGCCCTCGAGATTCGGGTTGGCTAGCAAATAGGTGCGGGTGGTCTCGGCGGAGGTCTTCTTCTCGCTCCTAGGTGGCTTCCTCCTCGGAATGATGACTCCACAACACCTTGCAAAACTTGATGATCTTGCTGCGGGTGACTCTGTTGTTGAGTCTCGAGAATTCGGATGGGTTTCTCCTCATAAGTCGATCACCGTCGAGCTGAATGGCCTCTAGGGCACCGTGTCTCTCAACGGAATATCGCCATGTCGGCATGGCATTTCTTCAGCTGAGAAACATGGAAGACATCATGAACTCCGGACAATCTTTCCGGCAATTCCAACTTGTAAGCAACTTCTCCATGATGTTCGAGGATTTTGTAGGGGCCAATGAACCGGGGTGCTAACTTTCCTTTAACACCGAATCTCTTGATTCCACGAAGTGGGGACACACGAAGGTAGGCCCGGTCTCCCCCTTCGTAAGTTACTTCCTTGCGTTTACTGTCGGCATAACTCTTCTGCCTCGACTGAGCTACCTTGAGTCTATCTCGAATCAGCTTGACTTTCTCTTCGGAATCTCTGATAAGACCGGACCGAAAAGTTTTCGATCTCCAACACCATCCCACAGCGATGGTGTTCTGCACCTCCTTCCGTATAGAGCTTCGAAAGGGGCCATCTTCAGACTGGTCTGATAACTGTTATTGTACGAGAACTCCGCGTATGGTAAATTATCATCCCAGCTAGACCCATAGTCTAGCGCACAAGCTCTCAACATGTCCTCCAGGATCTGGTTGACTCTCTCGGTCTGTCCATCTGTCTGTGGATGAAAGGCTGTACTGAACTCCAGCCTCATACCCAAAGTTTCATGTAACTGATTCCAAAACTTTGAGGTAAATTGTGTTCCTCTATCTGACACGATACTCCTCGGAACTCCATGTAGACATACGATCCTGGTCATGTATATCTTGGCTAACTTGGCGCTGGTATAGGTAGTCTTCACGGGAATGAAATGAGCTACCTTGGTCAAACGATCAACCACTACCCAGATGGAATCATAACTGAACGGGTCTGGGTAATCCTGTGATAAAATCCATTCCAAGTTTTTCCCATTTCCACTGGAATCGGCAAAGGTTGAAGTAACCCTTCCGCTTCGATGTTCCGCTTTTACTCGTTGGCAAACATCGCATACTGCTACGCACTCGCAATATCCTTCTTCATACCCGCCCACCGTAAACTTTCCTTCAAATCCAGATACATCTTGGTGTTACGGGGTGAATCGAGTACGGTGAATCATGAGCCTCTGAAGAATTAGCTTCCGAGTTCGGGATCATTGGGCACATAAATACGATCCTCGTACCATATAGCTTCAGATTCATCCTTACGAAACCCTTTAGCTTTTCCTTCATTCATCCTTTTCTTTATCTCATCAATTTCCTTGTCCGACTTCCGGCTTCACAAATTCTTTCGCCAAAGTGGACTGAACTTCCGAGCTGCAACATATCCTCTCGAACTATCTCTAGTCGAAGATCTCGAGGTCGCCGACTAACTCCTGGGTAATCCTCCCGCTATAAGAGTATTCACATAACTCTTACGGCTCAAAGCATCTGCTACAACATTAGCCTTTCCTGGGTGGTAATGCAATCTCATGTCATAGTCCTTGATTAACTCTAGACATCTCCTCTGTCTGAGGTTCAACTCTTTCTGCGTGAAGATATACTTCAAGCTCTTATGATCTGTGTAAACATCACAACGGTTTCCGATAAGGAAATGCCTCCAGGTCTTGAGTGCATGCACTACGGCTGCTAACTCCAAATCATGTGTGGCGTAATTCATCTCATGAGGTCGTAGCTGTCTGGAGGTATAAGCTACAACTTTTCCTTCCTGCATGAGTACTCCTCCGAGTCCCTGGCGAGAGGCGTCACAATATACCGTAATCCTTGTGTATGTCCGCAAAATCAGCACTGGGCTGTAACCAAACGCTTCTTCAATTCCTGAAACTGGCTTCACAATCCTCGGTCCAAATGTACTTGGCGTCCTTCTTCAACAGCTCAGTCATGGGCTTGGCAATCTTCGAGAAATTCTCAATAAACCTCCGATAATATCCTGCGAGTCCGAGAAAACTGCGGATCTCCTTGACTGAGGTGGGTGACTGCCAATCGGTGACTGACACAACCTTGGTGGGGTCAACTGCTATTCCTTCTCTTGAAATAACATGTCCGAGAAATCCGACTTCCTTCAGCCAAAATTCACATTTGCTGAACTTGGCATACAACTGATGTTCTCGGAGTTTCTCCAGAACTAGACGCAAATGTTCCTTATGATCTTCCTCGCTCTTGGAGAAAATCAGTATATCGTCGATGAACACCATGACAAACTTGTCCAGATATTCCATAAATACCTTGTTCATCAAATTCATGAAGTATGCAGGGGCATTAGTCAATCCGAATGACATGACGGTATACTCATATAAACCATACCTGGTGGTAAATGCTGTTTTGGGTATATCCTTTTCACGGATCTTCAACTGATGATACCCTGATCGAAGATCGATCTTGGAGAATACCTTGGCTCCAACTAGTTGATCAAATAGATCATTAATCATCGGCAGAGGGTACTTGTTCTTGATGGTCACGTGTTCAACGAACGATAATCCACAACCATTCTTAGGGCGACCGAAGGGAAGGGGAATCGGGCGCGGCGCTGGGTCGGTCGGCTCGGCGCTGGCTGGGCCGGTTAGCCTGGCTGGCGCCTGGGGTGTTTTCTTTTTTTTAAATTAAGGGGAGGGAGAGAATATATTCCCTACAATTTGAACATTTTTCCAGGGGCAAAACTCAAACTTAAAAAAAAACATTTTTTTGAAATCCCAAATAAAATCAAATTTGAATTCAAACCTTTTGGCAAAGTTTTTCATCTGACATTTTTGGAGTGTCATGTTTACTCCTCTCATACTTTTTCTCAAGTATTTGTCAGGCATTGTTTTGAAATAAATTTCAACTGCCAATTTGAATTCAATATCCAACAAACTCAAAATCTTTTGAAATACTTCAAATGCCACTCAATTTCAAACAATATGCATAGATGCTTAGCTATAATTGTAAAACATTCCAAATGGAAAATTAGGGATGTTACAGAACTGCATGCACGCAACACTCACACAAACACATGCAGCCACACACGCATGCAACACTCAACCGTACACACGCACGCACGCACGCAACACTCACACGCACACACGTACGCATGCATGCACACACCACATGACCAACACACACTCTCACACTCAAGTGCTCAACCTACACGTGCATGCGCACACATCAGGCCCTGACAGACACATACACAACCAGGTGGTTCCCGCGCACGGGTTGGAGTCTTGCCGCGCCTGTGTAAATTTGTGTTTATCTGACCTTTTGAAAGTGCAACTATCCCTGGCTGGTTTTGGTAATGATTAAAAACATATAGCTCATTGAGCTAACTCTATTTCAAGATAAATATTTCAGGAAAGATCAATGATTGGCATGGCATGGATTAGAAAGTGGACCCCTCAAAATGCTAAGGACAAAAGATTGGCTCAAGCTTCAAAGTTCAAGGCTCTACATTTTACTTTTAGAGATCCAAGATCACATTGAGTCCATAGGGAAAGCCAATACCATCAAAAGGGGGTGAGGTGTTGCTTATTGAGTTACTTGCTCAAAATGCTTAGTGATTGTAACATCCCAAAATTCTAAATTTTGGAATGTTATACAAATAAATAGTCTTGATTGTTTGTTTGTTTGTTTGTTGTGTGATTGATTGACTGAAAGTGAGTGAAATTTGAAACTTTTTGAAAGTTAAATGAGAGGGAATAAAAGGAGTTTCCCAAACTTTCATTTTTGCATTTGTAATCTTCGTAAATTCAAATTCTTTTCAAATACAAAACCCTAGAGAGAAGATGATATGACTTCTTCCATTCAATTAAATGAAAAAGGGTTTTTGAAAATATTTGAATTCCATTTGGAAATATTTTTAACTTCAGAAACTTTAAGCAACTCAATGATTTTCATGAGAGAAGATAAAATGACTTCTTCAAAACATATGAAATATGAGTTGGAAGTTTTAAAAGAATTAAATTCAAAGTCCCTTTGAAATTACTTTTCAATTTGGAGTTATTTGGGTTTTATTCAAATTATTTTCCTCCAAAACTAAAATATATTGAAATTAGGGTAAATGATTCCTCCAATAGAAAATTGAGAGAAATAAATTTGAAATTATTTTGGTATTTTTAAAATGATTTTTATTGGGTTTTATTGCAACAGTAGCACTCTTTGATTTATTTGAATTTGTGTGGATTTTATTTGACTTTAGAAAAATGTTCATGTGGTAGAAAATCTTTTTTTGAAAATTTTGATATATTATATTCCTAGGTTCTATTTTATTTTATTTCGCTTTATTTTATTTTTTGTTGTGTTTTAAAAAAAGCTCCTTCCCCGAAATGCGCCTGCCCAGCATCTCGCCAGGTCGAGGCCCAGCTCCGACGGGGACTCCTCCCCAGAGTCTGCCGCACCGCCGCCTCCTTCGCCCCTCGCCCGCGCCACCACCTCACCTCCGGCGCCCTTAAATAGCGAGCCAGGGCCCCGCGCTGCACGCGCCGAGCCCGCCATCACCTGGCGTCTCGCAGCGCCACAAAGAGCCGCCAGACATCCGCCGCCGCCGACATTGCCGCCGCCGCTCTCGCCAGAAGCGCCGCCAAGACTGACGCCGCCGTCGTCGCCCGTGCTGCATAAGCCGCGTCATCTCGCTTCAGATCGCCGGACGCCCGCGCCGGAGTTCGCGGCCGGCCGGATTTGCTCCGCCGCCCGTCGAAAACCACCCGCCACCGGTTTTCGTCGGAAAACCGCCCCGACCGGTAAAACCGCAAAGACAGATCGGTTTTGTTTTCTTTCAGAAAACCCGGGTTTTCTTTTAGTTTAGTTATTTTGCGAGCGTTCGTTAGTTAGGGTTCTGTAGTGGATGGTTTTCATTTGTTAGGTTTCTCTAGCGAACGTATGTTAGATAGATTTTCCCTTTTCTATTTTAATTTCGGCCAGGGACCTAGATGTACTCCCTCCGTCCGGAAATACTTGTCATCAAAATGAATAAAAGGGGATGTATCTAGATGTATTTTAGTTCTAGATACACCCCTTTTTGTCCATTTTGATGACAAGTTTTTTCGGACGGAGTGATAATTATCTTTTCTTATCGATTAGTCCTTGATTTTCGAACGATCACTACTTCTTGCTCGTTTATCCAAATCCAACGAAACCAACGCCCACTTCTTTGCTATGATCCCCTCTTTCCAGTAAAACAACTTAAACATGTTTTTGAAAGTTTTAAAATTTGGTTTCAAATAGATTTGTATTTGAACTTTGTTTGATCGTAACTTGAGTTTTATAACTCGGTTTGAGATGATTCTTTTTGAAAATTAAAGCTCTTGACCTAAACTTCCTGATAAGGCCAAATTCACATAATTTTGGTACTATTAGAAATTATTTTATGTTGCAAGAGTTATTTGCTTGTTTTTTATGCTTTCCGAACTGTCTTCTTCGTTCTTTTCGATCTTTCGCATGATTGCTTATGTGTGGTTACTATTGCTTGCTTACGATAGATTGACCGGAGTTTGATGAGTAGAACTATCAGGAGTTATGAATGCGAATCATCTTCATCAACAGTACAGGCAAGTTCACGCTTTGATCATATACCTTTCATACCCAGTTTTTATGCATTAATTTCACCCTCAAACATTGCATGAGTAGGATCTAATTAACATGTGGGTATTGGGAAGTAGTTGATGAGGTAGGAACCTATTGTCTTGCATTCAAACCTGGGGAGTTACTTCTACATTATGCTTATACTGTTATGTTATGCCCGCAGACGTGGATTGGTTTGAGTGAATTCATGAAAGATGTGAGAGATTATTGTTAACTAAGGTTTAACTTAAGGTGGCTAATTTAATACACATCTGGGTGGATTGGTAGGGGCACCTTGGGGATATACCAGTGTTGTCCTAGGAGATCCCGGGGTTATACCGTGTGATCCTCCTATGGTCCGCCACCCAGGTTCAAAGGGATCATAAGATTATTCATGCTAGAAACTTCCGTGTGCAGCCACAAGCTATTATGGTCTCTAGCATAGTTGAGTATGTTGCATGACCTCTTCTAGTAGTAGGCTAGCAGATGTAGGGGATGTAGGTTGGTACTGTCTACCCGGGGTTAGAGAAAATGCTTCTGAAAGACTGTGTCTCGGTCATCCGTTTCGCAAACACCATGTAGTGCGAGAAATTCAACGGAGGGGATCGAGTCTTGTGGGGAAAAGTGCGCAAACCTGCAGAGTGTACAAACTAATCATGGTTAGCCATGTCCCCGGTTATGGACATCTTGAGTATCTGATTCTTGGATTATCATGTTGATCTCATCACTCTATATAATTAATTTGTTGGGTTGTTAACTTTTAATTGGGATTGAGTTGGGGATATACCTTCTCAATGTTTTTCAACAAACTTTGCAGTTAAATAAAATATATTCCTTTGTTGTAGGGAAAAATTGGCTTTTCACAAAACATGTTAACCATAGAGCCTCAAACAGCCATATATGCATGTAGAGATAGTTATTATTCATCATTATCCTATGGTGTGAATTTGCCAGTACATTCAATGTATTGACCCTTGGTGGCTGCACAATCTCATGTTGCAGGAATCTTACGACGAGTAAGTGATACATTAGGGTTACGAATTCTACACTCAACTTTGCCGTTGGTGTTGATGGGAATCCATAACCTTGTTGTTACTTCCACTATTTGGATTGAGGTAATAGTATTTATGTTATTTATACATGTGATTTACCTCTGTTATAAATACTCGAGTACTGTGTGTGTCAGCATACCGATCAAGGGATGACACTTAAGCACAAAGACTTGACAGCCTGAGGTCAGGTCGCTACAAGATGGTATCAGAGCACATGTTGCCTGTAGGACGTGACCCCTAGAAACTGGCAAGCCCATAGGAAAGATTTTTTCTAAAACTTCATTTTCAAAAAGATCTTTTACCTCTCTTCTCTTCTGAGCTTATTCAAATATTCCTTTTAGTGAGACCATACCCCTTTTCCCTTTTGACCACTCGAAGATTCGACTGATGAGACCACTCCAAGAAGTCCAAGATATCGGACAACTAAGACCACTTCGAAATGAAGAGGATTTTACCATGCATTATAATAATGGAAAACTACAACGGTTGAAGACTCCAAAGACTAGGAGAATTTGAAGGCTCTGAAGAATTCCCAGATTTGTATGATCTGGAAAGGCTACCCTTATGGAACTTGGCAGACTATGGAAGCTGTCAATACCCGAGATCAAGGTGTATCGGAGAAAGACTGGAACATGGAGCATTAGAACTCAAAGTTTTGTCAAGAAAACCCTAAGGCAGGAGATATCAACTATGGAACGATAGCTCATGGAAATGACAAGAGCAGAAACACGGCTATCCATGATGTTATCACCCGCTTATGCTATTGTCACCGTGCTGAGTTAAGCCTGCTTTTCTTCGGAAGGATTGGATGGTAGAAGGCTGATGGAGCACCTATCAACAAAGGATGCAGTTTTAACCTTAGCTGGTGCATCGCCAGGATCTGGAGTATTACATCAAGGATTTTAAGATGGACCTTTAGGAAGTCATATTTGACAAGGAGGCATTTTGTGAAGAACTCAGGACCAGAAGCTGATAGTAGCCGAGCTGAAGGAGCAAAACGTCGAGATACCGGAGATTCGTGAGGAATTGAAGAACAGTAGTACCATGGCTCATGGCAAGGATGTTGAAAACTAGAAGTTTGAAATGCAGCTCCGGAATATTAAAGGACGTCATAAGAGACTTCACGTCAACAGAGATGATCTGGCAAAAGAATTTTAGAAGGACAAGCATGATCGGAAGAAGCCATCGGGGACATGATCAAGACGTGAAGAGTTTGATGACTTTGAAGATTTATTGACCTTTAGAAGACCAAAACCCTGTTATAACCTATGTTAGATGTGATGTTTGTGAGCTGTCATTTGTTTGATGTTTTTCCGACAGCCACAAAGTAAAATCTGTCTTTTCAAAACCATTGTTTGCATTGTGTGTATCCCTCTCTATCTCTCTTATCCCACCCCAAACCCATGGACCCAATAGAAGACGAATGGAGATGAGCTTATATTTTCTGGACCGATGAGTCAACTGGAGACGGTCCAATGGATTCAGAACATGGAGGATCACATAACCCTATAGCCGGAAAAGATATGGCCTAGCATGATCTTCATTGCTTTGAAAGAGGTGCTGCTACTTGGTGGAGGATGTACCAAACCATCAATGAATGGCAAGGAGTAACCACTTGGAAAGAATTTAAGTTGACTCTGCTAAAGTTTCAGCTTGTGTCCAAGAAGTTGAAGCCTTATGGAAAGGATATGAAGAAACTTTGTGCATGCAAGCTCTATGGAGAAATAGGGCACAACCATAAGGAACACAAGGATGAATGCCCTCATTGTGAAGAAAGTCACCCAGAGGAAGAATGCCCCACTAGGCAGGTAACTTGTTTCATGTGTGAAGGGACTACCCACTACCCTGCTCAGTGTCACATTTACCCCATGGTACAACGAACCATACAACATAAGAATGAATAAAAGAAGACCTCGGGGAAAGTTTTGAGGAACCGGTGAAGAAGGAAGTTGTTGAAGACCCCGATGGAGAAGGCCTAAACAGATTTTACTCCCGTGCTTGTTATTCATGTGGAGAAGAAGGACATTTTTCACGTTATTGCACAAAGGAAAGCCAAGAGTACCTGGAGGAATTCCCGATGGAAGAAGTGGAGTTTGATCCATAGGAAGTGGAAGTATTGATCGGAATGAAGAAATCCAGGAGGAAGAAGAGAAAGTTTACCAGGAAGAACCAAATCTCTGCAAGAGAAGAACCTGAGTTACATCACCTGTTCAAGTGCAGAACCTTGGGTCACTATGCCAATATGTGCCCAGGAAAGGAGCCAAGAAACCAAGGAGTAGGCACAATCACAAATAAGCCCCAAGATTTGTCGAAAGTTATTTGTTTATGTTGCAAAGAAGTAGGACATGGTGCTAGGCAATGACCAGAACGCAAGGAATCATGAGCAGAGTACTTCATAATTTTGATACTGGAGTAAGGAATAAATAGAGTAGTAAGCACCCTTATTTTCAGGAGAAGTTAAATTATGTAAAGGAAATGCAGGAGATTGTAATAATTTGAGAATCAATAAAGTTATCATCATTGGTACTGATTTGGATTTTTATGAGTTGTTACTCTATGAAGAAAGATTTTGACCATTTTCGAGGATATGAGAAATATGGTCTATGGATGAATTGGAGCATTTTAATGGTGGTAGTACCCTGTGAGAACCCTTGACCCCTGGAAAGGATAATGATATTCCACGAAGTGGACTTCAGACAAAATAAGTACCAGTTTTGTCTCGATATGTGGGATACCCCTAGAGTATGAAGAGATGAAGTACTATTGGATATAAAGGAGGTATGATGTTGGTAATATGGAGCAATGGTGACTCTATGATCACATCTTAGTTTGGTACCAATAGAAGGAAAGAGAGACAGTACAATTGGATGGATTTAAGAATACTGGGAAGTTCGATGTTGGAGTAATGATCAGTTGCCCCGATAATGAGTTCAAGGATTACAAGTGATGAGATGGGCCATAACCCAAAGGCCCTAGGACCTGCCAAGAAGCAAGCACATTCTTGATGAAGGAAAAACCCTGGAAGAAGTTACGAATTTATCGACAGACGATTTTATAGGAGTAACACAAAACCTGAGAGTTGTGAAGGAATGATAGATGTTTGTTTGGCTTGCAGAATCAATAGATTTTTCCGAACTTAGTTCGTCGACAAGAGAAATTCTGCAATGCTTGTGAGGATGAACGAGTGTTAGAATGCGAGATTCGCTAAACCGTGTAGAAGGTAATGATTTGGGTGCAGGATGGATTGATCACCATACCGACTTACTCTTATTATTCGCTTTGCTATATGGGATGGTAAATCTGAGTGACTTACCCATAGTAGAGCGACGACGGTCAAAACCTTGTTTAAACCCTAGAATGGTATGACAATTTTTCCCTTGTACAAGGCAGTTGTTGCCACAGGTAGGATATACTGTGAGGTTCAACCCAGACCCATTTCCTGCAGGAGAAACCATAAACTGTTGACCACCATGAGATATCGATAGTTGTTTAGTATTGGCGCAAGACGTCTCAGGTAAGAAGACCTAGTCTTAGAAGGACCTTACTGAGAATGAAGGACAGAAGAATTGCGGTAAAAGTTATGCCACTACTGGAAAAGCCCACAGAAGGAATTTTCCCGAGATCTGAGAAGATCTGCACTGCCAACAAAAAGGATGGAGTATATAAGTTTTGATGGAACCGTAACCATGTTTCTAAGGGTGGTAGCACCCCAGACCCCCTCTGATGGTCGATGGATTTTGATAAGACCCCCAAATCTAACCTATTTCTTTATAGCCTCACCAAATCTCGAGGACGAGATTCATTTTAAGGGTGGTAGGTTTCTAACATCCCAAAATTCTAAATTTTGGAATGTTATATAAATAAATAGTTTTGATTGTTTGTTTGTTTGTTGTGTGATTGATTGACTGAAAGTGAGTGAAATTTGAAACTTTTTGAAAGTTAAATGAGAGGGAATAAAAGGAATTTCCCAAACATTCATTTTTGCATTTGTAATCTCCGTGAATTCAAATTCTTTTCAAATACAAAACCTAGAGAGAAGATGTATGACTTCTTCCATTTAATTAAATGAAAAAGGGTTTTTGAAAATATTTGAATTCCATTTGGAAATATTTGTAACTTCAGAAACTTTAAGCAACTCAATGATTTTCATGAGAGAAGATAAAATGACTTCTTCAAAACATATGAAAATATGAGTTGGAAGTTTTAAAAGAATTAAATTCAAAGTCCCTTTGAAATTATTTTTCAATTTGGAGTTATTTGGGTTTTATTCAAATTATTTTTGTCAAAAACTAAAATATATTGAAATTAGGGTAAAATGATTCCTGCAATAGAAAATTGGAGATAAATAAATTTGAAATTATTTTGGTATTTTTAAAATGATTTTTATTGGGTTTTATTGCAAGAGTAGTGTTCATGTGGCCGGCCCAGCATGTGGATTTTATTTGAATATGTGTGGATTTTATTTGACTTTAGAAAAATGTTCATGTGGTAGAAAATCTTTTTCTGAAAATTGTGATATATTATATGCCTAGGTTCTATTTTATTTTATTTTGCTTTATTTTATTTTTCGTCGTGTTTTAAAAAAAAGCTCCTTCCCAGGCCGCGGCCCAGCCCGCCACCACCATCCATGCCGTCTCCGACGGGGACTCCTCCCCAGAGTCTGCCGCACCGCTGCCTCCTCTACCCCTCGCCCACGCCACCACCTCGCAAAGACCGCCAATGACCGATCGGTTTTTCTTAGAAAACCCGATTTTCTATTAGTTTAGTTATTTTGCGAGCGTTCGTTACTTAGGGTTCTGTAGTGGATGGTTTTCGTTTGTTAGGTTTCTGTAGCGAACGTTCGTAGATAGATTTTTTCTTTTTATTTTTCAATTTGGGCCAGGGACCTAGATGTAATTATCTTTTCTTACCGATTAGTCCCTGATTTTTACACGATCACTACTTCTTGCTCGTTTATCCAAATCCAACGAAACCAACGCCCACTTCTTCGCTATGATCCCCTCTTTCCAGTAAAACAACTTAAACATGTTTTTGAAATTTTTAAAATTTTGTTTCAAACAGATTTGTATTTGAACTTCGTTTGATCGTAACTTGAGTTTTATAACTCCGTTTGAGATGATTCTTTTTGCAAATGAAAGCTCTTGACCTAAACTTTCTGATAAGGCCAAATTCAAATAATTTTGGTACTGTTAGAAATTGTTTTATGTTGCAAGAGTTATTTTCTTGTTTTTTATGCTTTCCGAACTTTCTTCTTCGTTCTTTCCGATCTTAGATTGCTTATGTGTGGTTACTATTGCTTGCTTACGATAGATTGACCGGAGTGTGACGAGTAGAACTATCAGGAGTTATGAGTGTGAATCATCTTCATCAACAGTACTTGCAAGTTCACACTTGGATCATATCCCTTTCATACCCAGTTTTTATGCATTAGTTTCACCCTCAAACATTGCATGAGTAGGATCTGCTTAACATGTGGGTGTTGGGAATTAGTTGATGAGGTAGGAACCTATTGTCCTGCATTCAAAACTTGGGAGTTACTTCTACGTTATGCTTATACTGTTATGTTATGCTCGTAGACGTGGATTGGTTTGAGTGAATTCATGAAAGATGTGAGAGATTGTTGTTAACTAAGGTTTAACTTAAGGTGGCTAATTTAATTCACATCTGGGTCGATTGGTAGGGGCACCCTGGGGATATACAAGTGGACTCGCCCGGACACCTGGGGATATACCAATGTTGTCCTAGGAGATCTCGGGGTTATACCGTGTGATCCTCCTATGGTCCGCCACCCAGGCTAAAAGGGATCATAAGATTATTCATGCTAGAAACTTCCGTGTGTAGCCACAAGCTATTATGGGCTCTAGCATAGTTGAGTATGTTACAGACCTCTTCTAGTGGTAGGCTAGCAGATGTAGGGGATGTAGGTTGGTACTGTCTACCCAGGGTTAGAGTTAATGCTTCTGAAAGACTATGTCTCGGTCATCCGTTTCGCAAACACCATGTAGTGCGAGAAATTCAACGGAGGAGATCGAGTCTTGTGAGGAAAAGTGCGCAAACCTCTGCAGAGTGTACAAACTAATCATGGTTAGCCATGTCCCCGGTAATGGACATCTTGAGTATCTGGTTCTTGGATTATCATGTTGATCTCATCACTCTATATAATTAATTTGTTGGGTTGTTAACTTTTAATTGGGATTGAGTTGGGGATATACCTTCTCAATGTTTTTCAACAAACTTTGTAGTTAAATAAAATATATTCCTTTGTTGTAGGAAAAAATTGGCTTTTCACAAAACATGTTAACCATAGAGCCTCCACCAGCCATATATGCATGTAGAGATAGTTATTATTAATCATTATCCTATGGTGTGAATTTGCCAGTACATTCAATGTACTGACCCTTTGTGGCTGCAACGTCTCATGTTGCAGGAATCTTACGGTGAGTAAGTGATACGTTAGGGTTACGATTTCTACACTCAACTTTGCCGTTGGTGTTGATGGGAATCCGTAACCTTGTTGGTACTTCCGCTATTTGGATTGAGGTAATAGTATTTACGTTATTTATACATGTGATTTACCTCTGTTATAAATCCTCGAGTATTGTGTGTGTCAGCATACCGATCCAATGATGCCACTTAAGCACAGAGACTTGACCGCCTGAGGTCGGGTCGCTACAGTGATATGCTCCAAAAACCCTAAACTACTTTCTCATATCCCCATATGTCCCAAACCAAAAGTCAAACTCGGCCCCACTGAAACTTTTCATCCGGCGCCACCGAGTTCATTTGACATAGCCACTGCCAGAAACCCTAGTCTTTTCGGTCTCACAGATAGGGATCTCGGTCTCACCGAGATGGGATTGCAAACTCTCTATTTCCCTTCATAACGTTTCGGTCTAACCGAGATGAGCGATCGGTCCCACCGAGTATGCAATGCAAACTCTCTGTTTCCTTTTCGTAATGCTTTGGTCCCACCGAGACAAGCGGATCGGTCCCACCAAGTTTGCCTGACCAACTCTCTGTTTGCTTAATACCAAAATCGGTCCCATCGAGTTTGAGTAATCGGTCCAACCGAGATTACGTTATGCCCTAACCCTAATGAAATCGGTCCCACCGAGTTGACATGTCGATCCCACCGAAATTGCCTAACGGTCACATATGTACTGAATCGGTCCGACCGAGTTTTCTGATTCGGTCCCACCAAATTTGGTATAATGTGTGTAACGGTTAGATTTTGTGTGGAGGCTATATATACCCCTCCACCCACTCTTCATTCGTGGAGAGAGCAATCAGAACATGCCTACACTTCCAATATACATTTTCTAAGAGAGAACCACCTACACTTGTGTTGAGACCAAGATATTCCATTCCAACCACATAAATCTTGATCTCTATTTTCCCCAAGTTGCTTTCCACTCAAATCATCTTTCTACAAAATCCAATCCTATGAGAGAGAGTTGAGTGTTGGGGAGACTATCATTTGAAGCACAAGAGCAAGGAGTTCATCATCAACACACCATCTATTACCTTTTGGGGAGTGGTGTCTCCTAGATTGGCTAGGTGTCACTTGGGAGCCACCGTCAAGATTTTGGAGTTGAACCAAGGAGTTTGTACGGGCAAGGAGATCGCCTACTTCCTGAAGATCTACCCTAGTGAGGCAAGTCCTTCGTGGGCGATGGCCATGGTGGGATAGACAAGGTTTCTTCTTCGTGGACCCTTCGTGGGTGGAGCCCTCCGTGGACTCGTGCAACCGTTACCCTTCGTGGGTTGAAGTCTCCATCAACGTGGATGTACGATAGCACCACCTATCGGAACCATGGATAAAAAATCTCCGTGTCTACATTGTGTTTGCTCCCTCCAAACTCCTCCCTTTACCTTCATATGCAATTGTTTTACATTCCGCTGCTATACTCTTAGAATTGCATGTGTAGGTTGCTTACTTGATTTGTGCTAAGTTGCTAAAATCTACCAAGACTTAAAATTGGGAAAAGGCTAGATTTTTATTTGGTCAAGTAGTCTAATCACACCCCCTCTAGACATACTTTCGATCCTACAATTGGTATCAGAGCTTTGGTCTCCATTTGCTTTGATTTCCATAGCTTTTGGTGATCATAGCCTTGGTTTCACAACCTAGGAGAGTATGGTGTCTAGCGAGGGAAATTACCATCGTAGAGGTCCTTACTTTGATGGTACTAATTTTGCTAGTTGGAAGCATAAGATGAAAATGCATATTCTTGGACATAACCCCGCCATTTGGGCTATTGTGTGTATTGGCTTGCAAGGTGAATTCTTTGATGGGAGAGAACCGAACCGTGAAGCTACCGCGGAAGAGTTGAATATGCTACAATACAACGCTCAAGCTTGTGATATTCTCTTCAACGGATTGTGCCCCGAAGAATTCAACAAAATTAGCCATCTTGGGAATGCAAAGGAAATTTGGGATACTTTGATTGGTATGCACGAAGGTACCAACTCCGTCAAGGAATCCAAATTGGATGTTCTTCAAAGTCAACTTGACAAGTTCAAAATGAAGGATGGTGAAGGTGTCGCTGAAATATACTCTAGGCTTGCTCTCATCACAAATGAGATTGTCGGCTTACGAAGTGAAGAGATGACCGATAGATTCATCATCAAGAAGATCCTAAGAGCCTTGGATGGAAAATATGATACCGTGTGCACATCGATCCATATGATGCCCAACTACAAAGATCTCAAGCCAACGGAAGTCATTGGAAGAATTGTTGCTCATGAGATGTCACTCAAGGATAAGGAAGAGCTTCACAACAAGTCAAGCGGTGCTTACAAAGCCTCATGTGATGCTCCCACATCATCAAGTGAGAAACAAACCTTCAATGAATAATTGAGCCTAATGGTGAAGAACTTCAACAAGTTCTACAAGAGTAGAAGCAAGGAAAGAAGTTCCAAGTCAAGGTCCTATAATGACAAGAGATCTTCAAGTCATGAACAAAATTGCTACAATTGTGGAAGACCCGGACACTACTCCAATGAGTGTACGGCTCCCTACAAAAGAAGAGAAGATTCTCCCAAAAGAAGATGTAGAAGAGATGAATCACCACCAAGAGAGAGAAGGAGTAGAGATGATCGTTATGAAAGAAGACCCTCTCGGAGAAGCAAGGATTCGGAGAGGAAGGACAAATCATCAAAGAGCTACACAAAACGAATACATCAAGCTCATGTTGGTGAATGGGTATCCGGCTCCGACTCCGACCATCACTCAGAAATAAGTTATCACTCTGACTCTGAATATACCCCTCCACCCACTCTGCATTCATGGACATCATCTCATGTGAACATCACTCCATGCCTGTGGATATCCTTGTTTGTTCCTTGTGGTACTAACCCGTGTAGGTATTGAAAGTGCAACTCACTCCAAAGGATTGCTCCAAATGATCTACATCAACATTGAGCACCTACATCTTCAACACCTACATGAAGTCATCATCGACAAAACCCAAGGTTAGTTCATCCCTCTTATGGGGGATATCACATCTTGGGGGAGCTTTACTCTAATAAATTGAGCTCAAGCAACTCTAATGATGTGAACACAACAATGCTTTATGTAAAAGTGGCAACCCCACTTGTGCTTAAACGATGAGTATGACCTATGATCAAATGTTCTCATTTGACTCCTAAGTCAATATACTCATATATAGATGACCTAGTCATCGCCAAATTGCTTGATGATGCTAGAGTGATTGTGCATGCTTTGTCACACATTTCATTTGCCATTTTATTGTGTGAGCATGTTGGATGCATATTTTACTCATTCGAGGACATCCATTTGTTATTTTGTTTGTTTGGTTTTTCTTTTGCCAAATGGATGGACAAGAATGCCTAAAAACTCCCTCTAGCTATCTATGCTTTTCTCGTCCCAAACTCTATTCATGCTACATCACAAAGTTTGATCAAGTCAGATTCGAACCACTCCGTGTGAGGAGCACTCGGAGTCCCCGATTCGTCATCGACTTAAACTTCCAAAACCTCTTTGTGCATTTCGGTCTGACCGAGAAATCCATCTCGGTCAAACTGAGTTCACTAAGTTGATCTAGGTTTTCATCTCGGTGCAACCGATTTGAACACTTCGGTCACACCGAGTTGAAGCAACCGCTTGCGATTCTGCAATCTCGGTGCCACTGAGTTGTTCCACTCGGTCACACCGATAGGGTCGGGATATAAATACCCACGGATGAGACTTTGGAAATTTCTTCAAATTCTCTCAGCCCACGTGTGTCCTCCTCTGCCTCCTCGGGTCTCCGGATCATCTCCTCGCTACCAACGACCTCCCATCGTTGGATTCTGCCGCCGTCGAAGGAATCTGCTCCGCCGTCGCCGCCGTAGCGAACACTCGGCACTCTAGGGTAAGTGTTCGACCCCTTGTGCTGTCTTTTTCACTCCGATTCCTAGCACAAGGACAATGCCATGTTTCTTGCCATGAATGTGATTAATCTATCCAGCTAAAACTTCCTTAAGTCTAGATTGATTCGAAAATTTTAGGATTAGCTCTCCGTAGAACTCATCTCCGGCCGACCGAAATGTAGAAATCGGTCTCACCGATTCGGCTTAGGCCCTTGCACATGCGCCTTTCGGTCCGACCAAAACGTGCAAATCGGTGTGACCGAGTTCAAGATTCTCTGAAACCCTAGCAATCTCGGTGCCACCAAACTGTGACTCAGCCCAATCGAGTTCACTAGTTTAGGTTCCAAGTGTTTCTTCGGTATCACCGAGTTTGTCAATTCGGTAGCTCCGAGATCACTTCTGTAAAGAACTAAAACTAAGATTTTTGACTCAATTTGTTTTGCAAAACCTCTATACTTTGTGATGCTCATCTACTCTACCTCATCTACAACCTATTCACAGGGTCTGCTGACAGTTTGCCTGCAAGATGTCTGATCAAGGTGATGGTCAGAACAGGTCAGAGGAACATGTGCAGATGAGTGAGGGTTCAGATCCCTCTAGCACATCTGGTGATGGCAGTAGGAGCACTCCAAGCAACTTGCCAAAGGCAGCCACCAGATCTAGGAAGAAGACAACCTCAGAATCTAAGGATGAGGACTATGTGGCCACTGAGGAGGAAGTAAGCTCTAAGAAGAAGGTGCTAAAGAAGGAGTATGGCACAGCTGCTGCAAGTAAGCCAGGGATGAACAAGAAGGCACCTGCCAGGAGAATTCCTATGTCTAAGGCCAGAGTCTCTACTCAAGAGATAATGGAGTTCACTCTTGAACCCAAAGAAGGAGGTGAAGGCAAGAAGAGGAAAGAAAGGGTCAAGAAGACCATTGCCAGAGTTATTGGGAAGTCCTCAATGGTGAGATCAGATGATGAAGAGGAAGAGGATGCTGCACCAGCACCCAAAGCTCAGAAGCTTATGGGAGATGCTATAAAGGCAGAGGTTGCTCCATCAAAGCCCAAGTCAGCTCCCAAAGCTCAAGCTCAGAAGCCCCCATAACCCAAGAGGAACACCAGAAGTATTCTAGCTGAGGAGAAGAACAAGGCCCCGGTGCCTGATGCTGAATAAGAAGATGATGATTCACTTGTTTTGAGGAAGCTAAAGCCAAAGATCCCTGACCATAATGATGTACATCCTGTTGCAGAAGATATGAGGATCAGGAAGGATGCAGGACTAAGATTGTGGAGACAATCAGGTCCTTATGCTGTGAGGAGGAGAACAACAGTTGATTAAAGGTTCCATACAAAGGAACAACAAGATTTCTCTGCTTGACAAGAAGCCCGTAGTGTGTGACATGAGATGGGTGGATTGTGAGTACATCAAGGAAAAAGAATATCACTACCCAGGAGTTTATGACAGCTTCAAGGCTTGTGGAGTAGATAAGTTTGTTGGACAGAAGCTCACCAAATGGAATGATGAGCTGATCATGCAGTTTTACTCCACTGCCCATTTCTATCCAGATGGGACGATAGTATGGATGTCTGAGGGTACAAGGTATCAGTCCACAGTTGAGGAGTCGACTAATATGATAAATGCGCCTGAAGAACATGAAGATGACTTGGATGTGTATGCCACCAAGAAGAAAGACCACAACACTATGGCAAACATGTACAAGGAGATCCCAGATAAGGCTTTGGAGACTCACAAATTTGGATCTATACACTTCTTGTTGTCTGGTCTGCCTACCATCAACTGGATCCTTAGGCACACATTGCTACCCAAGTCAGGAGATCACAAGATGATCAGAGGACATTCTATCAACCTGCTCCAGCTTTTTGATGTCCCTCAGAAGTTCAAGGTTATGAGCTTAATGGTAGAAACAATCAAGAGGACAGTTGTAGAACAGAAGAGGAGCTGTGGGTATGCTCCACACATTCAGGAGCTCATCAACTCCAAGATGGGCACAGGCACATACTTGTTGGACAAGGACACCTTCCTCTGCATCCTGACTTTGAAGACAATACTGTTGTGATGAATGAGGAAGACCCCACATATGTTCAAGCACATGAAAATAGAGCCAAAGCAAAGGCTGAAAAAGCTGCCAAGATGCCAAGTGTTGAAGAGGCATCTCAAGTTTTCTTGAAGAGCAAGCAAGATCAGCTTGGATATCTGATCCAATCCACCTTGAGGATTGAGAAGGGCTTGGCCACCCTGACTAAAAACCAGGAGAGCTTGGAGAGGATCACTGAGAAGAAATTCTATGATCTTGATGTCAAGGTAACTGAGATTCAAACAACAGTTGAGCAGCTTCAGGAGGAAGCAGAAGAGAAGAGAAGCAAGGCAACTACTGGTGCATTTGAGCGCGTGCCTAGAGGACAGAGGTCTGCTACAGTACCAGTGAGAGTTTCCAGAGCTACAACATCAGCACCAGTAGCTACAACTCCAGTACCACCTCCAGCAGCTACTCTACCAGCTCCAACTACATCCACAGATGCCTTCGTCCTTGGAGTTCTCTCTACACCACCTCCCGAAGACCAAGCCTGAGGGCCGCATAGTACTATGCATACTTGAACCTTTTGGTAACTTGTTGCCAAAGGGGGATACATATGTATAGATCATAGGCTTCGAGAGAGAGAGAGTGTGAGTGTCTTGTTTTTTATCTTTTTATCTCTCTCGCTTTTGGTTGAATTTTTTGATTGTGTGCTTGTGTGAGATACCTTATATCCTTGTGAGATACTTGTATGATCATGTGATTGATCATTTGCTACCTTAATGCTTTTTTGGATGATGCTATCTTTTATACCTTATATATGATCATTCACTTTGCTTGGTGATGAGTGCATATTTTTCATTATTATCATTTTTTAGCACTCCACCAAGATGTATGTGACATGGAAGAGTGACCCATGATCCTAACACATTGTGCATTTGTAGTCGAAAGCAAATTTTAAACAATGCAGAAATTTAGGGGGAGCTCTTGCTTATCACATACTTCTCAAAGTGACAATGTATTTAAATCTTATTATCATTTGTCAAAGCTTTGGTCTATATGTTGTCATCAATTACGAAAAAGGGGGAGACTGAAAGTGCAACTATCCCTGGGTGGTTTTGGTAATGATTAACAACATATAGCTCATTGAGCTAACACTATTTCAAGATAAATATTTCAGGAAAGCTCAATGATTGGCATGGCATGGATTAGAAAGTGGACCCCTCAAAAAGCTAAGGACAAAAGATTGGCTCAAGCTTCAAAGTTCAAGACTCTACATTTTATTTTTAGTGATCCAAGATCACATTGAGTCCATAGGAAAAGCCAATACTATCAAAAGGGGGTGAGGTGTTGCTTAATGAGTTACTTGCTCAAAACGCTTAGTGATATTCTCCAAAAACCCTCAACTACTTTCTCATATCCACATATGTCCCAAACCAAAAGTCAAACTCGGCCCCACCGAAACTTTTCGTCCGGCGCCACCGAGTTCATTTGACATAGCCACTACCAGAAACCCTAGTCTTTTCGGTATCACTGATAGGGATCTCAGTCTCACCGAGATGGTATTGCAAACTCTCTGTTTCCCTTCGTAACATTTCGGTCTAACCGAGATGAGAGATCGGTCCCACCGAGTCTGCAATGCAAACTCACTGTTTCCTTTTCGTAACGCTTAGATCCCACCGAGACGAGCGAATCGGTCCCACCGAGTTTGCCTGACCAACTCTCTGTTTTCTTATTACCAAAATCGGTCCCACCGAGTTTGATTAATCGGTCCAACTGAGATTACGTTATGCCCTAACCCTAATGAAATCGGTCCCACCGAGTTGACATGTCGGTCCCACCGAAATTGCCTAACGGTCACATATGTACTGAATCGGTCCGACCGAGTTCTCTCATTCGGTCCCACCGAATTTGGTATAATGTGTGTAACGGTTAGATTTTGTGTGGAGGCTATATATACCCCTCCACCCACTCTTCATTCATGGAGAGAGCAATCAAAACATGCCTACACTTCCAATATACATTTTCTAAGAGAGAACCACCTACACTTGTGTTGAGACCAAGATATCCCATTCCAAGCACATAAATCTTGATCTCTAGCCTTCCCCAAGTTGCTTTCCACTCAAATAATCTTTCTACCAAATCCAAACCTATGAGAGAGAGTTGAGTGTTGGGGAGACTATCATTTGAAGCACAAGAGCAAGGAGTTCATCATCAACACACCATCTATTACCTTTTGAGGAGTGGTGTCTCCTAGATTGGCTAGGTGTCACTTGGGAGCCTCCTTCAAGATTGTGTAGTTGAACCAAGGAGTTTGTACGGGCAAGGAGATCGCCTACTTCCTGAAGATCTACCCTAGTGAGGCAAGTCCTTCGTGGGCGATGGCCATGGTGGGATAGACAAGGTTGCTTCTTCGTGGACCCTTCGTGGGTGGGGCCCTCCATGGACTCGCGCAACCGTTACCCTTCGTGGGTTGAAGTCTCCATCAACGTGGATGTACGATAGCACCACCTATCGGAACCACGGGTAAAAAATCTCCGTGTCTACATTGCATTTGCTCCCTCCAAACTCCTCCCTTTACCTTCATATGCAATTGTTTTACATTCTGCTGCTATACTCTTAGAATTGCATGTGTAGGTAGCTTACTTGATTTGTGCTAAGTTGCTAAAATCTTGTCGGATGTGGGGTTCCGGCAAACCCTTAAGGTTCGAACACTGGGGTGCGCATGAAGTCTTTCCCTCCTACCGATCTACGCCCTAGCTCGCTTAGATCTCGCGGACGAACTCGACGAACTCACAACCCAGAGAGACACGAGGTTTATACTGGTTCGGGCCACCGTTGTGGTGTAATACCCTACTCCAGTGTGTGGTGGTGGATTGTCTCTTGGGCTATGAAGAACAATACAAAGGGAAGAATAGCCTCCTGAGGTTGAGGTGTTCTTGTGCTTGGTGACTTAGTGGGTGAGAGCTGGATGAACTGCTCGATGCCCCTACTGTGGTGGCTAGCTCTACTTATATAGGCACTGGTCCTCTTCCCAAATATTGAGCGGGAAGGGAGCCAACAACTGCGGGCAAATTTGAAGGGGGACAGCTAGTACAAGCTATCCTGACAAAAGCGGTCTTCGCCTGCGAAAAGCTCTGGTGGTGACGCCATCTTGGGCTCCACGACGACCTCCATCTTGTCGTCCTCCTGGTCTTGGTCTCGTTGCACTGATACGGCAACCTTTGCCTGATGCCTCGGTACTCTTCGCTTGCGCTAGCCTCCTTAGCACCAAAGAGGAAACAAGGACGCTGCGCGCGCTGGCGCCCGCCTGGTGCCGATCGTCATGGCTCACGTCACGAGAACCTCGTGAGGTTTGCTCCGCCTTGATATCTCCGCTCCTCGTGAGCCTGCCTGACTAGGCCACTCCTGAGAAGGTCTTGCGTCGTCCGCCTCACGAGGCTTGGCCCCTCGCGAGGGTCTTGGATGTCTTGTTGATGAAGATGGGTCGTACGGCCCGCTGATTTAGCCACGCCATGGGCCGCAGGCATGCAAGTCTGGGGACCCCCGTTCCCAGAACGCCGACAAATCTGCCAAGACTTAAAATTGGGAAAAGGCTAGATTTTTATTTGGTCAAGTAGTCTAATCACCCCCCTCTAGACATACTTTCGATCCTACACCTTTTTCCTATGCGAACTGACAGGTGGGGCCCACAAGGAACATGGTCAATTTAACTGGTCAACATGGTGCCACGCAGACTATTTGGCCAGTCAACAGAGTGCAATCCGATGCTGAACGGCGAGCAAGTGACCGTATAATCACCGAAAAACGTATATAGTGACTGTAATGAGCGTATTCTGAAGTTCGGTGACCGTATTACGCTTTTCTCTCTGTAGGTCCTCCAAAACTACATCTCTACACGTTCTCGCATGTTACATCTAACAACTATGCAATACAGCACTACTACTACACTTTAACACAATAAATCAGATGTGTTTTTAGTTTTACTAGATATCATATTGTTACTTAATTATTCAGTATGCATACATTAAAATTGCCTTTGAAATGTATCGCCAGTATCATCTATCACGCAGGAAAAATCCCGCCCTTTCCTGTTTAATCGGGTTTGTATCAATGGATCGTGCGAAATAGCAAAACTATAGTACTATAGTACTATACAGTACAAGTAACCATTCACTGGGCCGCCGTGTCGTGTACTCCTCCGTCGTAAGAGTGGAGTGCTCGCTTTCATAAATGTTCTAGTCCCTTTCGCCGACATGTGGAACATCAAGCTACCGGGTCCACGTGCCATACCGAAATACAGTGCAGAGCAGTAGGGGGTGAAGCACTCCAGTCATGGCGCCGGCGTAATAATGAGCAATGAGGCGTCAAATCACAAAGCTGCACTTTTCCTCCAGTTAAGTTGGAGGGACGAAGTAATAATGCTAAAAAACAAGTTGGAGGGATGAAGCAACCATCATTTCACTCGTTGCTGAATCCGCTTCTCCCTCATCTTCTTCAAGTTAACCACGCGTTGCTTCTGCCGTTGTTCTGCCTCATGTGGGACGCGGATCAGCTTGGTAAAGCACTGACACGTGGGACTGCATGTTAGCAAACCGCCAGGCCAACGTCCTCTAAAAATAAGAAACCTCCCCCGCCATCCGTGCGGCAAAATCACCTCCTTTTTACTAATCTTGATTCTATAATTTTTTAGATCAATATAATTGAGATTTGTTTAGATAGCACACAGGAGCAAAACCAAGTGGTACAGTTAAGGGCACCTACAATGTGTAGCTAAATGTGAAAATAGCTTTTGGCATCGATGGAACCATTATGGACAGTGCTGCCAAAGCAAAAAAGATGGAACTGAAGCTCCCTGATTGATTGATTGATTGATTGAAGGAATAGAAAAATGCAACGTCTCTCCTCTTTCTCCCGTGCTTGGATGCATGTATAGTATAGAGTACAGAGTCTACTCCCCTGTCCCTTCTATCACAAATCACAAAGCAGTGAGGCTTCAAATCACAAAGCACGGACGAAGGAACCATCATTTCACTCTTCGCCGACTCTACTTCTCCATTATCTTCTTTGAGAAACCACCTCACCGCACTAAGCTGGACGGATGACGCTATTGTGTACTAGTAGTACTAGTACATTTACGCGTCCTTTGGTTCAACGGACTTCATGGATGCAAATAAGGTGGTTGTCTCAGCTTGCAGGCGGCACTTGCGAATGACTTACCGTGGTCTCCCTCAGTGGTGTTCTCTGTCGAACGCACTTCGCCAACCACAATGTTCGAGATATCATCGACGTCACCGCAATGGGGAAGGAAGTCAAATAGTTACTACATCCATTTTTGTGTACACAAGGCCAGTATATCAAAATTACAATTTTGCAAAAGGCCACTAAAACTAATCGAGGCAAAATTGATGGGGTTTGCCTCATACTAGCAACGAAGGAGATTAATATACCCTTGCATGCATGCGGAAGTGAGAAGGTTGGTTTGCATGGCGCTGCATTAATCAAGCAATGAGGAGTGAGATAGTTAGCTCTTTGGGCTTTGGAGAAAAAATATGCATTAATTGACACGTGAAACGAGGATTTGTATCCATTAATCCCGTGAAGGAAAACCCCGCCTTTCTTTTTTAACACTAGTACTCCTAGTACGTACGTACTTATACCCTGTTTGGGTCTAGGCCTTGCATTGCCGTACTTCGCCTGCCAAGCTTGCCTAAAGTTTTCAAAATGAAAAGGAGGTACACTTGCGCTCGGTTGTCGCGGTCGCACCGCACCCTCACACAGTCGCTCGTGCACGCCGCAAACCCAACCAAGGGAACGCACCCTCACTGACACGTGCTACCGCATGTGATCAAACCAAACTCAGCCATCCTGCCGCTGACACATAATTTTTCTTCATACAGTATGTTTATCCAATCGCATGTTGGGGAGGATCCGTACGGCCCGTGCGGTGGTCTATTGGGGAAGAAGAAGAGGTCAGGAAGAAGGGTTAGGAGATGTAGGATGTTCATCCAACCGCCTGAAATGGTAGACTGACCCAAATGATGAAAGTCAAGCGACTTGCATAACAATATATATTTTTACACAGCCAAAGATCCCTAAAAACAACAACATAAAGAAAAACTATCACTGCTCGTGGAACGAGACGACCTCATCGTCTTTGGCTGCAGACGCGAACCAGCTGTAGCTGCCGACGTGTGTCTTTGCACCGTGGTTGTCCTCGGCCTCCAGCTACTCATTCATGCGGAGCGTGCAGGCGCTCTGCACGAACGAGAGCACCACCCGGTTCAAGTCCAGGACGTCCGGTTCTGCCTGTAGGAGGGCCTCGATGGCAGCGGCATCCGCGCGCTCCGCGTCGAGTTGATCCTCCGCCGCCCAGTTCAAGTCCAGGACGTCCGGTTCCGCCTGCAGGAGGCCTTGATGGCAGAGGCATCCGCGCTCTCCGTGTCGAGTTGAGCCTCCGCCGCCCGGTTCAAGTCTAGGACGTCTGGTTCCGCCTGCAGGAGGGCCTCGATGGCAGCGGCATCCGCGCGCTCCGCGTCAAGTTGAGCCTCCGCCACCCGATTCACAACCACGACATCCAGTTCCGCCTGCAGGAGAGCCTGAATGGCAGCAGCATGCGCACGCTCCGCATTGAGTTGAGCCTCTGCCTCCCGATCCTTCTTTAGTATCGCCAGGTTGAACTGCTGGTCCACGTGCACCATGGGGGACCCGGACGCCGGCAGAAGTCGACGCCCATCGCCTCGCACTCCATCGGGGCCTTCGCGCCGCGACTCGCCATGAACATTGATTGGCTTCTCCTCCTTGTAGCTTGGCTCCAGAGAACTCGGGATTGGCCCGCAGAAAGCGAGCTTGGGAACGGAGGTCGTGGCGCCGCCGCGCCGTGATTTCGTGCGGCGCTCCGCCGTTAGCATCTTGTAGTACGTGATCTTGCGGCGCACCATGGCTTTCCGGCGAACTAGGGGACGCTTGATGCGGGCTAGGGGATCGAAAGGTGGGGGAATGGGCTGGAGAGGAGGTGTGGTTTTGGGGCAGTGGCTGGCGTAGGCCGAGCAGCGAAGGTTCTGGTGTGAATAGTGGTTCGGGTGACGACCGTTCAATCGGTTTTGACTGTACATCACTCTTGTCGCATTCGTGTTGCACCCCGGCACGCTGGACCCTCCACATCGCTCACCGAATGGAACGCACTTCGTCTTGCATTTTCGCTCACTTGTGGGACCGCAGTTGACAGCAAACCGACGTCCCTCCCCCTCCCCCGCCCGCGTCATTTATATTACCACTCCCTCCGTTTTATGCGGAGTAAATAAAAGGAGTATACTACGGATGAGGATCCCCTGACGTGGCCGAACCCATTGAGTAACTGACATGCAGGGCCTAGCAAGCATGGGGTCCGCCAGTAAGTGACCGAAAGGGAGGGTAAGGCAAGGATACCTATGTCAGAGGATCCACTTCCACTACTACTCCCTCCTTCCATCTACTATACCGGGCCTAATGTGTTTTTCGAGGCTAACTTTGACCAAATGTTAGAGTAATAATATATGACATGTAACTTACACAAAGCATACGGCCAAATTTGTATGTGAAAGGAGCTTCCAATGATATAATTTTCACATTATACATCTCATGTACAATTAATCTTGTCAATAGTCAAAGGCGGTTTTGAAAAACGCATTAGAGCATGGTTAATAATATAGCCAGCCGATGGCTATAAGGAACTGCCATGTCATCTATAGCCATCATCTATATGCACTCATACAATAGTGTGGGCTATAAGGTTGGCTATTTCCTGCAAAAAAAGGTTGGCTATTGTATTAGCACTTTTTTCCATCTCCTCTCTATCTCTTTCTTCATATTTATTGTATTTACCTAGGAATGCGTATATAGCTAGGCTCTTGCATGAGAGCTCACTCCCCTTACTTTTTCACATCTCTCTCCTCCACATAGGCAAAAGTGCCATGAAAGCGGGCTATAAGCCCACTATTGTACTTGCTCTTAGGCCCTATATAAATGGAAGGAGGGAGTACTATGAGCACTACATACTCTACTACAGATGTTGTCAGTACTCCACTCCTACTATTGGACAGGGAGCTTAAAAAAAGTTACTATTGGACTGGCTATATGTGGTGAAATCCTAGTAGGAAGAGCATGCACGAGAACAAGCACATTCACCTGGTTGAAAACAAATTGGAAACCATCTCCGTTTGAATACAAATCCAGGAGTACGTACGAGTCTAACAATATTGATTGGGCGTTGTTGAATGTTGATACTTTTTTCTGTAAGTTTGATCAAAGTAGAGATACTTTGACTACACATAAAACTTATATGTAAACTAGAAAGGATCGGTGTAACATCCCAAAATTCTAAATTTTGGGATGTTATAATAAATAGATAGTTTTGATTGATTGTTTGATTGATTGACTGAAAGTGAGTGAATTTGAAACTTTTTGAAAGTTAAATGAGAAGGAATAAAAGGACTTTCCCAAACTTTCATTTTTTGCTTTTATGATCTACGGGAATTCAAATTCTTTTCATCACAAAACCCTGGAGAGAAGATGACATGACTTATTCCATTTATTTAAATGACAAGGGGTGTTGAAAATATTTGAATTTCATTTGAGAATATTTCCAATTCTGAAACTTTATGCAACTCAATGATTTTCACGAGCTAAGATAAAATGACTTCTTCAAAACATATGAAATATGAGTTGGGAGTTTCAAAGAATTAAATTCAAAGTTCTTTTGAATTTATTTTTCAATTTGGAGTTATTTGAGTTTTATGCAAATTATTTTCTCCAAAATAAAATATATGGTAAATAGGGTAACATGATTCCCTACATCGAAAATTGAGAGAAATAAATTTGAACTAATTTTGGTATTTTTAAAATAATTTTTAATGGATTTTATTAGACCAGTAGCACTCTTTGAATTATCTGAATTTATGTGGATTTTATTTGGCATTATAAAAATGATCATGATGTAGAAAATCTTTTTCTGAAAATTTTGATATATTACATGCCTATATAATATTTTTATTTCCTTGGTTTTATTATTTTTTTTGTTTGTTTGTTTGTCTCTGCTTTTTTTAAAAAAGAAGAAGACTTCCTTGAACCGGGCCAGCCGCCAACTGCCAAAGCCACGGCCAGCCCAGCCCAAAGAAGCGCCGCCCCTCTCCTTCCCGAGAGGGAGTCCCGCTCGGTCACGCCGCCGCGCCACCATGGACGCCGTGCGTCGCCCGGCCTCCTCTTGCCCCTCTCCCACGCCACCGAGGCCGCCTCCATAAGTAGCCCGCCTGGCCCGTCTCTCCTCCCGCCTCTCTCCCACAACTCCGCCGCCCGAGCGCGCCGCCCGCTGCTAATGCTGCCGTCGCCGCCCCGCAACTCCGCCGCCGCCGTTCTGCGCCTCCACCCCTCTCGCGCCACCACCACCACCTCGCCCGCCTCGCCCAAGATCCAGAGACCCGAGCACCGCCGGCGACCACGCCCGACGCCGGACTCGCCGGAGTTGACCGCCACCGCCTGTTTATTTTCCCCCGAACCAGTATTACCGCAACCGCCCCGGTTTTTTTATTAGATCGGTTTTTCCTAGAAAACCTAGTTCTGTTTTTTTAGGGTTTAGTTATTTCGCGAACGTTCTCTGTTTAGGTAGATCTAGCAAACGCTTTCATTCATTAGCGTTCGGTAGCGAACGTTCGCTCGGTAGAGTTTTCTTTTTATTAATAGATTCCGGCCGGGGACCCATCCGTGAATATTTTATTTACAGATTGGCCCATGTTTTTCGAACGGTCATAACTTTTCACTCGTTTATCCAAATTCAACAAAACCAATGCCCACCTCTTCGTTACGATCTCCTCTATCCAGTAATCCAACTCAAATATATTTTTGAAATTTTTAAAATTTGAATTAGGTTAGATTTGTATTCAAACTTCGTTTGATCATAACTTGAGTTCCGTAACTCCGATTTAGTTGATTCTTTTTGCAAATTAAAGCTCTTGACATAAAATTTCTGATAAGGCCAAATACACATAATTTTGGTACTGTTAGAAATTGTTTTAGGTTGCAAGATCTATTTGCTTGGTTTTGATGTTTTCCCGACTCGTTTTCTTCGTTCGGTCCGATCTTTCGAGTGATTGCTTATGTGTGGTTACTATTGCTTGCTTACGATAGATTGACCGGAGTGTGACGAGTAGAGCTATCAAGATTTTGAGTGCGAATCACCTTCATCAACATTGCAGGCAAGTAACACTTTGATCATACCTCTTCTCGTACCCAGTTTTTATGCATTAGATCTATCCTCAAACACTTGCATGATTAGGATCTAATTAAATTGTGGGATGGGAAGTAGCTGAGGTAGTACCTATTACCTGTTTTATTGTAAACCCTTGGGAGTTACTTCTACGTTTGCTTATTATGCTATGCTATGTTAGTAGACGTGGATTGGGTGAGTGTATCCATGACAGATGTGAGATTGTTATTTAATGGTTTATTTAAGGTGGCACCTTAAACACACATCTGGGTGGATTGAGGCACCTGGTTTCTATCAGGACTTGCCTGTATTTCTTCGGACCGCCACCCATGCTCAAAGGGATCATGAGATTATTCAAACTAGAAACTTCTGTGTGCAGCCACAAGCCATTATGGGCTCTGGCGTAGTTGACTAAGTTGTGCGAACTCTTACGGGTAGACTAGCAGATGTAGGGGTTGTAGGTTGGTACGGTCTACCCACATGTAAGGTGCTAACGCTTCTGAAAGACTATGTCTCGGTCATCCGTCTCTCAAACACCATGTAGTGCGAGAAACCAAACGGAGTCGATCGAGTCTTGTGGGGAAAAGTGCGCAAACCTCTGCAGAGAGTATAAACTAATCATGGTTAGCCGTGTCCCCGGTTATGGACAATCTTGAGTATCTAGTTCTTGGATTATCCTGTTGATCTCATCATGTTACTCTAATTAATATTGTTGGGTTTTTAATGAGTACTTTTAATTGGGATTGAGGATGCTGTCAACCATTCTCAATGTTCAACAACCACCATGATAGTTAAATAAATTTATTCCTTTGAAGTAGGGAAAAATTGGCTTTTCGCAAAACTGTAACCATAGAGCTTTCCACCAGCCATATATGCATGTAGTATAGGCTTATTCCTTCATTACTCTCTATGTGTTACATTGCCAAGATATTCCATGTCTTGACCCATTTTCGGCTGCAACTTTTCATGTTGCGACTTTTGATTTACGACAGTAAGTGATACGTTAGGGTTACGATTTGTACACTCAACTTTGCCGTTGGTGTTGATGGGAATCCACAACCTTGTTGCTTCCGCTATATGGATTGAGGTAATAGTATTTACGTTATTTATACATGTGATTTACCTCTGTTATAAATCCTCGAGTACTGTGTGTGTCAGCATACCGATCCAGGGATGACACTTAAGCACAAAGACTTGATCCATTCGGGTCGGGTCGCTACAATCGGAGGGAGTATATTGTATGTTCAAAAGCGAAACAAACATTGAATACCCTTTATTTATGATTTGCGGATGCTATGATCACCGGTTCAAAATTTTCAATCCGCCTTACGTATCACACATGCACCCACTCGTTCTCTCTCGATTTCATCTCGGGGTCCGGAGATGGATTGAAAGAGGACTAGGGTGGGTACTATGCGTTCGTTTCACTTATGAACGTACAATATACTCCCTCGATCCCCACAGATCCCCGCAGGTCATTTCTAGAAACAGACAAAACCTTTATCTCCTTGCACGACACGCGATTGATCTCTCAACATCAATCGATCTCGTCAAGATGTGTTGGGGCATGAACCGAATGGGATGTTAAAACTAAGACGGGAAGCGACATGTAGTGGAGGCAAAGTAAAACTTCAAACGAACCGTTTGTTAGTATGCATGTCGGACAAATTACAACATTGGAAATACAAGCATGGTCTAGGCCCACATGTGAATGATACTCGGCAGATTGTTCAAATGAGGCTTGCGGGAGGATGGACGCGACCGGAGGGCGGCATGATCGATGGAGAAGAGGGTTGGAGAGGAATGAGAAATAAGCAACGCCACATGATTATACTTGAATGGCTCAAATAAACAATAAGTTGTCTCGTTTTCCCTTCCGTCTTGGTCACGTAGTAAGATACTCCCTCTGGGGAGGTGATCTTCGCACGCACCCCAGTGTTCGAACCTTAAGGGTTTTGCCGGAACCCAAGATCCGACATTTGGCGCGCCAGGTAGGGGTGCGCCGGAGCCTCTTCCCCGTCAATCGACCCATCGACGCTCCGCGGCCCCGATGTCCGGCGATCCAAGAGACGACTCCGACTGCTGGGCAGCCTGGCGAGCCCGGGCGGTGTCGCCTGCCCATGAAGACCTCAACCCCGCGCTCTAGGCGGCACGAGCGCCGTCTAACACTGCGGGGCACAGGCGGCGCGGCCAGGCGTCATCCTCCCTCACTCCACGACAGGCGCGAGCCGCTGCAAGGGCTGCAAGCCACGCCGCGGCAACGGCGCCACACACCCGGCTGGAGCAGACGAACATGCGGGCCGCGCTCACGGTGGCGCGGGAGTTGCTGCGGTGCCGGCTGATGGAGAACGGCCGAGAAGCACTGCTGGAACGTGTCGTTGAGCTGCTGAATGCGGCAACATCAAGAGCGCCGCCTTTCTGCCATCTGCTCCCTTCCCGAGCCGCCACCGGATCTCACGGCGGGCCTCGCCGCAACCACGCGCCCTCGGGTGCGCCTGGGGGCTTCATCAACACCAGGATGGCCGGCGGCGCCGGGGCCCCCGTTGCCCCACGCCACCTACGATGAGCACGGGCACGAGCGTCGCCCCCCATGGCCCCAGCGAGGCGTCGCGCTATCATCCTCAGGACGCCACGCTGGGCCGGGCAACATGGAGTGTGGGGCACTACGGCGAGGTGTTTGGGGTGGCAGCCCCAGAAGCCTATGTGCCCTGCATGATGGACCAGGAGTACACGCTGGAGGATGACCCTGGCTCGTTCTTCGGGCCAGGCGCTAGGAGCTGAAGCCTTCCAGGAGCCGCCGGAGAGCCCCGCCAACCGCGCCATCGACAACAGATACATGGTACCACTAATCCCTCAGGAGCAAGCTTACGCTAACCATGGGTCGCAGGAGAATCATGTCACCACAGCGGCTGGCGGCCCCAGCTCGGCGACCTCCCTTCTCCCAGGAGGATCGTGCTGGGGGCAGCAGGAGAGAAGCCGAGAGCCAGATCCCTCGCCACGCCGCACGGAGCAAGGTCCCCCCCGGTGGTAGGCCCTCTGCTGGGGAGGTGCTGAAAAGCCTACCCCCGACAGAGGGCCAGTGGTCGCCGAGAGCGCCGCTGGCGTGCCCTTTCCCCCCTTTGTGTCGTCCTGGTTGCCGGTCGGCTCAAAGGTGGTCGAGGGTGGCGCAAGGCGGGGCCCTCGCCTGGCAATATGAAGCAAGGCCGGTACCTGTGAAGAAGGCCCAGTGCATGTGAAGATCACCGCCCGTGACACTCTCACATAATAATGAGTGGGGCTGTACACGCCCCGGAGACTCCGGAGAGCCGCCCTCGGGCCTCGGGGGCTCCCTCCCACGCCTAGTGGCAGCACTTAGCTCCGTGCTGGTGAGAAGACTTGAAGACAAGAAGACTAGACTAGGTGTCAGACACGACCATTTGCTTTGAATCTCCTTTATGAAGCCTTGCCTTTTGGATTTGGATTTAAGTTGAAGTTGAGTTTTTATCGATGCGCGCGGGGGGTGCCTTTTTTCATTCAAGCGGTTTCTTGCCATCTGGTTCTTGCCTTGTTCTGGAGCTCCCGCTCGCTGCCTCCCCCTCGCGAGCGGGCCTGGGTACAGCGCGCACACCACGCGTGCCGGTCGGCGCAGGAACCTCGCGAGGCCCTCTCGGGCGGGTCAGCAGACCCTTCATGAGCCTCGTGGCGACCCTCGACCTTACAATCAAATTCAGGGCCCGCCCCAGCTAAGGTAAGCCGCATCAGCAAAACTTGCCGCCAGACTCATGACCGACAAAGGCGCACCCTCGGTTCGGCATAAAGGAATAAAAGTTGTGATTTGTTTACATGAGGGGCTCCCCTCCCAAAATGCTCACAAAATCTTTAGGGGCCACGCCCGAGTTTTTGCATACAGGGTGAAATAGTAAAGGGACGAGGAATCAGCCAGATATGTCGCTCGCCGCGTCCCCCACATCGTCTTCAGACGCACCGCTTGCGTCGCTGTCGCCGTCGTTGGCATCGCCGCCAGCGTCACCTTCATCGACCACGTCGCCTTCGTCCGTGGCGACCACCACCGTGTCGTCCTCTGAAGTGAAGGTCCTGACCAGCGCATCCACGTTGTCTTCTACCCACCGCGCCAGGTCATCCCGAATGACCGTATGTACGGGTGCAATGGCGGCGTCGAAGTCGAAGTTGGGGTTGGCGTTTAGGAGATGGCTGAAGACATGAGAGAAAGCACACTCAAGCAGGCCGCGACTCCTCTCCTCCACGAGCCTGCGAGCTTCATCAGATCGGGCCTCCAGGCGTGTCACCACCTCGGTGAAGAAGCAGAGGTGACTGGCGTAGTCATTCACTTGAGGATGGGGGGCGTTCGCGTCACAGATATGGCCCAGGGCAGTGTTGGCCCTGTTCCGAGGATCCTGAAGCATGGGAGCATGAACGCGCTCCAGCGTCCGCCTCTCCAGCACTTCCTCCCGACTCTGCCGCGCAGCGGACTCGGCGTCATCAACCCGCTTCTAGAGGGAGAGCAACTCGGCGCGGACAGAGGCCAGCTCCGCCTGCACCATGTCCAGGGCGACGGTCGTGGCCTCCGCATTCCTCTCTGCATCAGCGAGCCTAGGCCCGAGGGCAGCGGCCCTACCTGCGGCCTCCGTCCCGGCAAACTGCAACTTCAGGTTGAGCGTACCCTCAAGATCCGCACGAACCTCGGCCACCCGCAGATCGACCTCCTGTTGGGCCCTGGCTTCGCACACATTTACGGCATCCTCCTCCTGGGTGACTTGGCGCTCCCTCGTCTCGAGCCGCTCCAGCTCGAGGCTGCATTCCACGGCTTCCAAGGTCAGTGCCTCCCCAAGCCTCCGGATCTCTTCCTCCTCAGTAGGCGCCCCCCTCAACGACGCAAGGGCAAGTTTGCGCGCCTCCACCTGCCGCTCAAGGGATGCGCTCTGGGCCTGGAGCTCCCCCGCGCGCTCCTCCGCAGCTTCGCGACGGTGGTCGGCCTCGCGAGCCTCCTCCAGGGCTTGGGAACAAGCTTCGCGGGAAACCTTGAAGGATGCCTTGTCCTTCACATTATCAAGGTCACGCTGATGACGGCCAAGGTTGATGGCCACCATCAGCTTACACCGTTCCTCCACCAGCCGACGACCCTCAGCCTCAAGGCACGCGTCGACACCCGCAAGTTCTTCGCCAAGCCGGCTCATCGCGCCCATCGCCTCCTGGAAGAGCTCATGACGAACGGCGCTCCGCCCGCGCTCAAACTCCAGCGCACGGCCCACCTCGTCCTCCACCGTGGGGGCTGCGGGCGGGACGTGGGGCGGCGCACCCGCTCTCAGTAGGGGGCTGGGGGCTGGTGACGCCCCAGGCGCCAACCCGGCCTCGCGAGGGGCCCCGGCCGATCGGGGCCCACTGCTTAAAGAGGAACTGAAGATTGAGGCCAGCCAGCTACTGTCCATGACCAGAGGAGGGGTCCTGGGCACGCCGCAAAGCTCCAAGCCAAGCCGAGGGGGAGGACGATGAAGCCGTAGGGTCAAAGCGCCACGAGGGCGACCGCCACTCCTCGGCCGGCCCTGCCTTGGGCACAGCACGCAGGCTCGAGATGCTCAAGGCTAGCACGAGGGTCGAGGAGGACGGAGCTTGCTTCTTGGGGGGCCCGGCGGCCCTGGCGGAAGGGGTCCTGAAGAGCCAGCGTCAGGGAAGAAAGCAGCAATCAAGAAATCACAAGGTGCAGTACTTACTCATCAACGGCGATGTACTTCCGTTGCTTCAATGGACCGAAGATAGCGTTGCCACTCGGAGATCCCTTCCTCTTGCGGAGCTCCTCGAATTCCATGCAAAGCCGGCCGAAGCGCTGAACGTGGCGGCCGGTACGGGGTGCGGCCGGAGAAGTGCTCGAGGGAACAATTTCAGGGATGCCTGGCTGTAGAGAACAGTCGGGCGCCGCCTTGCCGCGGCTTCCCGAGGCCTCTGGAGTTTCGGCCTCGGGAGCTGCGTACTGCCTCGTCTTAGCGACCGACATCCCAGAATCGCGGGGTCCTGAGGACGACGCCCCAGGAGGCCTAGGCGGCGTCCGCACATTAGCACTCGTACCGCCAGCCTCTGGCGGCACTCGTCCCCCTGCACCCACGTTCGGGACAAGCTCGGCGCCGATGACGAAGAGGAGAACCACGCTGACAGGGTTCTCGCGGGACCCCACCAGGCCGTCTGGACGCAGGCCCCACCTCGTCAAAGGGGGGCATGCTTTCTGCAAATTCAGCCTTGTTCTTGCAGCGGTACAGCAAACAGATCTTCCCAGGCAAATCATCCAGCGAAGGGACACCTGTCAGGACCTCGAGCACCGTTTGCCGCGTCCCAAAGGGGAGCCCGGACTCCTGAAACCTCATATGATCCTGGCTGCTGAGCAAGGTCCACATCGGACGGGAATGGCGCTGAAGCAGAGCGACCCGACGCTTGATGAACTCCTTCACCACCATCGGCGTGGTCTCGCCGTGGTCCTTCAGCCTCCTTAGCCTGAGCCAGACGGGGACAAGACGGGGGCTCGCGAGCCTCTCATGGCCCCAATTGGAGTTGGGGACAGCGGACGCTGACGGGGAGTGGAGCAGAGGGCTGAGCACACCGGCATCGACAAACACCCACCGTGTTCGAAACTCACTTGTGGACGGAGGAAGCTCGAAGTCGATCCCCGCGCCCACCGTCGCGGCCACGGCCTGGAAGCTCGCGCACCCCGAGCTTTGTCAGGGATCGGTCATATGCAATGAGAAGAAATGGCGAGAAGGGCCACGGAAGGAGCGATGCCCACCATGGCTTCACACACAAAGGAGTAGACGGCGAGGAGGGTCACGGATTGGGGGTCGAGGTGCAGCATGTGGATCTGGTAATGTTCAAGCACCGCGTTGAAGAAGGCGGAGAAAGGGGGAATCAGGCCTGCCCAAAGGGCATCGATGAAGATTGGGACCTCGGTGGCCAACCGAGCAATGCGCGCGTGAGACGCAGGCCAAGCCACTATCCTCCCCCACTCGTTGAAATTGGTGGCGAGCATGGGACGCACCTTGTCCATGGCCTCGTCGTTGAGCACCAAGGATCGGCCGACTGCAGGCTCGGCGGCTGGGGGCGCACTTGGCAAAGAAGAGGCTTCTTCCCCTTGTCAGCTTGTTTTGGTGCCATGGCGATGAAGCAGGCGGAGCGCAGGTCAGATTGGAAAGGAGGATCAGAGTCTCGAGGAAGCAGAGGGACTGGAGAAACAAGGCGTGGGCGATGGAAGAATAACTGTGTAGGCAGCGGGGGCTGCATAGCAAGGCGGATTACAAGGCAGCATGGGGAAGCGAAGACGCCCACGTCCAATCAACTGCCACGCGTCAACCGAGGCCACACGCTTTGGGGGCCCGCGGTGCTCCGCGCTTGACCTTTGGCTTCGCCTCGAAGCCAAGCCCGAGCGCGCCTTGGGCCTGGGGGCTACTGGCGGCGTCCTGGGAACGGGGGTCCCCAGACTTGCCTGCCTGCGGCCCACGGCGTGGCTGAGCTAGCAGGCCCACACGGCCCGTCTTCATCAATAAGGCACTCAAGACCCTCCCGAGGGGCCAAGCCTCGCGAGGCGGACGACCCAAGACCTCCTCAAGAGCAGCCTCGTCAGGCAGGCTCACGAGGGGCGGAGAGATCAAGGCAAGGCAAACCTCGTGACGTGAGCCATGACGATCGACACCAGATGGGCGCCAGCGCACACAGGGTCCTTGTTTCCTCTTTGGTGCTAAGGAGGCAGGCGCAGGCGCGGAGTACCGAGGCATCAAGCAAAGGTTACCATCTCGGTGCAACGATACCATGACCCGAAGGACGGCAAGACGGAGGTCACCATGGAGCCCAAGGCGGCGTTACCACCAGAGCCTTGTGTAGGCAAAGACCACTTTTGTCAGGATAAGTTGTACCAGCTATCCCCTTTCAAATTGTCTGTTGTTGGCTCCCTTCCCTCTCAATATTTGGGGAGAGGACTAGGGCCTATATAAGTAGAGCTAGCCACCACCGTAGGGGGGATCAAACTCATTCAAAGGCATCTCACCCACACGAGTTCGCCAAGCACAAGAACACCTCAACCTCAGGAGGCTGTTATTCCCCTTGTACCGTTCTTCATCAGCCCAAGAGGCAATCCACCACCACCACACTGGAGTAGGGTATTACACCACCATGGTGGGTCGAACCAGCATAAATCTTGTGTCGTTCTGTGTGGCGAGTTCGTCCGTGAGATCTTAGAGAGCTAGGGCGTGGATCGGTAGGGAGGAGATCTTCGCGCGCACCCCAGTGTTCGAACCTTAAGGGTTTTGCCGGAACCCGAGATCCGACAATCATCACCAACTTTGCTTTTTATGTACACTAGCAAGATGCCCGTGCGTTGCACGGAACATCAAGATGCATTTGTATGAGTAGTTTCTCTTGTGGGAGAAAAGGATGAATGAGGGAAGGCCTTATTTGCAAATGTGGAGAGGGGTGTGGGTATCTTTTTGCGAAATTGCCATAGTTTCCTTCCTATCCGTCAGATATAAATCGGACGGACTCTTATGAAAAACAGAGTTGGTGATGATGGTGTGCCTGCCATCCTGCAATAAAGGCCGCCCGATTTATATTTGACGGATAGGAAGGAAACTATGGCAATTTTGCAGAAACGTACCCACACACCTCTCCACATTAGCAAATAAGGCCTTCCCTCGTTCATCCTTTTCTCTCACATGATAAACTAGTCATACAAATGCATCTTGATGTTACGTGCAACGCACGGGCATCTTGCTAGTAAGAGTAGAAATATGAACATTTACAATAGCAAATCTATATGATGTGAAAGTATATTCAATAATGAATCTAATGGTATTGATTTGTTATTGTATATGTTATTATTTCTGTCTATAAACTTTGTCAGAGATTACAAAGTTTGACATTGAGCAAAGCTAAAATGCAGAGTAAATAAAAATAGAGGCGGGAGTACACAGGGACTAGTATAGTTACTACTGCCGGAACATGGTAAGTTGGACCCCTAAATGCAGGCACGGACCGGGCACACCTCAATTATTCTTTCAAATAGTAGGACACCTATATTTAGCACACCATCCGGCTACTTAATCAAGTGTTACGCTTCACTAATTGAAAAGGAAAAGGGTGGTACCGTATCCAAAACCACCACACTTGGGGCTAGGGTACAACTTGGTATTGTACCACATTTGAACCAGGGCACAAAAACCACTTGTTCTGCGCCTAATATGCAACACGGAGCACTGACACTCGAATATGGCTGAGGAAACAGGGAAACCGACATGTGGGGCACACCTGTCAGGACGACGTGGTGCAGACTAGTCCAATGGAGGAGCTGGCCCATGACCTCCTCGACACAGGCAACCGTTCATGTGGGTCGTGGCGGCCAGCAACGTGGCGCAGCTCCAGCACCGCCTCTGGACACGGCGACCGCGGTGAGCGACACGCTCACCGTTGCTGGACACGGTCGGTTTCAGTGTGCCAAGGGTGGCCTTAGCGTTGTGGCACGACCAGCAGATCAACACCCGGCTCGTCGAGGAGGCACGGGGCGCCGAAGTGCGCGCATGCCGCAACGCGTCCGCGGAGTGGTGTAGCGCGGCCAACTGCATCCCCAGGACCTGAGACATGTCGGGTCATCTTGCTTTTTCAATGACATGTGGGGATCGCATGTGAGCAAAGGGCATATCCAACGTCGCCACGACCGCAACTGTCTACCCTGGCACACCAAAAACCCTCGTCCCACGCGTCGTCGCGCGGTGCATTCGTGGCTGGCGCTAGCTGCGCGCATTCATGCAGTCCGTCTGTATGCCATCGTTAAGAGGCTCGGTGCCCGAAGAACCAACTCCGGTGACTTAATGACGCACCCAGACGCTTGGCCTCACCGGAATCCGCTACTTAAAGCGGCAACGCCCAGCTAACCTCCACACCATAGCGCATCATCCTGCTACCTGGCACCACATCCGCCATGACCGCAAGCGCGAACGCTCTGTGGGAGAGCTTGTCTTCGGGGATGAAGCTCGAGGTCACCGCCCTCGCTCAAGTCGCCGCTCACGACGAAATAGCGGTGTAGCCGGACGCGGACGCAACCGCACAAGCGGTGGCCACACTAGCGGCTGACGACGGGAGCACCGTCAGCCACGTGTCCTACTCGCCGCCATCCAACGTCCGGCACCGCAGAGGTCGGGGACTCCTCCGAGGATGAGTAGGGCATGGCAGGCAGTTGGGCATGGTGTGCCAACTGGCCAGTCCATCTCCCGTGTTCTACTCTTCCTCACCGGATACCGCACCTTCACTTCACGGGTCTTGAACCCCGCCCCCGTACATGGAGATCGCAGATGGAGGACGTCGGTCACCGCCATAGAATAGGTCCAGCGTCGGGTTTCTTTTATTTTTCTGTCCTATAAAAGTTTGAACTGTAATGAAAATTTGCCATGTTTGCATTAATCTCGGCCGGTGTATATGAACTTTCACAATAATATAGTATATTGTAGGAGTACTCGCAAGATGCCCGTGCGTTGCACGGAACATCAAGACCTTGTGGGAGAAAAGGAAGAACGAGGGAAGGCCTTATCTGCAAATGTGGAGAGGAGTGCGGGTAAATTGTCATAGTTTCCTTCCTATCCGTTAGATATAGATCGGACGGCCTATATTGCAGGATGGTAGTCACACCACCATCACCAACTCTGCTTTTTATTGAACCGAGACAAATCTAACATGCGAAGTTAATAAACACATAGGGTCTACATACACAATTTATCTTAGGCACTCCAATAGTACGTCAAATACACATTCACGCATTTCACATCTTTCTACATCTACGAGAACCTGCAAAAGGGTTAACGTAAATTGCCTCTCTCTCTCTCCTCCGTGATTTTCATGGTGGTGGGCCCCTTCCTCCCCCAATCTACAATCAACAACTCACGCGTTTCACATTACGTTAATTACATAACTGGGATTACATAGGTGTAGCATTACTCATCCTAAAATCCCAACTAAGCTAACCTCCCAGCATATCGCGCGGGAAAAGAGCCGGCCGCGCCGTTTTAGTCGGGATTACCGGATTACTAGTAGTAGTATCGATGGATCGCGTGAAGCACCAAGTTTATTTGATGGGGCGAAGCACCTAGTTTAAAAGTAAAAAAGGCGGTACACTCACAGCACCCCTGTCGTGGTCGCATTGCACCCCACACACATTTGGTCCTGCACACGGCTCATGCAAACGGAATGGGCTTCGGCTTGCCTCTTCACTGACACGTGGGTCTGCACTTGGAGAAACCGACCATGCGCCAAACTCCCCCCACCCACCGCACGAACCCCCCCCCCCCCCCAAATATTCCCCCCAAATCCCAAATACAACCGCCCTTCGGCCAACTAGCCAATAATATTCCCCAAACCCCCTATCCCCCCATCCCCCTCCACTCCATTCACTCCGCCAAAGCCGCCCTCCCCGCCGCGCCGATACGTCGGTGCCGCGGTTGGTCGAGGGGACACACGGTGATCCTCTCGCTCCCACAACACTCTCTCGTAGACTGCCGTCCTGTAGCCGCGCCGCCACCGCTTGTGACCTTCTTGTGGAGGCGCACTATGGTCAGCTCCACCATCGCTGGCGACGTTCGTGTGGAGACGCACGGCGGTCAGCTTCTCGCACGGTACGCGAATTCTTGACTGAGGCCTCATGCATGTCGGTGTAGCGTGGAATGTTAGCTGATAGACGCTGATAATCTCACTGTTTGCTGAAGTAGTTTATAGTCAATATGCTCTGCTTAAGAAGCTTCCTTGCCATGTTCTGCGCTCAATCTGCTTAGGTAAGATGGCATGCCAAGCCCGATTAGTTGCTAAAGTATCCTGCCATATATTTATTGTGACGTAGATTGCCATGGTCTAGTAGTCAATCTGTTAGGTGAAATAGCTCTACACCGTTTTATACTCGATCTTTGTTGCTGTGATGACCTTCCATAGTTCGATGGCTGTGTGCTCGGCCTCATTGACTGCTGAAACAACCTACCATAATTTAGCACTCAAATCTGTTTGCTGAATTAGCTTTACATATATTTCGTTACTTAGATCTGTTGGTCCAAATATCTTGCCATAGCTTTAGACATCGACCTAGGTATTTTTTTCTGGACTTCATAAAAAAGAATATATGTTTTTCCTGTAATATCTAGTAGAAGAACTAATTTGTATGTCTAACGGATGGACATGACTTGGATAACTTCTGCTCAAAGATTATCCCTGCATATGTCGAGGGGGTTGAAAACTTCATGAAATTTATCAGAGCTGAGAACGGTGGTCCGAAATCAGATGTGCTCTGCCCGTGTAGCAGTTGTATGAATTCAGTTACAAGACCCCAGTCAACTGTGCAAAATCATCTACACTTGTATGGGATGTCAGTCACATATACTAGGTGGGTTCATCATGGTGAAGCTGTGAATGTCAATGTTACTGACTACATGGAAATAGCAGGTCACCATCTTGATCTGCCTGATGCTCAGGTGGAAGAGGAGGAGGTGGTGGTGGTGGAGCCAGTGATTTTGACCAACGTTGAAACAATGCTACGAAATGCTCGTGCATTTCATGAACTTTCACCTACAGAAGAAAAACGGCGGGCCCGCATGTTGGAACAATGCAACGTGGTTGTCACCCCAGGAAATAAGTTGCTAGTATTCTCAGCTATGGTCACCTTTCTTCAGGTGAAGACATCTGAGCGAATGACCAACAAATCATTCGATGCGATGTTGGCTGCTTTCCACAAATCTTTCCCAGATGCGTCTGAGCTGCCACACACCTACAAAATGAAGAATTTCCTTCGTGCAGTTGGAATTGGATATGATATGATTCATCTTTTTAAGAATAATTGTGTTATGTTCTGGAAGGATTATGCCAACTGAAGTGAATGCCCAAAATGCAAATCATCAAGATGGAAAGATGGCGATGCTGTGAAGAGGATTCCTCATAATGTTCTGAGACATTTTCCAGTTATACCAAGATTGCAGAGGTTGTTTCATGATGTTGAAACAAGAGAGGATGTACTGTGGCATTCTAGGAACCAGGAGTACAGAGATCAGAATGTAATGAGCCACCAATATCATGCTAGTGAGTGGAAAAGCTTCAAATAGAAACACAAAAAGTTTGCTGCTGACCCGAGAAACATTAGACTTGGCTTAGCTTCAGATGGATTTAACCCATTTGGCCACCAGAGCGCCACATATAGCATGTGGCCAGTGCTTGTTATCCCTTACAACATGCCTCCAAATGTCTTCACCAAAGAATCAAAATACATGATGGCCTTGCTCATCCCAGGTCCAAAAAGTCTTGGAAAGGATTTTGATTTATTCATGGAGCCTCTTGTGGAGGAACTTCAAGAGCTATGGAGGGGTGTCCTCAATCGAGACCTATATAGCAGCCCACCAGCTGATTTCTCTCTGCGTGCTGTTATAATTTGGTGCATCCATGATTATACGGCTTTGGGCACTATGTCAGGATGAACGACACATGGTTACAATGCATGTGTTCGCTGTGACAGGAATATGCTGTCATACGCAATACTTAGCAAGATCTGTTACATTGGACACCGTCGTTTCCTTGCCAAGGACAAGCCGCGTCCTACAAAATACCGAAGACATGTGTTCAATGCAAAGCATGAAAATCGTGATGCGCCAAAGAGGCTCACCGCTGATGAGTTGCAAGTGGAATTAGAGAAGGTCAGGCATATTACACCAGGAAACCATCCTGGTAATGGTAGCAGGAAAAGAAAGCGTGGTAGGGCAGAAGAGAGATTATTGTTTACCCGTAGGTCCACTTTGTGGGACTTGGAGTATTGAAAAGATTTGGATCTTCAGCATAATCTTGATGTGATGCTGAAAGTGCAACTATCCCTGGGTGGTTTTGGTAATTCCTAACAACATATAGCTCATTGAGCTAATGCTATTTCAAGATGAATATTTCAGGAAATCTCAATGATTGGCATCGCATGGATTAGAAAGTGGACCCTTCAAAATGCTAAGGACAAAAGATTGGCTCAAGCTCAAAGCACAAGACTCTACATTTTCTATTTTAGTGATCCAAGATCACATTGAGTCCATAGGAAAAGACAATACTATTAAGAAGGGATGAGGTGTTGCTTTATGAGGTTCTTGCTCAAAATGCTTAGTGATATGCTCCAAAACCCTCCACTACTTTCTCATATCCACATATGTCCCAAACCTAAAAGTCCAACTCGGCCCCACTGATTCTTTCTATCCAGAGCCACCAAGTTCAGTTGACATAGCCACTGCCAGAAACACTAGTCTTTTCGGTCTCACCGATAGGGATCTCGGTCTCACCGAGATGGGATTGCAACCTCTCTGTTTCCCTTCGTAACTTTTTCGTCAAACCAAGATGAGCGATTGGTCCCACCGAGATTGCAATGCAAACACTCTGTTTCCTTTTCGTAACGTTTCGGTCCAACCGAGATGAGCGAATCGGTCCCACCGAGAGTGCCTGACCAACTCTCTGTTTGACTATTACCAAAATCGGTGTCACTGAGTTTGTGTAATCGGTCTTACCAAGATTACATTATGCCCTAACCCTAATGAAATCGGTCCCACCGAGTTGACATGTCGGTCCCACCGAAACACCTAACGGTCACATTATGAACCAAATCGGTCTGACCGAGTTCTTTGAATCGGTCCCACCGAGTTTGGTGATTTGTGTGTAACGGTTAGATTTTGTGTGGAGGCTATATATACCCCTCCACCCACTCTTCATTCATGGAGAGAGCCATCAGAACATGCCTACACTTCCAATACATATTTTCTGAGAGAGAACCACCTACACTTGTGTTGAGGTCAAGATATTCCATTCCAACCACATAAATCTTGATCTCTAGCCTTCCCCAAGTTGCTTTCCACTCAAATCTTCTTTCTACAAAATCCAAACCTATGAGAGAGAGTTGAGTGTTGAGGAGACTATCATTTGAAGCACAAGAGCAAGGAGTTCATCATCAACACACCATTTGTTACTTCTTGGAGAGTGGTGTCTCTTAGATTGGCTAGGTGTTACTTGGGAGCCTCCGTCAAGATTGTGGAGTTGAACCAAGGAGTTTGTAAGGGCAAGGAGATCGCCTACTTCGTGAAGATCTACCCTAGTGAGGCAAGTCCTTCATGGGTGACGGCCATAGTGGGATAGACAAGGTTGCTTCTTCATGGACCTTTCGTAGGTGGAGCCCTCCGTGGACTCACGCAACCGTTACCCTTCGTGGGTTGAAGTCTCCATCAACGTGGATGTACGATAGCACCACCTATCGGAACCACGGATAAAAAATATCCATGTCAACATTGCGTTTGCTCCCTAAATCTCCTGCCTTTACCTTCATATGCAATTGTTTTACATTCCGCTGCTATACTCTTAGAATTGCATGTGTAGGTTGATTGCTTGACTTGTGCTATGTTGCTAAAATCTGACAAGAATTAAAATTGGGAAAAGGCTAGATTTTTATTAGGTCAAGTAGTCTAATCACCCCCCCCCCCTCTAGACATACTTTCGATCCTACAGATGCACATCGAGAAAAATATATGTGACAGCATTATCGGCACACTTCTTAATATTGAAGGCAAGACGAAAGATACCTTAAAATCTAGGATTGATTTGACACACCTGGGTATCAGAAAGGATTTACAGGTGGAAGATGAATGTAAACAACGGGATATGGCACCAACTGTGTACCTCTTGGACAAGGTAAAAAGAAAAGAATTCTGCGAGGTCTTGTCACGTGTGAGATTCCCACATGGATTTGCTTCCAACCCTGAAAGGAGAGTCAGTGCAGATGGAAACAAGGTACAAGGGTTGAAAACTCATGACTGCCATGTCCTACTTCAAAGGGTTTTACTGTTATCCTTAGAGGATTGGGCATACGACTTATACAGAGCGAAGAGTTGGGACAATTCTTGAGGAACTCGCAATAGAAATATCAGGATAGATGCTTTGGAGCGTCTTAGAGACAAGATACCAACTATCCTATGCGACCTTGAGAAGATATATCCTCCAGCCTTCTTTGATATGATGGTGCATTTTTGGCTGTTCATCTACCTGATGAGGCACTACTTAGAGGTCCAGTACAGTATGGCTGGATGTACCCTATTGAAAGGCGGCTAGGCACTTTCAAGGGCTATGTTAGGAACAAAGCTAGACCCGAGGGTTCCATTCCAGAGGCCTACATTGCTACAGAAGCGTTGACATTCTACTAAAAATACATTGAAACAGCTGATCAGCTTAGCAAAGAGGTCGGTGAAGACAATCCCGGGCTCAATGTTTTTAATTATTCTGTTCGAGTTACAGGGAAGAGTCGACAAGAGGAAAAACCTAAAGATTTGGACAAATGGTATGTTATGTGTTGAATAATTGTCCTGAGATACTACGATATATCAAGTAAGTGCTAAGTACTGCAGCTTATACATCGTAATCTACTAAACTTGCAGCACATTCTTATATATTTAGATGTTTGACGCGAGCACTATGTTATGGAGCATCTACAAAAAGGAGTTACTGCCGCAAAATCCAAGAAACATTAAAAAAACTAGTTATGGCATGATTTGTGAAATGGTTCAAGAGCCATGTAAGCTTTTGAATTGCACTGTCACTTTTTTAATATATTGAGTACATAAGATGATCAACTTGTCTATTTTCTAACCATAGGTTAAGAAGATGCGCGAGGATGGGCAGGTAGTTGATGTTGCTCTTCACGCACTAGCAATGGGTCCTGATACTCGGGTAAGACATTATGAATCTTGCGTTGTTGGAGATGTGCGCTACAACACCCTTGCACGCGACGAAGGCAGGAAGACACAAAATAGTGCCATCATGAGCACGGATACGTACGACAGAGAGACAACTGAAACGTATGCTAACATAATAGACATTGTTCAGTTGCAGTATATCTCCAGTTTCGAGGATCATCGGTGTGTGGTTCTGTTGTGTTGTCGTTGGTATAACCTGTTTTCCAGGATCGAAAAACCCAGCACTGATGATTATTTCAAATCCATCAATGTCAAGGCGGCGTACCAGACCAACGAGCCTTTTTTTGGCAAATCAAGCAACTCAGATATTTTTCTTGGAAGACACATTTGCACGTAGCGATGACTCGAGAGTATTGCAAAGGTTTGAGCGGAGGTATTCTTTTAATGAAGTTGCACAACAAGATGATACTTACACTTCTCCTAATGTACAAGATTCCACAGATGTTCCTAATATCTTTGAGAACCATCACGTCAATGACGTTGGCGAAAAGATTGCCTGTCGGGTTGTGGGCATACAAGAGTTGATCAAGAAGAAGCCAACGTTCGAGGACATTGACGATGAACAAGAAGATGACACCGTGGGGAATTACGATTCAGACTGATACACATGGCGAAGATGTTGACGCTGCTGCTGCGGATGATGATTAGATTGCTTTTGTCGTATTTGCCTGTCAGAAGACTTTTTTATCTATTATGTGAAATTGTGTTTGCTATGACAATTGAAACCAAAAGAACGTGTTGTTCAGTATTTTGCTGTGAGAACATCACTTGTTATGTATGTTGATTTGTGTTTGGTGATTGTATGACGACTAAAACATGATGACATTATTGTTTAGTTGTACTCATATTTGGCTGTGAAACTTGAATTTGATGACATAGTTTGTTGTTGGACTGTAATTTCCTCGACGTCTTAGAATGGGAACAAAGCTGACCTGACAGGCCTCTACTAATTTATTTATTTATTACCAAAAGGGCCTCTGCTATTTATTTACGAGCAAAAGGGGATACCCCCCCCCCCCGATTTCCATTAATAGAAATCATTAGATGTTCACAACACTATGCCCAGCGTGCTACACACACTACTACAGGATGCTGCTAACGCGACACTACAATCAGAGACCCTTTCACGAAACTGTGTGTGATGCATCAATCACAAACGGGGATGTAAAAAAACCATCAAAAAAGGTGCAAAACGTTTGCAAGGGAGGATGCATCAAACACGGTTCAGATTTTAGTTGCCTGTGCGATCCAGGGCATAAGGTTCAATCCAATGAACTGTTTGCGATGAGGCGGAACAAAAGAAACGGGCAGCTTGATGAAGGCGTGTGTGATATAGAGCATACTGTTCACTCGGATGAACTGTTTGTGATTAGGCAACACAAAAGAAACGGGCAGCCAGATGAAGGTGTGTGCGATATACAGCATACGGTTCACTCGGATGAACTGTTTGGGATTAGGCAACACAAAAGAAACGGTCAGACAGATCAAGGTGTGTGTGATTGAGGGCATACGCTTCAGAAGGATTAACTATTTGCGATTAGGCAACAGAATAGAAACGGGCAAGCCAGATCAATGTGTCTACGATTGATGGCATACACTTCACATGGATGAACTGTTTGTGATTAGCCACAACAAACTGAAACAGTTAGATAGATCAACGTGTGTGTGCTAGACGGGCACACCCATTCTAATTAAGAGATGTGTGCTGACATTGCCTATTGCGGTGCACCCCATGGTGCAAACGCCACGTACGCGGCCGAGAAGGCGTACGTGCCCACGTTACGCATTTCGGGAATAGTGCCGCACTTATAACCGTCAGTAAATTTTGAGCATGCGTCCCGTCACGTTCCAAATTGCAAACCTGTTCACAATGATCAAAACCTAAACGGTTTCCCACTTAGGAGTATAATACTACGTGGTTATAAATACTACTACTCCAAGATGACTGCACATTCCTCCTCAACTCCTCATCCACAAAAAGTCAAAAACAAACAAGTTATTCGTCATTGTTCCCTTGCGTCCGCCATGGCCAGCGTGAGTTCTGGGTCGAGAGATTGCCACCAGGGAGAGGCGAGCCTGGAAGTGGGAGCACGAGAGATGTCCCGCCTCGCCGAGATAGCAGCCAACATGTCCCACCGCACGGCCGTAGCAGCAGAGAGGTCCCGCCACGCCGCCGAAGCAGCACGGAGGACCCGTCGCACCGTTGATGCAGTATACTGGTCCGGCCGCACCGCGGAAGCAGAAGAGATGTCCCACCGCGAATGCATCCTCCCTTGCCACGGCGGCCTGGGAAAATGCCTCGCAGGTAGGCGAGGACTCTTACAGGCGCATGCGTGCCCTCGTCCTTAGGCAGATGGATCAGATCTCCAGTTGGGTGAGGTTGTAGGATGACCTGCAAGCCTCGTTTGAACAGTCTACCGACGTCATCCGACAACTAAATGAGAGCAATGCGAAGCTCCGGGCCGAGCGCGACCTGCTGAGGGCGAAGATCGTCGGAAGTGCGGAGCAGCAGGAGCAGACCACTGCCTTGTTGAAGAGGACCGGCGTCATTGTCAAGAAACTTATGGATGAGAATGCCATGCTGCGCAACGAGCGTAGAAGGCTGGTGGAGGAATCCGTGGATGCTCTCAACCAGCATCTTGAGGACAAGAAAGAGCTCGTCGCTGCTCGCCGTGGAGACTAGTTCCCGTGACCTGCAGCAACACATCAAGAAAGTAGAGATCAGCGAGACAGATCGTTGTCTTCCTTCTTCTTTTGCCCTTGTGTATTTCGGGCATTGTCGCATGTGGCTTTTTAAATTATGTTTCTAAATATGTAAGACAATTATTATCCACTGTCATCGTCCTTATATTCATCATGCTTTCTATAAGTCACAGTCGATGCTATATAGGTCTGTCGGATCTTACATCAAGATCCGTGCAAAGCTTTCTTTTCATATTTCATTTTTCTCTCTTAAATCTCAGTCCAGTGAGGCATATAGCCACGCTGTAGAACAGGTGCTCGGGCGCCATTAATGGATACGTTGGGAGGGAGGTGCGTGGCGGGTAGAGGTCAAAGGGCTCTCCTCCCGATGAGCACGCGCAGGGGTCTGATCGCATGCCTCCCGTACTCAAATAGCTACCCCGCACAGCACCTCCTAGCCAATAAAAAAAGGGACACGTGGACGCACGTAATTGGTAAGTCGAACGCCCACGGTTTTCAATAATACTTGTGTTTCCAATTTGTAACGTGACAGCACTTGTTCCAAAATGACTTTGTTGAATGTTAATGTGTGTGCCCTCGTAAATCGAATAGAAAAATTACTGAGGGAGTCCTAGATTAGGGGGTGTCCGGATAGTCGAACTATCATCTTTGGCCGGACTCCTAGACTATGAAGATACAAGATTGAAGACTCCGTCCCGTGTCCGGATAGGACTTTCCTTGGCGTGGAAGGCAAGCTTGGCGATACGGATATGTAGATTTCCTACCATTGTAACCGACTCTGTGTAACCCTAACCCTATTTGGTGTCTATATAAACCGAAGGGTTTTAGTCCGTAGGACGAACAACAATCATACCATAGGCTAGCTTCTAGGGTTTAGCCTCTCTGATTTCCTGGTAGATCTACTCTTGTACTACCCATATCATCAATATTAATCAAGCAGGAGTAGGGTATTACCTCCATCGAGAGGGCCCGAACCTGGGTAAAAACATCGTGTCCCTTGTCTCCTGTTACCATCCGCCTAGACGCACAGTTCGGGACCCCCTACCCGAGATCCTCCGGTTTTGACACCGACATTGGTGCTTTCATTAAGAGCAGATCCAGTCGTAGTAAAAGGAGACATTAATGGATACGTTGGGAGGGAGGTGCGTGGCGGGTAGAGGTCAAAGGGCTCTCCACCCGATGAGCACGCGCAAGGGTCTGATCGCATGCCTCCCGTACTCAAATAGCTACCCCGCACAACACCTCCTAGCCAATAAAAAAAGGGGACACGTGGACGCACGTAATTGGTAAGTCGAACGCCCACGGTTTTCAATAATACTTGTGTTTCCAATTTGTAACGTGACATCACTTCTTCCAAAATGACTTTGTTGAATGTTAATGTGTGGGCCCTCGCAAATCGAATAGAAAAATTACTGAGGGAGTCCTGGATTAGGGGGTGTCCGGATAGCCGAACTATCATCTTTGGCCGGACTCCTAGACTATGAAGATACAAGATTGAAGACTTCGTCCCGTGTCCGGATAGGACTTTCCTTGGCGTGGAAGGCAAGCTTGGCGATACGGATATGTAGATTTCCTACCATTGTAACCGACTCTGTGTAACCCTAACCCTATTCGTGTCTATATAAACCGAAGGGTTTTAGTCCGTAGGACGAACAACAATCATACCATAGGCTAGCTTCTAGGGTTAAGCCTCTCTGATCTCGTGGTAGATCTACTCTTGTACTACCCATATCATCAATATTAATCAAGCAGGAGTAGGGTATTACCTCCATCGAGAGGGCCCGAACCTGGGTAAAAACATCGTGTCCCTTGTCTCCTGTTACCATCCACCTAGACGCACCGTTCGGGACCTCCTACCCGAGATCCGCCGGTTTTGACGCCGGTTTTGACACCATCAGCCTTCAAACATAACATCCGCGACGAGTGGCTTGCCCGACACCTAGGACAGGAAAAGCCGAAATCCATGGCAGCCCTCACAACGCTCATGACCCGCTTTTGCGCGGGAGAGGACAGCTGGCTAGCTCGTAGTAACAACTTGACCAAAAAACCTGATAGTTCGAATACCAAGGACAGCAATGGCAGGTCGCGTCACAACAAGAACAGCGCCGCATTAACGGCGATAATGCTGAAGATACGGCAGTCAATGCCGGATTCACATGCTCTAAAACCGGTCAGCGGAAAAAGCCGTTCAAAAGAAATACTCAGGGCCCGTCCAATCTGGACAGAATACTCGATCGCTCGTGCCAAATACATGGCACCCCCGAAAAACCAGCCAACCACACCAACAGGATTGTGGGGTCTTCAAACAGCGAGCAAGTTAAATGCGAACTCAATGACAAGGGCTGTATAGCGATGACGAGGAGGAGCCCCGCCCGAACAATAGAGGATGAAGGTTTCCCCCACAAGTGCGGACGGTGAACATGATATACGCAACCCACATACCCAAAAGGGAGCGGAGCGTGCACTAAGGGACGATACGCGATGGAGCGATCGCCAAGTTCAACCCATGGTCTTCCTGCCCGATCACCTTTGATCGAAGGACCACCCCACTAGCATCCGTCACGGCGGATTCGCCGCATTGGTTCTTGACCCAATCATCGACCAATTTCACCTCAATAGAGTCTCGATGGACGGCTGTAGCAACTGAACCTGCTTTATCGGGATACAAAGGCGCAAAATGGGCATAGACCCTCAAGGATTAAACCCACAAAGACGACCTTTAAAGGCGTAATACCAGGTGTAGAGGCCAATTGTACAGGCTCGTTACACTCAAGTGGTCTTGGATCCCGGATAACTTCGAAGCAAAGAGTTAATCTTCGACATAGTCCCGTTCGCAGCGGCTATCACGCACCGCTTGGACGAACCGTGACGGTAAAGTTCAATGTGGTGCCGCACCACGATACCTCAAGCTCAAGATGCCAGGCCCTCGAGTTGTAATCACGGTCAATGGAAACACCGAACGCTCTCTCCGAACGGAGGAGCACACGGCGGCCCTCGCGGCGGAGGCCCAAAGCAGCCTCTCACAACAATTCTCGAGTCCGGCTATTAAACGTCCGCCACCGCAAGCGCGCCGAGTAACCTACAACAAGACCGCGCTGCACGATCCGAGCATCGCCAGAGTAATCCGCCCCAACCCCGCCCTAATGGCTGCGAAGCCAGTACCACGCGTACATAACTACGCCCGGAGATACCATGGGCATAAGGGAGGGCACGACCACGCACGCCTGCATGCGGCTCAACCGCACTGTGGGCCCCGATTGTGTCATTCTTTTCTTTCTTCTTTTTCTTACTTTCGGGACTCAGTTTTCCAGAAGTCCTGTCCAGCATTCGCGCCCGAATACACGATGCAACAGCCAGGAAGCGTAAAACTGCGCCGAGTGTCCAGTGGTCTCTATTACGAAGCAAGATACATGTTTTACATACCACACCACAAACTTACCTCGGAAGGGGACATGTCAAAAGTCCCGCACCTTGCTTATCGCACAATTTGTATCGCTCGCTTTTATTTGCAGTTTCTTTTTAATAACCAAGATATAGCTCTTGCATATTATTGCATTCTTTCCCATTATATATGTTCATTTATGACATTGCGCAACTGCATAATTTGGTACGGCCAATACACCGGGGCTTATGTACCCCAAAAACATGGTGTGACAAGTCCGAACTCTTTCACAAGTGCGGCACCGAACTTATAGCATTATATGCATCGGTTCAATCATGTCTTGGGTCAATAGTTGGGTTTGCCCGGCTCCCATGTTTTGGTACCTTACGTTCCGTTATATCGGCTAAGGTAGCGCCACTGCGATTGTGCCCCGGTTGAGCTGGGTTGAGCACCTCAGTGGAGAAAGCTAAAACTGACTGTCATGATAAGGCGAGAGCCGGTCGCTGTTCGAGAGGTTTCTTCAAGTCCCTAAAGACTTATGCCGCTTAGAGCAAGGAACCGGCATTGTCCGGCCAAGGCGTGGATAGCGCCCCGAACTCGGTCTTCCGAATACTAGGGGCTTCGCCGAAATTTAAAATTATAGAATTCTATGGCTAAGTGAGAGTGTTCAAGCACTATAAGTCCGGTTGCCTTGTTCGTTATGCTGAGCGCCTCCTCGACAGACTCCAAGAATGGGAACAAGAGCGCCAAGTTTATCCCAAACACCCCAAAGACTCGTGGCATGGGGGCAAGCCAACGACTTGCCATCTCTCAAATTTGATAAACGGCCGCACGTGAAGGTAATATTTTAAATTAACAAGCGTTGCTTAGCGATATGAACAAGTTTTCAGCATACGGGATAACAAATGCGAGTCTATTAAAAATTACATCTTTGGAGCACTCATCCGCTATACGGTGGGCACCCTTCAGACGCCTCATAGTACATTTCGGCTTGCGATGCTCCTTGTCCTTGATGGCCCGTCCGTCACAAGCTTCTCCGCATCCAGCTTGCCCGGTGCAATTTAGCACGGGCAAAGGCCCGACGGGCACCTTCAATGCAAAGCGGAGCGCTTGATGACTTCAATCCATGGACAAAGGCCCACCAGCCGCTGCACTAGCCCAAGTAGCTCCTGTGCATGGCTTCCAATGGCCACGGCCGAACTATGAGGCCCTTCATGGCCTGTTCGGCGACCTTAGGAGCTCGACCAGCTGCTTCAGCTGGTCGCTCAGAGGCACCGGACGCTCGCCTCAAAGATATCGAGACAGAACACCTTCTCCGTCGAGCTCCCCTCCTTGGCGCGGTAGAACACGGCAACATCAGACACACTACGGGGCAGATCTGCGAATGCTCCTGGAGAGCTCCGAATCCGGGTAAGTAATAGGTAATTCACTTTCACATGCTTGCTTTGCATAAAGAATGCCTTACCCGCCGCTATCTTCTTTAATGATTCAATTTCTTGGAGGGCTTTTTGGGCATCGGCCTTAGCGGCTTCGGCACTCTCAAGAGCCGAGGCGAGCTCGGACTCTCGAGTCTTCGAGTCACGCTCCAAACTCTCGTGTTTTTCCACGAGAGCCTGGAGCTCTTGCCGCACCTCCGCCACCCGCTCCTCCTGCTTCTCTCGCTCGGTCCGCTCCGCGGCCGCTTCGCTTTCGGCCGCGGACAGCGCTTCCTTCAGGGTCGCCACCTCGTTCGTGGCCCCTACAATACCCACGTTATTCCTGTCATTTTTTGCAACCGAATCCTTTCTATAAGGTATTTCCTTAATAAGGTATTGCTTACCTTCCCAGTCCTCGAGCTGCTTCTTGGCAAGGCCTAGCTCGTTCTCGGACCGCTCAAGGCTCTGCTTCAATGCATTGACCTCCATGATCAAGTCTGGCAGAGGTCAGCAGCAGCCTGCATTCCCATATTGACATACTTATGTTAGACTCCACAGTATATCTTTTTAGATCCTTAGTCCGCTTTTCTTTCCGAACACCGAACTAAGCATCAGGCTATTGTCTATGCGGTAATATTTTTACATATTCTAAACTTACCTTAAAGCCTGTTAGAAGGCTGGTACGAGCTTCATCAGCCCGCTCTTGGCGGATGAACTTCTCGGATCACCACACTCATAACAGTGCGGTGCTCCTCGTCGATGGAGGCGCCTTGAAGCGCCTCCAGCAAGCTATCCGGTGCCTCCGGATGGACGGAGGTCACCGGTGTCGTAGTATTATCCTTCTTACGAAGGGGCCGCTTGCCGGACTCCGGAACCACTGAAGGTTCCGGTACGGAGTCCGGCACAGGGCCTGACTTAGAGCCCTCTGGGGTCTCGCCCCCTTCGCGCCCAGAGTCCTGGAGGTTGCCTCGCGGCGCCTCCAGGATCACCTCCTCCTGGCTGGGCCCCTTTTGGGACTCCACCGCGGTGTCATCGGCGACACGAGGAGAGGAGGCGGTCGGAAGTGAAGTACTATTCACATCCGACGAGCCCAGGGAGCCGCTCGACGAAGCAGCAAGCTCGTCCTTGGGCGGGCTACATGGTCATATTCAGCGTTAGAAGACACTATGCGACAAATAAAAAGTCATGAACTATTTCGGAATCCGGACACTTACGATCTCGCCAGGGGCTTGGCCCTTGTTGGCCACTCCTCCTCGTCGTTGTCGGCGTTGGTGGAGAAGTCCGAAGGAAGGGTCCTTCCCTTCTTGGAACCTCCGGCCTCCCCAGTTGGGGCGGCCTTCCTTTTCTTCTCTCCCCCCGCTGGGGGAGAGGCTTCTTTTTCCTCCTCCTCCTCCTCAGAGGAGGATTCCGCCTCAGGGTTGTCGGGCGATGAGTCCGACAGCACCTGGCGCCGGGTGCTCTTTCGAGTTCCCGTGGCCTTCTTCTTGGCCTTCTTCTCCGGCACCACGTGAGGTGCCAGAGCCAGCAGCCCCATCAATCGGGCGTCCGCTGGGTCTTCGGCAAAAGGGCAGACGGTTAATCTGTCCGGACGTCTTCACCGATCTGTTAAAGGTTAGGGAGTTTTAGATCCCGCATAGAGTCAAACTATGAAAAAAGAGTCCCATAAAGGGTAAAATAACATACCTCGCTTGCTTGACGCTGCGAGCTGAATCCGCGATCTTCGGTAGCGGATGTGGGGGCCTCGGCGCCCTTGAACAGCACCTTCCAGGCATCTTCGTACGTAGTGTCGAAGAGCCTTTTCAGAGTTGGGTTATGTGCCGGATCGAACTCCCGCAATTTCAAGGCCTGTTGTTGGCATGGGAGAATCCGGCGGATGAGCATCACTTGGATACCGTTGACAAGCCTGAGATTCTTGTCCGCCAGGTTTCGGACGCAGGTTTGGAGTCCGGTTAGCTCCTCCAAATCACCCCACGACAGGCCCGTCTCTTTCAATGATGTGAGCCGCGTGGGGAAGCCAGATCGGAATTCGGGGGCCGCCGCCCATTGAGAGTCGCGCGGCTCGGTGATGTAGAACCACCCCGATTGCCACCCCTTTATGGTCTCCACAAAGGAGCCCTCGAGCCATAGGGCTTTGGCCATCTTGCCAACCATGGCACCTCCGCACTCCGCTTGGCGGCCGCCCACTACCTTCGGCTTAACATTGAAGATCTTCAGCCATAAGCCGAAGTGGGGCTGGATGCAGAGGAAGGCCTCGCACACGGCGATGAACGCCGAGATGTTGAGGATGAAATTCGGGGCCAGATCATGGAAGTCCAGGCCGTAGTAGAACTTGAGCCCCCGGACAAATGGGTGAAGTGGAAAACCTAGTCCGCGGAGGAAGTGGGTGATAAACACCACCCTCTCATGGGGCCTGGGGGTTGGAATGAGCTACCCCTCGTCGGGGAGCCGGTGCGCGATGTCGCTGGACAAGTATTCGGCCTTCCGCAGCTTTTTGATGGGCCCCTATGTGACGGAGGAGGCCATCCACCTGCCTCCCGCTCCGGACATAGTTGGAGAAGGTTGAGGTGGGGTGTGCGGACTTGGGCGCTGGAGCTCGAGTGCGCGGAAATGGATGAGCAAAGGAGGAAGAAGGCGTAGGTGAAAAGGCGGATCCTTATCCCCTTATATGGACGGACGAAGCTATGCGTCCCCCGCCAGCCTGGTAAAACTCGCTTATCTCCCAAGCGCCGCAATCAATGGCACGGATGGGTCACCCACGTCTGTATTGATGAGAATCCCGGAATAAGGGGGCACGATCTCCGCTTTGATAAGACGTGCCAAGGAAACCGCCTTGCTAAACGCGCTGAGGTGGAACAGTAAAAACGATGCGTATAAAGGCCTGGCCGTGGTGTGATGTCACGCCGCGGAATACGTCAGCAGATCTGTGCAAAAGTTATTCTCTCTACGGTGGTATGTGGAACTTGTTTTGCAGAGCCGGACACTATCCTTGTGTTCAAAATCTTCTATGAAGTATTTGGAGGAGGAACCCGCCTTGCAATGCCGAAGACAATATGCACGCCGGACTCGTCGTCATTGAAGCCTGGTTCAGGGGCTACTGAGGGAGTCCTGGATTAGGGGGTGTCCGGATAGCCGAACCATCATCTTTGGCCGGACTCCAAGACTATGAAGATACAAGATTGAAGACTTCGTCCCTTGTCCGGATAAGACTTTCCTTGGCGTGGAAGGCAAGCTTGGCGATACGGATATGTAGATTTCCTACCATTGTAACTGACTCTGTGTAACCCTAATCCTATTCGGTGTCTATATAAACCGAAGGGTTTTAGTCCGTAGGACGAACAACAATCATACCATAGGCTAGCTTCTAGGGTTTAGCCTCTCTGATCTCGTGGTAGATCTACTCTTGTACTACCCATATCATCAATATTAATCAAGCAGGAGTAGGGTATTACCTCCATCGAGAGGGCCCGAACCTGGGTAAAAACATCGTGTCCATTGTCTCCTGTTACCATCCGCCTAGACGCACAGTTCGGGGCCCCCTACCCGAGATCCGCCGGTTTTGACACCGATAATTACCACAACATGTTGGTGCCATGTCATGAGACCATGCCAAGTTTCTTGATTTTTAGGCATGTTGGTGCCATGTCATGAGACCATGCCAACTCCCATCTCTTGCATGGGACCTAGAAATTCACCCAAGGACACACATGTGATTTTTCAAACAACTTTGGTGCACTGGAGCACGTGCTTGTAGTTCAAATTTGAATTATGCACACTAAATGCCCAGAAACTCAATTAATGTATAAAAAGGCCAAACGAACACGGAATAATTCCAAAATTTAGCATGATACTTCTATTTCGTCTAATCTGCCTATGTAAAAAAATTAAGGTGGGAGAAGGCAGTGTACGTATGTCATTTCGCACACGGAGGTGAAAAACGTTCCCTCTCGGAACCAGGAGCCTTCTTGAGGGAAGCTCCGGTTTGCAAGAAGCCCACACCCAAGCTTGTCCCAATTCGGCCAAAAAAATTACCGCAGCATGTTTGTGCCATCATGACACCATGCCGAGTTTCACGATTTTCAGCCATGTTTTGGAATTACAAGAATTAAAAAACCAAATTTCTCAATCTTTTCGGCCGAGCCACGGCGCCCAAATGTTTGAATTTCACTCCCATCTCTTGCATGGGACCTAGAAATTCACCCAAGGACACACATCTGATTTTTCAAACAACTTTGGTGCACTAGAGCACGTGCTTGTAGTTCAAATTTGAATTATGCACATTAAATGCCCAGAAACTCAATTAATGTATAAAAAAGGTGAAATGAGCCCGGAATAATTCCAAAATTTAGCACGGTACTTCTATTTGGTCTAATCTGGCTGAGTAAAAAAATTTAAGGCGGGAGAAGGCAGTGTACGTATGTCGTTTCGCACACGGAGGTGACACGTTCCCTCTCGGAACCACGAGCCTTCTTGAGGGAAGCTCCAATTTGCAATAAGCCTGCACCAAAGCTTGTCCCAATTCGGCCAAAAAAGTTACCACAGCATGTTCATGCCATGTCATGACACCATGCCAAGTTTCATGATTTTCATGCGTGTTCTGGAATTACAGGAATTCAAAAACCAAGTTTCCCAATCTTTCCGGCCGAGCCACGACGCCCAGATGTTTGAATTTCACTCCCATCTCCTGCATGGGACCTATAAATTCACCCAAGGACACACAGGTGATTTTTCAAACAACTTTGGTGCACTGGAGCACTTGCTTGTAGTTCAAATTTGAATTATGCATATTAAATGCCCAGAAAATCAATTAATGTACAAAAAAGGCCAAACGAACACGGAATAATTCCAAAATTTAGCATGATAATTCTATTTGGTCTAATCTGACTGTGTAAAAAAATTAAGGCGGGAGAAGGCAGTGTACGTATGTCGTTTCGCACACGGAGGTGACACACGTTCCCTCTCGGAACTAGGAGCCTTCTTGAGGGAAGCTCCGGTTTGCAAGAAGCCTACACCAAAGCTTGTCCCAATTCAGCCAAAAAAATTACCGCAGCATGTTCGTGCCATGTCATGACACCATGCCGAGTTTCATGATTTTCAGCCGTGTTTTGGAATTACAGGAATTAAAAAACCATGTTTCTCAATCTTTCCGGCCGAGCCACGACACCTAGATGTTTGAATTTCACTCCCATCTCTTGCACGGGACCTAGAAATTCACCCAAGGACACACATCTGATTTTTCAAACAACTTTGGTGCACTGGAGCACGTGCTTGTAGTTCAAATTTGAATTATGCACACTAAATGCCCAGAAACTCAATTGATGTATAAAAAAGGTGAAACGAGCCCAGAATAATTCCAAAATGTAGCACGGTACTTCTATTTGGTCTAATTTGGTTGTGTAAAAAAATTAATGCGGGAGAAGGGAGTGTACGCATGTCGTTTCACACACGGAGGTGACACGTTCCCTCTCGGAACCACGAGCCTTCTTGAGGGAAGCTCCGATATGCAGGAAGCCAACACCAAAGCTTGTCCCAATTCGGCCAAAATAATTACCGCAGCATGTTCGTGCCATGTCATGATACCATGCCAAGTTTCATGATTTTCAGGCGTGTTTAGGAATTACAGAAATTAAAAAACCAAGTTTCTCAATCTTTCCGGCCGAGCCACTATGGCCAGATATTTGAATTTCACTCCCATCCCTTGCACACCCATGGACACACATGTGATTTTTCAAACAACTTTGGTGCACTCGAGCATGTGCTTGTATTTCAAATTTGAAGTGTGCACATTAAATGCCCAGAAACTCAATTAATGTATAAAAAGGGGAAACGAGCCCGGAATAATTCCAAAATTTAGCAGGTACTTCTATTTGGTCTAATCTGGCTGTGTAAAAAAATTAATGCGGGAAGAAGGGAGTGTACGTATGTCGTTTCGCACACGGAGGTGACACGTTCCCTCTCGGAACGACGAGCCTTCTTGAGGGAAGCTCCTGTTTGCAAGAAGCCTACACCAAAGCTTGTCCCAATTCGGCCAAAAAAAATTACCACAACATGTGCGTGCCATGTCATGACACCATGCCGAGTTTTATAATTTCCAGGCATGTTTTGGAATTACAGGAATTAAAAAAGCAAGTTTCTCAATCTTTCTGGCCGAGCCACGACGCCCAGATGTTTGAATTTCACTCCCATCTCTTGCATGGGACCTAGAAATTCACCCAAGGACACACATGTGATTTTTCAAACAACTTTGGTGCACTGGAGCATGTGCTTGTACTTCAAATTTGAATTATGCACATTAAATGCCCAAAAATTCATTTAATCTATTAAAAGGCGAAACGAGCCCAGAATAATTCCAAAATTTAGCACGGTAATTCTATTTGGTCAAATCTGGCTGTGTAAAAAAACTAAGGTGGGAGAAGGCAGTTTACGTATGTCGTTTTGCACACGGAGGTGACACGTTCCCTCACTTAACCAGGAGCCTTCTTGAGGGAAGCACCGGTTTGCAAGAAGCCTAAACCAAAGCTTGTTCCAACTCGGCCAAAAAAATTACCGCAACATGTTCGTGCCATGCTATGACACCATGCCAAGTTTCATGATTTTCAGGCTTGTGTTTTGGAATTACAGGAATTAAAAAACCAAGTTTCTCAATCTTTTCAGCCGATCCACGACGCCCAAATGTTTGAATTTCACTCCCATCTCTTGCATGGGACCTAGAAATTCACCCAAGGACACACATGTGATTTTTCAAACAACTTTGGTGCACTGGAGGATGTGCTTGTACTTCAAATTTGAATTATGCACATTAAATGCCCAGAAACTCAATTAATGTATAAAAAAGGCGAAACGAGCCCGGAATAATTACAAAATTTAGCACGATACTTCTCTTTGGTCTAATCTCGCTGTGTAAAAAAATTAATGCAGGAGAAAGGAGTGTATGTATGTCATTTCACACGCGGAGGTGACACGTCCCCTCGCGGAACCAGGAGCCTTCATGAGGGAAGCTCCGGTTTGCAAGAAGCGTACATCAAAGCTTGTCCCAATTCGGCCAAAAAATTCACCGCAGCATGTTCGTGCCATGTCATGAGACCATGCCAAGTTTCATGTTTTTCAGGCAAGTCTTGGAATTACAGGAATTAAAAAACCAAGTTTCTCAATCTTTCTGGCCGAGCCACGACGCCCAAATGTTTGAATTTCACTCCCATCTCTTGCATGGGACCTATAAATTCACCCAAGGACACACATGTGATTTTTCAAACAACTTTGGTGCACTAGAGCATGTGCTTGTAGTTCAAATTTGAATTATGCACACTAAATGCCCAGAATCTCAATTAATGTATAAAAAAGGCCAAACGAACATGGAATAATTCCAAAATTTATCACGATACTTCTATTTGGTCTAATCTGCCTGTGTAAAAATATTAAGGCGGGAGAAGGCAATGTACTTATGTCATTTCGCACAGGGAGGTGACACGTTCCCTCTCGAAACCAGGAGCCTTCTTGAGGGAAGCTCCGTTTTGCAAGAAGCTTACACCAAAGCTTGTCCCAATTCGGCCAAAGAACTACTGCAACATGTTGGTGCCATGTCATGACACGATGCCAAGTTTCATGATTCTCAGCCGTGTTTTGGATTTACAGGAATTAAAAAAACCAAGTTTCACAATCATTACGGCCAAGCCACGACACCCAGATGTTTAAATTTTATTCCCATTTCTTGCATGGGACCTATAAATTCACCCAAAGACACACATGTGATTTTTCAGCAAAATTTGGTGCATTGGAGCATGTGCTTGTAGTTCAAATTTGAATTATGCACATTAAATGCCCAGAAACTCAATTAATTCAAAAAAATGCCAAAGGAACCTGGAATAATTCCAAATTTAAACACGACACTCATGTACTAGTTGCATGTTCACTATACGTAAATGTTCTAGCAATTCAAACACCATCCTTTCCCTTCGTAACACCATTTTGTCTTTCAAAACATAATGAAAAAATCAGGTATACCACAAACAGTTTACTAAAAAGAATCGTGTGGGATCCGATATAAAATATCTTGGCGCACCATCTTGTCTGGCTTACGCAGGAAGCTTCGTCGTCTACAGTCCACTGCCCCGCTTGAACCACACCTGCGCGCCAGTATCTCGCGACACCGAGCGAAATTTTTTGGCCACCGCGGAAATATCTATCTCCCCGCCCCCTCCCTCCTACCAAAAGCCACATTTCCACTGTTCCTCCTTGCTTTCCAAGTTCAAACCTTCACTGCTGCTTACTTGCAGCTCAGCCTCCTCGCCGGCGACCCTTCTTCTTGTAGCACCGCCACCTCGCCGGCTACCCTTATTCTTGCAGCGCCGCCTCCTCACCGGCGACCCTTCTTCTTGCAGCGCCGCCTCCTCGCCGGCGACCCTTCTTCTTATAGCACCGCCACCTCTTGGTTACCCTTCTTCTTGCAGCGCCGCCTCCTCGCCAATGACCCTTCTTCTTCTTGCCGCCGCCTCGCCGGCGACCCTTCTTCTTGCTGCGCGGCCTCCTCGCCGCCGACCCTTCTTCTTGCTGCGCGGCCTCGTCGATATGGTCAGGTAATCAACACCCCACCCACACCATCCTCCTCCTTTCTCGTCCCACATGCCCCGACTGATGGAACGACACCTTCCACCGAAATCACTGCCCCCTCCTCCAATTAAGCGCCGCCCACAGCCATTTTACACGTAGTATAACATGCACGTGTGAATGAGGTCGATATGGCTGACATGCTTGTCGACCGCCGGATCTAGGAGGAGCACCTCGTCTTCGAGGCCACTGTCGACACCGCCACGGGGTTTTCTACTTTAAAATACAGTTCGTGATGTTTTCTCGAGGCCACTGCCAATGCCTTCTAGTGATTTTGTCCTCTGTAATGTTAATATGCAATCTGATGTTCAGTTAACAGTTTGGTCCTCTGAAATGTAATGTTCAATTAACACTTTGGTCCAACAATTGCTACGTTTCATAGTACTGTTCTCAAGCATTCTTTGTCTTGTTAACTGTCTTATCTTCTAGTACATGTTTTTATTCTGCAATGCCGTGCTCAGTTAACTATTTTGGTTCATTTGGTCTGCTGTCCATTTAACTGTTTGGTTTAGTTCTACAATTTGATTTTCATTTGTTGTGGGTACAATTTTGTATTGTTATGCATGTGACACTAATCAAATTTGGCTGTACTCAATACATATTATACTGATAGTATGGCAACTCTCAGTTAACCTGATCAAGATCTTCCTTATGGGTGTTGCAGGGAAACAATGGGAGAAACTGTGCTTTACCATCGAGGTTTGTTCAAGCAGGGTCCTTTGGCTAATAGCACATTACTGTGCAGTTACAGGAATCATTCTAATACTTAGGTTTCTTACAATTTGGTCTTGCACATGTAGGTCCTGCTGTCAGAGGCTTAGACCCACTGTTTGACCCATTTTGTATATGGGGAAATGAGATGTCCATGAATATCAATCAAGTCAAGAAACTCAGAAAGATTGTTAGGATGAAGAAACTTGCAACGAATAACAGCAAGATCTTTGTTTGCACAATGAAGAAGACATCAGTCAACTATAGGATGGTACCAACTCTTTTTACCTTGTTTTTACCCCTTGAGCCATTTCAAAATTTACAATAGCAATTTATGCATAGCTTGGTTTTCAGTACTTTTCAAAGCAGTTCACCGATGATTACCCCTCAAACCACCTGCATGGTCAAGAGGCAAGGAAGGTATTCATTCAACACCCACGATACAATATTGATGTCTTGCTGAAGAGGACGAAGGTTGGGCGGGCAATTATCCATAGCCACTGGCCTAAATTTGCAAGGGCATTCAACGTCACTGAAGGCTCAATATTTGCCTTCCGCTTCTGCAGTTTCCCAGATGAGATTCATCTGTCTATTTACCGTGTATGATGCTACTTTCCAAAGGTTTTTGATGGTGCATGTGAAACTTGGTGCTGTTGTGTAATGGCGTAACTGAGTGCTGAAGCTATCTGATGTAATTCGATTATGAAATCCTGGTTGCTTTTATACGGATATTAAATATCTGGCGTGTTTTATAAGAAATATCAGTTTTATTAGTACATGGATTATCAATAATAGGCTAATTACCCTGCTTATTGGGGTTTTCTATTGCAAAAGGTTACTCAGACAACACCATGGGCGATGAACTCAAACAACCCGCACGGTTTCTTGAAAGTAGGCGTGTTCGATCAACTAACAATCACACACGGCTTTCGGCAGCGAATTGTTTGTGTTAGGCCACCTTGCACAAACGTTTCCACACAAAGAACTGTGTGGGATGTACATACCTACGGAAATGATTTTCTGGGATTCACCGTGTGGGATGTACGTACCTGCGGAAATGATTTCTGGGATTCACCATGTGGGATGTACATACTTACGAAAATGATTTCTGGGATTCACCGTGTGGGATGTACAGACATATGGAAATGATTTCTGGGATTCACCGTGTGGGATGTACATACCTACGGAAATGATTTCTGGGATTCACCGTGTGGGATGTACATACCTACGGAAATGATTGGGTTCCGATGCCTCGTTCGATGACACACGGCCCCAGCCTGGGTCCCAGGAGGGCATATCCCCGACGATTTCTGGGTCGTGTGGGAAGAACACCCTATCACACACACTCACTTGGCGACGGTTCCAAATGCCGTCGCGGAAAGGGGTTTTAAACAATTTGTTTAGGATGTCGCTCTACCAGTGACAGGTTTTATTCATTACTAGTTTCAGCAAGGTGCTCATTTCATAGCCACTGAATACATCACGAGTGCTACATACACTGCAAATAAAGAGACAATCATCCTACAGAGCACATCGATTTTTTCCATTATCTTCACAAGCTCTTTCATCTCCTCATAGCTGTCAAGGACGTTCAGCAGCTGTTGCTTGGCCATGATCAAAGGAACTGCATCTTTAACCTCCTGCTCTGCATTTTCCTCTTCTGTCGTTCCTTCAGTTACTTGTCCAACACCCCAACCTGCTGGTATTGGGATTCCCCGGCTAACCAAATAATCAGCGTAGTTGCATTCCCCCACATTAGCAACTTCCCAGAAATACAAATCACATGAATCTTCTCTTTTTTGCACGAATCAAATTGGAAGATCACCAACCAAACTATTAAAAAAATCAGCAACTGAAAGTAGCAGAACAACACTTAAACGTATTAGTACCCGATGATTCGGGCATTTGTAGAAGACTCGGCTAGGGTTGAGGATTGAGGTTGAGACGCGATAGATGACTCTGCGTGATTTGCAGGAGTGGCACCAGGCTGCGGTGCGTGTGCCGGTGAGGGTGTGACGAGACCCACAGGCGATGGTACGGGTGGCGACTTGGCGCATATCTGGGTGTTGCCTGCTGAAGAGCATGTGGATGAGCAGCCAGTGGACATGGTTGCTGCGGCCAGAGCTTCTGATGCTAGGCAGAGTAAGTAGAGAAGAGGAGAAGCGAATGTTGGATATGTCAGTTTCATTACTTGCAGAGTAGCATAGCACCATATATAGTCATAGTCTAGGTTTGGATTCGAACCAGCTACAGAAGCACGTCTCTCTTTTTTCTAAAACTCAGCAACGTCTCTTTACCAGTACACTAGCTTGTTCTGTACGCCTTCTCAAGTCTTTGATTTTCTTTTCTTTTTTTGCGAGGAAGGAAGGAGGACAAAATTGAGAGTTCTTGGAACTCAAACCCAAGACCTTTCGGTTGAAAACCAAGGGTGCTAGTCACTTATGTGGCGAACGTTCCCTGGGAGGAGGACGGCAGACGAACGCATTTTCCTCGCAGTTTTAGTTGCGACGCAAGATCGAACGGTCGCAGTTTCTGGAATGTTATTAGGCGAACGAGCCTAGTTTTTCTTTTCTTCCTATATATAAAAAAGTATGCTACTTGGTGTTGGCTTAGTCAACAAACGATTGTGTCAACCTTGACCGTTGGATTGAAATTCAATGTCTATCGTGTTTCTTCAGTCTCTTCTTGCTCTAGCTGCCAAAGCCAAACCAGCGCTGGCAGGACAGCCTGCTCCCGCCTCCCACGGCTGGCTGTGCTGCCGCGCACGCATTGTGGCCACATCGCACCCTAAAACTCTGCGCATCTTCGCCGGCTCCTGCTCGTTCCCGTTCGAGGCCTCACCATCGTCCTCTGCCTTGGTTCGCTCGCCGCGGCGCCGCCCTCCGGTGTTGTCAACATGGTCAACAACCGAGAGGAATAAGGAGATGACTGTAGGGACCCAGCAGCGTGCGCAGTCATTTTGTTTTTTTGGGATGGAGAAGGGTATCAACTGGGTTGTTTGGGAGCTGTGGCCCATCTAGCCCAGGCTTTTATTTCATATGTTTAGCACATGACCAGCCGAGTTTGTTTTTTTCCTTTCTGAAAATGGCTAGCCCAGCTTTTTTTTTTCAGAATAACCAACGTAGGCTTACTTGCTTTTCTACGCCCTGTTGGGCCGGAAATCTTTCAAGACGAGGAGGGATGCATTTTGCCCAGAAAATGAGCTATGAGTAATAAGAAATGGGCTACAAGTAATAATAAATGGGTTATAAAATGAAAAAATATAGCAAACAGGAAATTAGTTCCAAAATACTTTTTTCTTTCGGATTTTGATATTTAAATTTCATTGTTTTTGTGCGGGTAAAATTTCATTGGATTTAAATTAAGGTATGTTCATTTTTTAAATTAATTTGAATCTGGCTAGAAATTTCGGGTTGTATGCTGTTTGGGACAAATGTGGAGGCTGACTTGTGGGTCTACTAGGTTGACGTGTACGAAAGGCTTTATCAACTTAGTCCACAAACGATTCTAGCAGCAGTGACCGTTGGATGTTAATCCAACGGCCATGCTGCTTCTTCAATATCTGATCTTCTTGCTCCAGCCGCCCAAACCAGCGCCAGTGAGACTGCCTGTTCCTGCCTCCCGTGGCCGGCTGTGCGACCGCACTTGCCGTACCGCCCCACCCTACTCCATTGCTGGCCAGGCCATTCCTCTACTCACCCACACCTCCTGTTATTTTCCGGCGACGGCAGTTGAAACAGTAAACCCTCGTACTCCCCACCACGTGGGCAACCAGTGCTGGGTCTTCCCCGGCTCCGTGTCGTTCCCATCCTAGGCCTCGCCGTCGTCACGACCTTGGTGCTCTCGACGCGGCGTGGTCAACGAACGACATCCATCGGACATGGACTGTACGTGGAGAGGCTAACAGCTGGGTCCATGGCCGCACACAAGAAATTGCCTACTTATTACGCGCAAAATAATGATTCCTCCACCTGACATCTAGGACCCACCGGAAGGGTCTCTGTATTCCGTGAAAAAAAAACGTTCCCCCACTGACAGGTCGGACCCACCAGCTATATCTTCGCACGCAAGGAAGTGCCTCCTTATTACGCACAAAATAATGAATAATCCCCCTGCTAGATGGGACCCTGCATAGTGGGAGGCTGACTTGTGGGCCTACTAAGTTGGCGGGGACGGAGGGCTTTGTCAACTAAGTCAATATGAACGATTCTAGCTCTAGTGACCGTACAATGTCCATCCAACGGCCGTAGTGCTTCTTCAACCTCTGGTCTTCTTGCTCCAGCCACCCAAAGCAGCGCCGGTCGTGCCGCATGCTCCTGCCTCTCGTGGCCGGTTGTGCCGCCACGGAGGCCTCACCACCCCCTACTATTCCTACCGCTGGCCAGGCCCTGCAGCGACGACAGCCTCACATCGCAGCCGAACTAGTGAACCCTCGTACTCCTCTCTGCGTGGGCATCTACTGTCGCGTCTTCCCCGGCTCCCGTCGTCCCCTTCCTAGGCCTCGCCGTCGTCCACTGCCATGGTGCTCTTGGCACGGAGTGGTCAACATGGTCAAGGAATGACTTCCATCGGAAGAGTATTGTACGTGGAGAGGCTGACAGGTAGGTCCACGGCCATAGAAGGAAGTGCCTCCTTAGTACGCGGAAAATAATGATTCCTCCAGCGGATGTTGGAAATATGCCCTAGAGGCAATAATAAATTAGTTATTATTATATTTCCTTGTTCATGATAATCGTTTATTATCCATGCTATAATTGTATTGATAGGAAACTCAGATACATGTATGGGTATATAGACAACACCATGTCCCTAGTAAGCCTCTAGTTGACTGGCTCGTTGATCAATAGATGGTTACGGTTTCCTGACCATGGACATTGGATGTCATTGATAACGGGATCACATCATTAGGAGAATGATGTGATGGACAAGACCCAAGCCTAGCACAAAGATCGTAGTTCGTATGCTAAAGCTTTTCTGATGTCAAGTATCATTTCCTTAGACCATGAGATTGTGCAACTCCCGGATACCGTAGGAATGCTTTGGGTGTACCAAACGTCACAACGAATCGGGTGGCTATAAAGGTGCACTCTGGTATCTCCGAAAGTGTCCATTGGGTTGGCACGAATCGAGGCTGGGATTTGTGACTCCGGTTGACGGAGAGGTATCTCTGGGCCACTCGGTAGGACATCATCATAATGTGCACAATGTGACCAAGGGGTTGATCACGGGATGATGTGTTACGGAACGAGTAAAGAGACTTGCCGGTAACGAGATTGAACAAGGTATCGGGATACCGACGATTGAATCTCGGGCAAGTACAATACCGCTAGACAAAGGGAATTGTATACAGGATCGAATGAGTCCTTGACATCGTGGTTCATCCGATAAGATCATCGTGGAACATGTGGGAGCCAACATGGGTATCCAGATCCCGCTGTTGGTTATTGACCGGAGAACGTCTCGGTCATGTCTACATGTCTCCCGAACCCGTAGGGTCTACACACTTAAGGTTCGATGACGCTAGGGTTATAAAGGAAGTTTGTATGTGGTTACCGAATGTTGTTCGGAGTCCCGGATGAGATCCCGGACGTCACGAGGAGTTCCGGAATGGTCCGGAGGTAAAGATTTATATATGGGAAGTCATGTTTTGTCACCGAAAAAGTTTCGAGTTTTTCCGGTAACGTACCGGGACCACCGGGAGGGTCGCGGGGGTCCACCAAGTGGGGCCACAAGCCCCGGAGGGCAGCATGGGCCAAGTGTGGAAGGGGACCAGCCCCAGGTGGGCTGGTGCGCTCCCCACAAGGGCCCAAGGCGCCTCCAAGAGGGAAGGGGGGCAAACCCTAGGGCAGATGGGCCTAAGGCCCACCCTAGGTGCGCCCCCTCTTCCCTTGTGGCCGCCACCCAGATGGGATCAGGGGCTGCCGCCACCCCGGGAGGGAACCCTAGGTGGGGGCGCAGCCCTCCCCTTCCCCTATATATACTTGAGGTTTGGGCTGCCCAACAGACATGAGTTTTCACCTCTCCAGGCGCAGCCCTACCTCTCTCCTCCTCCTCTCCCTTGGTGCTTGGCGAAGCCCTGCGGGATTGCCACGCTCCTCCACCACCACCACGCCGTTGTGCTGCTGCTGGATGGAGTCTTCCTCAACCTCTCCCTCTCTCCTTGCTGGATCAAGGCGTGGGAGACATCACCGGGCTGTACGTGTGTTGAACGCGGAGGTGCCGTCCGTTCGGCACTAGGATCTCCGGTGATTTGGATCACAACGAGTACGACTCCTTCAACCCCGTTCTCTTGAACGCTTCCGCTTAGCAATCTACAAGGGTATGTAGATGCACTCTCCTTCCCCTCGCTGCTGGTTTCTCCATAGATAGATCTTGGTGACACGTAGGAAAATTTTGAATTTCTGCTACGTTCCCCAACAGCGGACAGCAGGGACCCACCAGACGGGCCACCGTATTTCATGAAAAAAACGTTTCCCCCAGACTGCTAGGACCCGCCAGCTACATCTTCGCACGCAAGGAAGTGCGTCTATATTACGGGCAAAAAAAATGATTCGCCCCCTGATTGCTGGGACCCACCAGCTACATCTTCGCACACAAGGAAGTGCCTGATAGTCGGGATCCACCTGGTCGAAGCGTACGTAGCGTTGTCATTCTAGTCACGAACGTGTACGTACATACTGGTCGATCGGTCTGTCTGCAGGCTTCAGCGATGAACTGTGGTCGTGTAAGGAAGGGCACATGTCGTAGTAGAGGCGCACAAGTGTCGTAGTAGAGGCGCGCACGTAGCATGTCACACAGTCTCATTAATATCGTGTACAGGTACGTACAGCGTCTAGGATGCAAGAAAGTTTATACGGCCATGTACGTACATACGGGCGGGGTCTCGAATGCCTGCTCGCGCATACATATGACCAGGGCTCGTGTACATGGCTGGGTTGGAATGGAGAAACTGCGTCGTCGAGTTCATTGGGAGGAAACGGAATGTGTCGTGTTCATCGGGAGGCAACATAATATGTCGTGTTCATCGCGAGCCAACCGGCTTGGATGGAACAACCGATCAAAATGAGGCCTGGCATACCGCAGAACGGAGGAAACGACCTTCTGTTCGACCGGCCACGGTCTTAACAAGATCCTGTTCATCTGGAGGGGTCTGGCGTACCGCAAAACGGAGGAAACGAACTTCTCTTGGACCTCCTACGGTCGAAACAGAGTCTTGTTGATCGGGAGGGGTGTGGCATACCGCAAAACGGAGGAAACGGACTTGTGTTGGAGCGCTACGGTCGAAATGAGGGTCCGGTTCATCGGGAGGGGTGTGGCGTACCGCAAAACAGGACTCCACGGGATACTGTTCATCTCCACCATCGACCTTCTCCAGCCTCCACCTGTGATTGTTCATCCACGGGCTCCTGTTCATTCAGCCTCCACCGCTCCTCCACCGGCTCATCGCTCAACCAAGACTCTCCACGGGTCTGTTTAACCACCCTCCACGGGCTCTGTTCATCCGACCCTCCACCGCTCATCGCTCAACCAGCCCTCCACGGGTCGCCCTGTTCATCCAGCCCTCCACGGGTCCTATTCATCCACCCCAACCGCTCGATCGATCGGGTCCTGTTCATCTAGCGGCAACGGCCTCTACTACCACGGGTCCTGTTCATCCAACCCCCACCGAACTGTTCATCCAACCCCCCCAACAACACTCACTATTCATCCATAGGCAGCATTAACCGACTTCAGTTAGCAGCAGTACCGAAGGAATCGCTCGATCGGGTTCGATTAACAGCCATTGATCGATCGCTTGTGTTCGATGAACGTGAGATCTGCGGTGCAATCGCCGGGTTCGATGGCGGCTAACGCTCGCCAGTTCGATTAGAGCCCAATGCCTCGCACCCACGCACGTACATGTACGAGAGAAACACGCAAACCTCATTGCATCGCTCGGCCCCGACCACCCACCGTAACTGGGAACTCCCCGATATTTTCCTCGCCCTCGCTTCTACCATGGGTTTTCCAGCATGGACGGCCCAAAGAATGTCATGCAGCTGCGTCTCCGGCCCGCCGAGGTCGAAAAGCCCATTTTCTGTCATGATTTTTTATCATAGGAGTAGGAGCCCACCACATCTATGATGATACTGGGTTTTGTCACAATTATCGTCATAGAAGTGTCATTAGCATGACAGAAAAAATTCGTTCAGCCCAAAATGTCACAGATGTGTCTTTTTTTGTAGTGATTACTCTAGCAATTTGTTCATCAAGAAACTCACCAAGTGGCACATCATCATCATCAAGCAAGGTACTAGCATCATCATAAGCATCATTCATAGTAGAACTAGCATCATCAATAACTTGCGACATATCAGGATTAATAGCATGTGGTGGTGTTGCAAGTTTTACTTATAACAGAAGGTGAATCTAAAGCAGAACAGGATGGCAGTTCCTTACCTCCCCTTGTCTTAGAGGGATAAATATTAGTCTTAGCATCCTTCAGATTCTTCATAGTGATAAATTGATAATAATCCCATCTGACTCAACAAATATAGCTATGCATCCCGGCAACGGCGCCAGAAAAAGGTCTTGATAACCCACAAGTATAGGGGATCGCAACATTTTTCGAGGGTAGAGTATTCAACCCAAATTTATAGATTGAACACAAGGGGAGCCAAAGAATATTTGAAGGTATTAGCAGCTGAGTTGTCAATTCAACCACACCTGGATATTAATTATCTGCAACAACATGATCGGTAGCAAAGTAATATGATAGTTTTGATAATAGTGACAGCAACAATGGTAGCGGTAACAGTGATAGCAGTAATTTTGTAGCAAGTGCAATAGTAATGATAACGGTAGTAACTTAGCAAGAACAATATAAGATCAATTTGTAGGCATTGGATCGGTAATTTGTTGGATGATATTCATCATGTGACAGTCATAACCTAGGGTGATACGACAATAGATCCAGTTCATAAATATAATGTAGGCATGTATCCCATAAATAGTCATACGTGCTTATGGAAATAACTTGCATGGCATCTTTTGTCCTACCATCCCATGGCAGTGGGGTACATATTGGAAACTAAGGGATATTAAGGCCTCCTTTTAATAGAGAACCAGAACAAAGCATTAACACACGGTGAATACATGAACTCCTCAAACTATGGTCATCACCGGGAGTGGTCTGGACTATTGTCACTCTGGGGTTGCCGGATCATAACACGTAGTAGGTGACTATAACTTGCAAGATCGGATCTAGAACATGGATATAATGGTGATAACATAAAAGGTTCATATCTGAAATCATGGCACCCGGGCCCAAAGTGACAAGCATTAAGCATGGCAAGGTCATAGCAACATCAATCTCAGAACATAGTGGATACTAAGGATCAATCCCTAACAAAACTAACTAAATTACATGATGAATCTCATCCAACTCCTCACCGACTAGCGAGCCTACGAAGGAATTACTCACTCCCGGTGGGGAGCATCATAGAGTTGGTGATGGAGAAGGGTTGGTGATGACGAAGAACGAAGATCCCCCTCCCTAGAGCCCCAAATGGATTCCAGATCTGGCCTCCCGATGAAGAACATGTGGTGACGGCGGCTCCATCTCGTGGATCGCAATAATTCTTTCTCCCTGATTATTTTCTGGAAAAATAGGATTTTATAGTGTTGGTTTCAGGCTCTGCGGCGCAACCGGGTGGGGACAACCCACCTGGGCGCGCCTGGGGGGCAGGCGCACCCTGGTGGGTTGTGCCCACCCAAGTGCCCCCTTAGGTGACTCTTGGCTCTAGAAATTCTCTTTTATTGTATAAAAAATTGAAAGTGCAACTATCCCTAGGTGGTTTTGGTAATTCATAACAACATATAGCTCATTGAGCTAATGCTATTCCAAGATGAACATTTCAGGAAAGCTCAATGAATGGCATGGCATGGATGATGAAAGTGGATCCCTCAAAATGCTAATGACAAAGGATTGGCTCAAGCTCAAAAGCTCAAGACTCTTCATTTTATATTTTAGTGATTCAAGATCACATTGAGTCTATAGGAAAAGCCAATACTATCAAGGAGGGATTAGGTGTTTCTTAATGAGCCTCTTGCTTCATGTGCTTAGTGATATGCTCCAAAACCCTCAGCTACTTTCTCACATCCACATATGACCTAAACCTAAAGCCAAAATCGGTCTCACCGATTCTTCCTATCCGCGCCACCGATTCCAAATGTCATAGCCCTCGCCACAAACCCTAGGCAAATCGGTTCTACCGATAGGGATCTCGGTCTCACCGAGATGGGATTGTAATCTCTCTGTTTCCTTTTCAGTAACTTTTCGGTCTCACCGAAAGAGCGGATCGGTCCCACCGAGATTGCAATGTAAACTTCTGTTTCCCTTTCGTAACGTTCGGTCTCACCGAAGAGCGAATCGGTCCCACCGAGTTTACGACCAACTCTCCGGTTAGCTAATTACCAAAATCGGTCTCTCGAGTTTGTGTAATCGGTCTCACCGAGATTACGTTATGCCCTAACCCTAACCATATCGGTCCTACCGAGATGCAAGTCGATCCACCGAAAACCCTAACGGTCACTAGGTTTACTAAAATCGGTCTGTCCGAGTTTGTTGATTCGGTCCCACCGAGATTGGTAAATCGTGTGTAACGGTTAGATTTTGTGTGGAGGCTATATATACCCCTCCACCTCCTCTTCATTCGTGGAGAGAGCCATCAGAACAAACCTACACTTCCAACTTACCAGTTATGAGAGAGAGCCACCTACTCATGTGTTGAGACCAAGATATTCCATTCCTACCATATGAATCTTGATCTCTAGCCTTCCCCAAGTTGCTTTCCACTCAAATCTTCTTTCCACCAGATCCAAATCCTATGAGAGAGAGTTGAGTGTTGGGGAGACTATCATTTGAAGCACAAGAGCAAGCAGTTCATCATCAACGCACCATTTGTTACTTCTTGGAGAGTGGTGTCTCCTAGATTGGCTAGGTGTCACTTGGGAGCCTCCGACAAGATTGTGGAGTTGAACCAAGGAGTTTGTAAGGGCAAGTAGATCGCCTACTTCGTGAAGATCTACCGCTAGTGAGGCAAGTCCTTCGTGGGCGACGGCCATGGTGGGATAGACAAGGTTGCTACTTCGTGGACCCTTCGTGGGTGGAGCCCTCCGTGGACTCGCGCAACCGTTACCCTTCGTGGGTTGAAGTCTTCATCAACATGGAGGTACGATAGCACCACCTATCGGAACCACGCCAAAAGCATCCGTGTCTCCAATTGCGTTTGAATCCTCCAAACCCTTCCCTTTACTTTCTTGCAAGTTGCATGCTTTAATTTCCACTGCTCATACACTCTTTGCATGCTTGCTTGAATTGTGTGATGATTGCTTGACTTGTCCTAAGATAGCTAAAATCTGCCAAACTCTAAAACTGGGAAAAGGCTAAGTTTTTAATTGGTCAAGTAGTCTAATCACCCCCCCCCTCTAGACATACTTCAAGGTCCTACAAAAATCCTCCCAATGCTTCGTTCCATTCCGAGAACTTTTATTTCTACACAAAAACAACACCATGGTAGTTCTGCTGAAAACGGCGTCAGTCCGGGGTTAGTTTCATTCAAATCATGCAAATTAGAGTCCAAAACATGAGGAAAAGCGTTAGGAAAATTGGATACGTTTGAGACGTATCAGGCACCTGGGTGGGCACAACCCACCAGGGCGCGCCCCCCTCCAGGCGCGTCCAGGTGGGTTGTCCCCACCTGGTGGCCCTGCAGGCTCCAACCCTGATACTATAAAATCACATATTTGGAGAGAAAAATCAAGGAGAAAGAGTTGCCATTTTTCACAAGATGGATCTGCCGCTAGCTCCTATTCTTCATTGGGAGGCCAGATCTGGAGTCTGTTTCGGGCTCCGGAGAGGGGGATCTTCGTTCTTCATCATCACCAACCCTTCTCCATCGCCAATTCCATGATGCTCCCCACCGCGGGTGAGTAATTCCTTTGTAGGCTCGCTGGTCGGTGAGGAGTTGGATGAGATTTATCATGTAATCGAGTTAGTTTTGTTAGGGCTTGATCCCGTATCCATCATGTTCTGAGATTGATGTTGCTATGACTTTGCCATGCTTAATGCTTGTCACTTTGGGCCCGGGTGCCATGATTTCAGATCAACTATTTATGTTATCACCATTATATCCATGTTCTAGATCAAATCTTGCAAGTTATAGTCACCTACTACGTGTGATGACCGTAGTTTGAGGAGTTCATGTATTCACTATGTGTTAATGATTTGTTCCGATTCTGTATTAAAAGGAGGCCTTAATATCCCTTAGTTTCCGATAGGACCCCGCTGTCACGGGAGGGTAGGACAAAAGATGTCATGCAAATTCTTTCCATAAGCATGTATGACTATTTATGGAATACATTCCTACATTATATTTATGAACTAGAGCTAGTGCCGTATCGCCCTAGGTTACGACTGTTATATGATGAATATCATCCGACGAATTCACCGATCCAATGCCTACGAATCTCTCTTATATTGTTTCTGCTAAGTTACTACTACTGCTGTTACTATTACACTTGCTACAAAATCATTGCTATCACTGTTACCGTCACTATTGTTGTTGCTACCATTATCAAAACTATCATACTACTTTGCTACTGATCACTTTGCGGCAGATAATTAATCTCCAGGTGTGGTTGAATTGACCACTCAGCTGCTAGTACTTGCAAATATTCTTTGGCTCCCTTTGTGTTGAATCAATAAATTTGGGTTGAATACTCTACCCTCGAAAACTATTGCGATCCCCTATACTTGTGGGTTGTCAAGACCTTTTTCTGGCGCCGTTGCCGGGGAGCATAGCTATATTTGTGGAGTCACTTGGGATTATTATCAAATTATCACTATGAAGAATCTGAAGGACGCTAAGACTACGATTTTCCCTCCAAGAAGAGGGGAGGTAAGGACTTGCTATCTAGCTCTGCACTTGATTCACCTTCTGTTATAAGTAAGCTTGCAACACCACCACATGCTATTAATCATGATATATCACAAGTTATTGATGATGCTACTTCTACTATGCATGATATTTATGATGATGCTAGTACCTTGCTTTATGATAATGTGCCACTAGGTGAATTTCTTGATTAACAACTTGCTAGAACTAAAGCTGTTGAAATTGTTGAAATTGATGAAGAGCTTGAAACCAAAAATCTTGATATACCTATTACAACTAGTTCTCCTAGATATGAATTGCCAAAGGTACCGGAAGGTTATGTTATGGATGAGGAGACAACTAGAGACGTTCTTGCTTGCAAAGATAGAGATGATCTTAAGAAATTATTATGCAAACTGAAAGAAGTATCTCTGAATGCTAGAATGAAATGTGATCCTAAGTTTGCTAATTCACCTATATTTGTTGATGATAAGGATTATGAATACTCTGTCGACCTAGAGTTAATTACTTTGGTTGAATCTCATCCTTTCCATGGTTATGAAACTGAAACTGTTGTGGCACATCTTACTAAGTTGAATGACATAGCCACTCTTTTTGCTCTTGATGAGAAAATTCGCTACTATTATATTCTCAAATTATTTCCGTTCTCATTAGAGGGTGATGCTAAGACTTGGTATAACACTCTTGCTCCTGGTTGTGTGTGTAGTCCCCAGGATAAGATTTATTACTTCTGGAAAAAAAGCATGCTCATAAGAAACAAGCTGCTTTACAGGAAATATTTAACTTTGTGCAAATTGAAGAAGAGAGTCTCCCACAAGCTTGGGGGAGGCTTCTCCAATTACTTAAAGCTTTGCCTGATCATCCTCTCAAGAAAAATGAAATACTTGATATCTTCTATAATGGACTAACCGATGCTTCTAGGGATTTCCTAGATAGTTGTGCTGGTTGTGTTTTGAGGGAATGAACTATTGGACAAGCTGAAAAAATATTGAATAACATATTGAAAATTATGATGATTGGACTCTTCCCAAACCACCACTCAAATCTACTCCAAAGAAGAGAGGTATCTTATATCTCAGTCCTGAAGATATGTAAGAAGCAAAGAAATCTATGAAGGAAAAAGGTATTAAGACTGAGGATGTCAAAAATTTACCTCCTATTGAAGAAATACATGGGCTTGATACACCACCACCACCTAAGGTGGTAGAGGTAAATTCTTTAATGAAATTCAATGACAATGGCAATCCTCACAATATGCATCCTAGTCAATGCATTTACGAGTTTGAAAATTACATTAGATCACTTCAATGCAAATGTTATAAATAATTGCAATACAATTCTGATATGATTGCTCGCTTGAGTGACTTGTTATTTAGAATCTCAAATGATGTTAGAGGTGTAGGAAAACATGCCTCTATGGTTCAAACTCAACTAGAACAAGTTGCTAAATCTCAAAGGGAATTGCTTGATGAAATGAACAATAATATAAGTGATTTTACTGTTAGAGTAGCAACTAGAGGAGGTAAAATGACTCAGTAACCACTTTATCCTGAGAGACACCCAAAAAGAATTGAACAAGACTCTCAAAGAGTTAACACGGATGCACCTAGTCCTTCTAAAAAGAAAAAGAAGAAGAAAAACGATAGGACTTTGCATGCCTCTAGTGAACCTGAAGTAGAAAAACCTCCTGATAATGATAATAAAGTCTCTATCTCTGATGCTGAAACTCAATCTGGTAACACTACAAAAAAAATACACTTCCGTGATGATACGTGTTTGTCACAGTAGGTCGTGTTTTTTGTCATGCATGTACATCCATGAAGATTTTATGGCGGAATCAAGATAGTCATACCTGTGATGTCGTAGAAGTGTTCCATGACATTACCCAAATTATCATCACAGAAGTGTCCACTTCCATGACGATAAATCCCGCGTCACAGAAGTGCTTTCGTCAAGGGTGACCGACACGTGGCATCCACTGTAACGGAACGTCGTTAAGCTATCAGGTCGGGTTTTGGATTCGATAACCCATTAACAGCCCTGACCAATGGGGATTTTCCACGTGTAAAATCATCATTGGTTGGAGGAAACACGTGTCGACTCATCGTTGGGACAGATGTCATCCACTTATTGGACAGAAGGAACCTATGATACGTCGACACGTGGCACGGCCCAATAGAGGCCCATTCCTGTGAAAAGGCTGGCTCGTTTGACTTGGTCAAAAGGTGGCGGGCCGGCCCATGGAAGCCTGTTAACGGCATGTTCGCATATAGCCCATTTACAGCCCGCTAACCCAAGGCCCGTTACGCCCTATCCGAATTAGGCCATGTAGCGTCATATGGGCCACCCAATATGATTCCAGCCCGTTTTCACTTCTGGCCTATGTATGGCCCATGACGTCTTTTGGCCCATATGAGGCCCTATGTAACTCTTGCCCTATTAACGGCCCGTGGTGAAACTGGACCGTAATGAACAGTGTATCACTTTACACCCATTAACGGCCCGTGGTGAAACTGGCCTGTAATGAATAGCGTATCATTTTGTACCCATTAACGGCCCGTTATTCCATTGGGCCGTTTCCAGCCCATGTTATCTTTTGGCCTTCTCGGGGCCCATTTATTCTTGGGCTCATTTCCAGCATTCGTTTACTTACGCCCCGTTACTATCATTTTCTGCTTGTGGGCCAAATTCAGCCCGTAGTTACAGTCGGCCCGTTTGTGGTCCGTTAATACGTTGGGCCATTTTCATACCGTCATGAAATACGGCCTATTAACGATGGCCCGTTATGGTCGGCCCATGAACAGACGATTCCAACTCTAGCCCGTTTACGGCCATAATGCGGCCTGTTATTGGCCCATGTTATCATACTGCCCGTATAAGGCCCATTGATGATACAGCCTGTAGAAGGCCTGTTTCTACGGCCCGTAGAAGGCCCATTGTTTCTACGGCTCATAGAAGGCCCACTGTTTCTACGGCCAATAGGAGGCCCAGTGTCACTACAGTAAATATTAGCCCATGGTTATTGTAGCCTAGTTTTAAAAAATACGTTATTGCAGCCACTAGCAAACCACAGAAAAAGAACTGCAATGACTACAAGCAAACAAATAAACAAGACAACAAGGAAATAAATAAGCAAGCAACTTCGCTAGGCTATCACGGCTATCACATATTACATCCACTGGGCATCAAAGTTCGCCACCAGTGCGAATAAACGCGCCGACAAAAGAATATTCAAAATTAAGAGCACTTCAGAAGGCACTAGGCCTGGAAAGCTCGGGCCCCGCAAGCAGCTGAAGAAGCTGAGTAGACCTCATTTGTGTCAACAATAGATGCATCAACACTAGATTTAAGGCATGATGGTGCGCATGGCAGTCCTCTGACATCTTCATTGCATCTTTGACTTCAAGTCGGAGCTGAGCTGAAGCAAGCCTTTCCGCTTTAAGTTGAGACTGAAGAAGTCGAACTGATTGAGGTAGCGACTGCACAGAGGTTGTCTCACACCTGCTGGTGAGTAGCTTCAACTCACTGTCTTCATCAAGACAGGACCTTGGGGTCATCTCGCTGTCCTCAAGATGGTTTGGCTCACAATCTTCCCTAAAGTTCTGCCTGGAGTAAGAGATACGACTCTCAAAGAGAAACAAGGAGACACGTAACAAGTTTCACAATTATATAAGCAAATAAATGGATCTGTTCTGCATAAGGAACATGTTTTTACAACTACAATTTGAAGCTGGTAGTTGTTGCAAACATCCAATCAGATGTAAACAGCAAAGCAAACAGCAGTGGAGGAAATGATGCCTATCCAAATCTATACTAGAACAAAGTTTGAAGGCTTGAGAAGGATGAACTTACATTACATGTTAACACGGGCTGGACAAAGCCCTTCTCCATGTTGATGGAAGGATAATTCAATAAATTCCCAAAGAAAATTCTTTATAAGCGTTGCCATTATTCTACATTTTGCAAAGAGTAAATATAGATCAAATAATATTGGAAGAAACAGAGGATAATGAAGCTCAAAAGTGCATCGATGATACATAATCAAATAGCAATTAATTAAGTACAGTGTTACAAGGCAAAAGGAGAGAGGTACTCACAAGAGCAATGCAGAACCCATTATTGTTTCGAGATCGTATGATCCTTTGAGCAAGGAGATTCATCTGAAATTAGTTTTCATACAAGAGAGAAGGTAAGGCACAAGGAGAAATTTAGGAGTTCAAATTTTGAATTGATATCATAGACAAGGCTGACTTTGGGCTCCCAGCAGTTCTAATAGGGTTTGGCCCTTTGGAGTAGGGGTAAAGTGTGGTACAGTTGGGCCTGTGTTTTCTGTGGCTGCTGATCTATCTGATTTAACAGGTATCACTACCTTTTCCAAATACCTAGTTTTTACTCCTTGAGGATCTGCACTCACCCTCTTCCTTTTGGACATCTATTATGAAAGAACAACATTTATTTGGAAAAACATAGTGTGACGACACATGGAATAGGTACAGAAAATGGATAGGTATGGCATATAATCATATATGATGCTTAAACTAAGCAGATGGTGTAACAAAGTAGAAGTAATGCAAGAGGTCAGATGCAAAATATGTGCGACCAATACAACTTTGCAAAGTTAGAGCAAGCACCTTGATGGGTGAATAAGATAGGCCATCCTCCACCATGCCAAGTTTGTTAGCCAGTGGATCGTTCCGCAATATTCCTCTCGTGCGCCCATTCTCATATTCATTTTGATAATGTTCAATATCTGACATGCATGAAAACATAAAAACAAGTGAGATTTTCTTTGTAATGCAGAAGTGATTCTAATCCAATAATGCCTCCTTGTAAACCCCTTTGTGCTATCTCTGCAATTCTTTTAAAAGATGCCATGCATGCTGTAATTGTGTGCATTAATATAATGTGGCCTACTACTCAAAATATGGGAGCTCCAGAAGTGATGACACTTCGCAGATGATAGCTTCAACATATAGTAAAGAAGAACAAGTCGACTGACTGACAGATTCAAAATATACTAAGGAGAACAACTCGACCGACCGATCGACCGCAAGAGAAGAGTATCATCTTAAAGAAGAGCGGAAGAGCAAGCAGATTGAAGATATTACAAGTCTTTCAATACAATGTCGGTTGGCCACCCATGATGAACCGAGCGCACAGAGAAATACTATTATTTCCGGTCTCTCCATATGTGGCTCACATGCATTTCAAACTAAAGTAGGAACATTTAGCTCACCAATTAAACATCTCTCGCTTTTACTAATATCAGCAATAATATCGATATGAATTTGTACAACTAAGCTTGTTTAGCTCGATGGGTGGAGCAGTGCTATTACGACACGAACCACGTAGCTGATTGTGGTCATCATAAAATGGGGAAAATATAAGCATGATGAGTACAGTGTTGACCGTGGCAGTTAGATGGCGGATCTGAAGCTGCAAACCGCGCAAAGGGTAGTTAGCAACCGATGTTTGCTTTGAAATAACAACTAAGATTTGGTATGGACAAGAAAGTACGGTCAACAAGTGACAAAGAAATGCAATTATGCTGTCTCTCTATATGTCGCGACATGCATTTGGAAACTCAAGTGGGACCTTTAGCTAACCAATTAAATGTGTCGGTTAACTAATATTAGTATCATATCACAATCATATTTGAACAACTAAGCTTCCGAATTCTGAGTGTTGTGTTGTTTAGCTTGAAGGGTGGAGTAATGCTAGTACGACAGAAAGCACCTACGCAGATCATAGTAGAGTAGATAAAAGGGGAAAACCCTAAGCATCAAGAGAAAAATCAGGAAAGTGGAACTAGCTGGACCAGTGGGTGGCGCACATGCTTTTAGAAATGAATATAGGAACATTAGGTGACCAATTAAACATTCTCTGTTTTAGTGATATGAGCATCATATCAGATTCGTATTTCAACACGTAAGCTTTGGGTTGAGGTCTTGAGGAGCAGTGCTAGCACGACACAAATCACCTACGATGATGGTAGTGAATATAAAGGGGGGAAACCATAAGCTTTACGAGTATAGTGTCCGTGCCATGGCGGATCTGAAGGTGCAAACCGGACAAAGCTACTTCGCAACCAATGTTTGCTTTCAACTAGCCACTACGATTTGCTACGGACAAGAAAAGTACAGTAAACAAACTACGATCTATTTTCCGGGTGAGATCAATAACTTAAGCACATATGGAAGAGTACCACCTCTCTTGCGACGCCGTGTAGGCCTATGCTGATACGTTGAGGGTGCTGCAGTTGCGATGGTTGTCGGCGGCGGGGAAGAAGTCTTTAGACGGCAGACGGCCGGGTCGGGGGATATATCCTGTTGCCGTGGACGAGGCGGTCGTAGGAGCGGCAAAGTCAAGGTGGACAACAGCGCCGATGAAGCGAGAGGAGGTGATGAAAGGATCCTGGTCCAGCGCCGTGGATGAGAGACATCCATCTCTTGCAATGGACGACGGGGTAGGGGTAGCGGCTCCGGCAAGGTGGAGGACGGAGGAGGCTGGCCGCAGTGCGGAGGTTGTCGTGCCGTCGACGGTGTATGAATGGGGAAATGGAGGGGAGGGGGGATCTGAAACTTTGGGACACGCTTCTCTGAAATTGGGGAAAGTTACGAACTTATCCCCCGTTTAAAATTTCAGACATCACGTCGGTTGGGGATAGGATGGTAATCTCGCATCTCCCAAATATTTGCCGGTAACTATTTCGGGCGAGGAGAGGGTGTTTTGCCGCCCACGGTTGGCGCCCACGGTGTATGAACGGGGCTGACAGGTAGGGCGGCTGTGTCACATCTGATGGAAGTTACACATCTGCCCCTATTTAAAATATTAGCGTACATCGATTTCGGACGAGGAGAGTTTGTTTTGCCGCCCACCGTGTATGAATGGGGAAATGAAGGAAGAGACACATGTCTTTCGGACGAGCTTGAATCACATGTGTTTGGCCGCCCACGTTTGGCGCTCACCGTGTCTGAATGGGCTCAGAGGCCGTCATGTCACGTCTGATTGAAGTTACTAGTCTACCCCTATCGACAGCAGTGTAAATCCGGTCGATAAGTATGTCAAGTGTCAGGGGTAGTTAGTAATTTCCATCTCGCAAACACTTGCTTCGGGCAGCCAACAAATTATAGTGGGTGTTCAGCTGCTTCGTTCAAAACTTGGGAGAATTAGCATTCACGTTTGCTCTGGGACCTGGCAAACTAAATTCAAATCCAATTTGTATTCGATTACGAATATCCACAGATAATTATACGTTTTGTTATTTATTTCTTCCAAACCACAACAAAGATTTATTCCACCTTTATATATGATTATGATTTAGAAATGCCGTGATCTTCGAATTCAGTAGGTTGGATACACTCTGATTCAAACAGTTATTTCATCCAATACAATATGCTCACACGAAAAACAGTTAACCTTATGTCAATCATACAAGTACTGAGGATTACCTCGCCTAAAAAATTCGGATCACTACAACACATGGACAACATAGGGGGTCTTGCAACATAATCCATTTAGAGACATGACACAACATGCAAGTACAATAATCTAATGACAATTTCAACTGGTATCTAAAGAAGAAGCGGGATTACCTTCGGCTTCAGATAGCAGAAACAGTAGGACCTCCTCCGTCTTCAAATGCAACATTCTTACTTCCTCCAATTCTTGGGTTGCTTGCAAAATGCGTGCCGAAAATTCCGTAATTTCCAGCCTCAAGATAAAGATTACCTCATTCATGGCAGCCACACCATCTCTTTCTGCCTCTAGTAGAGCCTCAAGCACTATAATATCTGTGCTCAGACTCCTCTCCGGCGGTGTTTCCTCTGAACTACTACCATCTGGTAACATGGATGGCGCACTGCTTCCACAAATAGATTCTGGGGTTGTACATTGTGTCCTAATGTGAACGGCATCCTGAGAGGTTTGCGCTAGACATAAGTAAGAGATAGTTATCGTATGATCCAGGCAGTAAGCTTACATGGTAAACGACGGACGAATTATTGCCGAGCATGGCAAACTATATTTAAATGGTTCGAAGCAGCATCAGCCGAAAAGGAATTAAAATGGTAAGATGAACTAGGGATGTAAGTGGCAAATAAACGACAACCGCCAGTCCCATCTAGTTAGTTTTTGCTACCTCCCTAGTTCATTTTCCTCAAAAAACAAAAACTCTTTTGAACTATCATACCACTAGTGGACTCTAATCGGTATTAAACGGGACCCTGTTGACATCCCTAGTTGAAAGGGAGTGTACAACCACTATATTTAAGTTGCCAAGGCATCTAAGCAGTTGAAATAATCTGAGAAAGCACTTAACAGTGTGGCCTCATATAAACTACGAAGACAGTCTTGTGATGAAGTTGAGAGGAAAAGTTAAGGACTCAAATGAAATAGGCATGCATTTCTTTATGATAGTACAGCAGGCACTGCTGACATATTGGCCAACTCAGGTATAGCGTAACAACAAACAAGCATTCAAATCAAGCAATACAGCAAAGCAGACAACTGAGCTATTTGTAATTCGGTAGGATTACACGTTGAGGGCACAAGCCAAGAAAGCAGCCCACTTGCATTACATTTCACATGTACTAAAACACACTGGCTTACCATATGTTGCTGTGAAGCCTTGCTGCTGTTGCAATGTTCTTTGAAGATATCGTCAGCATCCGGTGGTTGCAAATCTAGTTGTTGTAGTTTATTCTGCACCATCTATTTAGGTAAAATTAATTTTAATCACATGCACTGGTCCAAATTGATCATCAATGGTTCATCTAAAGTAATGAAAGAAGGGTGTGTGCATACACGACAATATATCTGCTTCCCTCTATTTTTATGCTTGTTCGAGGTGCCAGACCCAAAAGAACAAATATTTTGCTTGATGGGGTTGGCAGCTCCATAATTAATAGAAGCATCAAATTAGTCATGCAACTTGGGAAGATCAAGAACACACAAACAAGTAATGAACAGAGGCTCGGAGCAGTGATGTAATAGCTAGCATGAGAAAATGTAGGGTAAACAAACAAAAAGCAGCGGAACCACATGCTAGTTTGCTGATGTGTAATTAAGAATAGAGAACATTAAGCAGTCTGATGGAACCAACAGGTGGCATCAGAACAAAACTAAAGCATATTAACTATATGTGCACTGGTATGTAATTTAGCACATGTAACATGTTCAACGCCTGTAAGTATGGCCCTACAGGTGCAAGCAGAATAACGCGTCTCATGAAAAACTGAATGATGCCCTGAAGAAATTCAAAGGTGCGGTGCTTATGCTAGGAAAGTGAACGTAGGCGCCGGCCGTTGGATAATAGTACCTGATTCTCGGCGGCATATGGGTATCGTTGTCATACTTGATAGCTAAGGATCGTCAATGGTGCTCGTGTTGCGGTTGAGTTTGGGCCGGCTGTCGCCGTCGCTAAAGCGGCTCCAGTGCTAGGTTGCGGCGCCTGTCGACATACAAGAAATCTCATCTGTGGTAAGTGAACAGTTGCACGATAAAGAGAAAAACCGAAGGAGTACAAATCGAAATAACCTGATGAGGCTGCGGCGTCAGTAAAGAAGGTGTAAGGGCATTTTTGTCCCTAAGTAGTTTTGGTGATTGATGACAATGCCTTTGCGGACCAATCGTGTGTATTGAGCTTTTCAGATTCATCACGACTAAACACAAGACGACTTGATGCCCCTCGAAGATTATTGAAGACGGCATTTCTCTAAGGTTCGGTTCGGTGGAGTTGAGTTGTAGGAGAGCCGTACTATTAAGAGGGGGTCCGCTTTGGAAAGGTTTGGGTGGAATCTCACGTACACATTCCCTTTTGCACCGCCTTTCCTCGAGCTCCTTGGAGTGTTCCTCCGTCTCACCTAGTCTCTGCGATTTGAAGGCCTCCGCCTTGCTCTTCTCAGGCTTGCGGTAGTACTGCTCCTCTGAGCGGTACTACCGCAAGAGCCAGCGGTAGTACCGGGCTCCGGCACGGTAGTACCGTAGGCTCCCACGGTAGTACCGCTCCTCGGAGCGGTAGTACCGCGAGCTGTGGTCTGGTGCCGCTGCTCAAGCGGTGGTACGCGCGGATGTAATTTTTTACATCCGCGCTCCCCGCGGTAGTACCGTGCTGCGGCACGGTAGTACCATGACACCAGGCCAGGTTCAGTAGCAAGTGCGGAGGTAAGGGCGGATGTAATTTTTTACATCCGCACCTTTCACGGTAGTACCGCTCCCATGGTTGCGGTAGTTCCATGTCGGATTTTTGCACGACAATTTCTCAAGCGAAGGTAGTCATGGATGTAATTTTTTACATCTGTGCCTACCGGGCCTGGCCTGCGGCTGTCTTGCGGTAGTACCTTATGGGGTCGCGGTAGTACCGCTCCCGCAGATCTACCGCGCACTGTTAGTGCTCCTTTTTGTCAGGTCTGGTCTCTATCGTGCCCACGATAGTACCACGGCTCACCGCGGTAGTACCACAGGCCCGTGTGGTAGTACCGCGCCTGAGGTGCGGTAGTTCCGTGGGTCGCGGGCTGAGTTGTGGGTAACGGTTGGAATTGTCCCCCCACTATAAAAGGGGGTCTTCTTCTCCAAGAAGACCCACCTCTTCCAACCCTAAACTCCATTGTTGCTCCAAGCTCCATTTTCGCCCGATCTCTCTCCCTAGCCAATCAAACTTGTTGATTTGCTCGGGATTGGTTGAGAAGGCCCCGATCTACACTTCCACTAAGAGAAATTTGATTCCCCCCACTAATCCCTTGCGGATCTTGTTACTCTTGGGTGTTTGAGCACCCTAGACGGTTGAGGTCACCGCGGAGCCATAGTCCATTGTGGTGAAGCTTCGTGGTGTCGTTGGGAGCCTCCAATTATGTTGTGGAGATTGCCCCAACCTTGCTTGTAAACGTTCGGTCGCTGCCTTCAAGGGCACCAATAGTGGAATCACGGCATCTCGCATTGTGTGAGGGCATGAGGAGAATACGGTGGCCCTAGTGGCTTCTTGGGAAGCATTGTGCCTCCACACTTCTCTAACGGAGACGTACTTCCCCTCAAAAGGAAGGAACTTCGGTGACACATCCTCGTCTCCACCGGCTCCACTCTTGGTTATCTCATCCCTTTACTTGTGCAAGCTTATTTGTGTTTCATTCATTGCTTGCTTGTGTGGTTGTGATTGTTGCATCATATAGGTTGTCCACCTAGTTGCATATCTAGACAACTTACTTTGATGCAAAGTTTAATTTGGTAAAGAAAAGCTAAAAATTGGTAGTTGCCTATTCACCCCCCCTCTAGTCAACTATATCGATCCTTTCAATTGGTATCAGAGCCTCGTCTCTTTTTAAGGACTTCACCGTCCGAAGAGTATGGTTGACGTCGTAGACGATGTGGGAGGGCACTCTGGTGCGAATCTGATATCGTCTACGGGAGATGGGGGTAACTCGATCTCACGTGAGGAATTCAATGTGGCGTTGGACACATTGAAAACCTCCATGATGACCGAGGTCAAGGACATGTTTAAGGAATTCTTAGAAGGGCTTAAACTTTCACCGTGCCCGTGAAAGTGAGTGATCCTGCCAACACGAAGACAGATGCTAACCCCGACAAGGGGGAAGCTACTAGTGAGAAAGCTCCGATGTCTAGTGGTAAAAATGGCACCGGCATCTTTGCCCATGTGCAACCTCCACCCGTTTATGGTGGACCGATTCCTTCTACTCATTTGAATCATGCCGGTCCTCCCCCTAAGATTGATAAAAAGTAGGATTTTGATTCTTGGGTCTATCGTTTTAAGCGTCATTTAAATCATGTGAACACTAACCTTTGGAGAATCATTGAAGAAAGTTTTTATCCGCATGACCGGAGCAACTTCACTCCTTGAGAAGCCGTGGATGATCAATTCAATGAAAATGCTCTCTTCATCATCCAAGAAGCAATCCTTCCCGAAGACCTCCCACATCTTTGGCCCTACTCATTGGCCAAAGAAGCTTGGCACAAAGTGGTCTCCCTCTATCGAGGAAGCGCAAGCATTCAACGCTCCAATTATGAAGTGGTACAAGATGAAGTTGATGAGTTTGCAATGAAAGAAGATGAAGAACCTCGTGAGCTCTATCGGAGAGTTACCAAGCTCGCGGTCTCTCTCCGGGATCATGGAAGCAAGGACAAGTATGACAATTGGATCAAGCGCAAATTTCAAAAGGCAATGATGCCCTACCACAAAGCCATGTCCTCCGTCATCCGTCAAAGGCCGGACTTTCACACCTTGTCCTCAAGTGATGTGTTGGATGAGTTTGTGTCTATGAGTATATTGGACAAGACCGCCGACAATGCGGTGCTTCGCTCCCAAAGAGCAAAGAAGCCCAACCTTGCATTGAAGGCCAAGGTTTGTGTCGAAGAAGAAGAAGAGGAGGAAGAAGAAGAGAGCAACCTTGAAGATACGAAGTATGCCTATCATGAACACATGGCCCTTGCTTCAAGGCAATTTTGGAGCAAGAAGAACTCAAGGCCCAACTTCAACAAGAGCAGCTCAAGTGGCGGAAAGGGCAAGCAACGAGTGAGTACTTGCTTCAATTGTGGCAATGTAAGTCATTTTGTTGCTGAGTGCCCGTATGAGAAGAGGGAAGACAATGGTGGCAAGCTCATCCGTAAGGACAAGGCCAAGTCTTTCCCCAAAAAGAGCAACTTCACCAAGAAGACTCCTCACAAGGCTTTGGTGGTACAAGAAGAGTACAATGAGGATGATGAAGATGGTGAGTCGATTGCCATGGCCTCCGTTGCCATTGCGACGACTCCCCGAGTGTCTCTCTTCGACTCACCCAATGAGAGCATCATCGCCAAGTGCCTCATGGCTAAAGCCACCAACAAGGTAACCCCCAACATCAAAACTACCATCATCAATCATTCTTCTTTGACGGAGTGCATTGATGAACATGAGGGAACTAATGTGGAGGAGAATGAGTTTGAGTCCTTTATGGGTAAACTCAAGGGCAAATCCAAGAAGCACTTCGTTGCTCTCTTGGAACAACTTGGTAAAGCCAATGACATGATCAAGGCTCACAAAGAAACCATCTCTAAGATGGAGGGGCATAGTCGTGACTATGCCGATGATATTTAGGATCTTTCCAATGCTCTTGAGGAAGAGCGTGGTCTTCGTTTGGCTCTTGGGGAGTCATACAACGATGATCATGCTAAATTAAAGAAAGATCTTGATCATGCTCTTGTTGTGTCTCGTGTGCTAAGCTCCGAGAAGGCGAAGCTTGGGGTTGATCTTGCAAGACTCAACGAGGAGTTTGACATTCTCGACAAGGCTCACAAAGTCTTGAAGGGTGTTCATGCTAGCCTCAAAGAGTCTCGTGATCAACTCCAAGTGAAGCTAACCAAAGAGAAAGCCACTTTTCCTCATATGGTGTTGATTGATAATGCAAATGCTACTAACCCTTGTTCTGAGCATGTGCATCTTGTTGAGGAGAATGCTAAGTTGAAGGAGCAACTTGAGAAAGGCCTTGTCACATGCATACAAGGTGAGAAGAACCTCAACGACCTTTTGAGTAATCAAAAGGAAGTTGTGGCCAAGGAGGGGATTGGGTTGCTTTCCAAGCCCAAGAACAAGAAGAAGAATGACAAGACCAAACGACCCCCTCCTCTCAAGCAAACTTTTGTGAGGGAGGGAGAGGGTGCTTCCAAGGAGAAGAAGAACAACGCAAAGGGAGGCGATGCCAAGAAGGGCAATGCCACACCTCCCAACAAAGCCGGTGGTTTTAATCCCTCTTATGTGTTATGTTGTGCAAGTGATGGGCACGTTTATGCCAAATTTGTTGGTTCTCCTCATGAGTACATTGAATGGTCTATTTGGGTTCCTAAGACCCTTGTTACTAACATCAAAGGACCCATTACAAAATGGGTACATAAAACCAAGCATTGATCTCTTGTAGGTGTTTGCTTCCGGTGGAGGATCATGGTTGCTCGATAGTGGAGCTACAAATCATATGACCCGAAGCAAGGACTTGGTGGTGGACGTGCACAAGATTCCTTATATGCCCACCAATGTCGAGTGGGTTGATGCCTCGTTTTCTAAGGTATTGGGACTCGGCAAGGTTGTCATTTCTCATGATCTCACGATCAAGAAGGTCATGCTTGTTGAGTCCCTTGCATACAATTTACTTTCCGTTCGTCAACTTGCAATCATGGGCTTTGCCACTTTCTTTGATATTGATACAGTGGCCCTCTTGTGGAGTAAGACTCTTAAAGTAGCCTTTTTTGGGCATGTCGAGAACGGTCTCTATGTGATTAACTTTTCGGAGGTACCCACTAAGACCGCGACATGCCTAATGGCTAAAGTTGATGTGGGATGGCTTTGGCATCGCCATTTAGCCCATGTCAATATGAGATCTTTGCAAAGTCTTCTCAAGGGGGACCATGTCCATGGACTAACGAATGTTAGTTTTGCTAAAGATCGTGCTTGCAGTGCTTGTATCAAAAGAAAGCTACATGAAAAGGCTCACCCTCCCACGGCTATCATCTACTCGAAGAGGCCTTTGGAGCTCCTTCACTTGGATCTCTTTGGGCCTCCATCCTTTGATAGTCTTGGGGGTAGGAAGTATTGCTTGGTGATTGTGGATGACTACTCAAGATATACTTGGGTGTATTTCTTCAAGAGGAAGAGCGAGACTCAACAAACCGTCATTGACTTTGCAAATGAAGCACAACGTCAACATAATGCAAAGATCTTGACAATAAGAAGTGACAAAGGCACCGAGTTCAAGAACTACACCTTGGATGAGTTTCTTAGTGATGAGGGGATCAAGCATCAATATTCTGCACCCCACACCCCTCAACAAAACGGTGTCGCGGAGAGGAAGAACCGGACGTTGATGGACGCGGCAAGGACCATGATGGCGGAGTTCAAGTCTCCATACAACTTTTGGGCCGAAGCCATCAACATCGCATGTCATGCATCCAATCGGCTCTACCTCTGCAAGGGCTTGAACAAGACTCCATATGAGATACTCACGGTAACAAGCCCAACCTCAAGTACTTTCGGTGTTCGGTGTAAGTGTTTCATTCTCAAGAAAGGTGTTCGGTTGTTTAAGTTTGAAGCTAGAGCTTATGAGGGCATATTTGTTGGTTATGCTACAAACTCCCATGCTTACCGTGTCCTCAATAAATCCACGGGACTTATTGAGGAGACGTGTAACATGGAGTTTGACGAGAATAACGGCTCCCAAGTGGAGCAAAGTGGCACTTGTGATGTAGGTGATGAAATTCCTCCTCAAGCCATAAGAATAATGGGTGTTGGCTTTATCCTACCCGTTGAGGAACCCCTTGTGGCCAAAGGAGAAGGACAATGCTCCACTCAAGTGGAGCCATCACCAACCCAAGGCCCACACGCTTCCGACGAACAAAGTGAAGGCCCTCAACCTCATGAACAAGACCAAGGGCAAGATCATGCTCAAGACGATGTTGACACTCCAAGTGATGTCCAAGGTCAAGTTCTCTCCCCTGAGCAAGTTCAAGATCAAGAACATGCTCAAGACGGCGCTCAAGATGATCAAGTGACCACTCCTCAACTCACCCCCGAGGAGGAATTAGAGCATTGTACCGCCAAGATTGCTTCCAAGCTCACCACCAAGGGTCATCTCATGAAGAATGTACTTGGAAGCATTGAAAAGGGGGTAAGCACTCATAGACAATTGGCAAACTATTGTGAACATCACGCGTTTGTTTCGTGTGTTGAACCCCAAAAGGTATATGAGGCACTCGAAGATCCGAATTGGCTTAATGCCATGCATGAAGAACTCAACAAATTCGAGTACAAAAAGGTGTGGAGGTTGGTGCCAAGGCCAACGGGGAACCATAATGTCATTGGGACCAAGTGGATTTTCAAGAACAAACAAGATGCTCATGGAACCATCATTCGCAACAAGGCAAGATTGGTGGCACAAGGTTACTCCCAATTCGAGGGTATCGACTACGGTGAAACCTTTGCTCCCGTTGCTCGCCTTGAATCCATTCGTTTGTTGATTGCTTATGCTTCTCATCACAACTTTAAGTTGCAACAAATGGATGTGAAGAGTGCCTTTCTTAATGGTCCTATTAATGAGTTGGTTTATGTCAAACAACCCCCCGGGTTCGAGGATCCCTACTTTCCCGATCATGTGTACCAACTCGATAAGGCACTCTATGGCCTTAAACAAGCCCCACGTGCGTGGTATGACCACCTTACCGAGTTGCTACAAGATCGTGGGTTTGAAGTTGGGCTCATCGATCCCACTCTTTTTACTAAGAAGGTCAATGGGGAGTTGTTTGTGTGCCAACTATATGTTGATGACATTATCTTTGGTTCCCCTAACAATGCTTTCAATGATGAATTTGCCGCACTAATGACCTCAAAGTTCAAGATGTCTTCCATGGGAGAGTTGAAGTTCTTTCTAGGTTTCGAAGTGAAGCAAAGAAGAGAAGGCACCTTCATCAACCAAGCCAAATACACTCAAGACATGCTCAAGAGATTCAAGCTAAGCGATGTCAAGTCAGCTTCCACTCCAATGCCCTCTAAGTGTCAACTTGACATCGATCCCAATGGTAAAGCGGTGGATCAAAAGGTATATCGCTCCATGATTGGATCCTTGATTTATCTTTGTGCATCTAGACCGGATATCATGTTGAGTGTGGGAATTTGTGCATGGTTTCAAGCCGCACCTAAGGAAAGCCACTATGTGGCGGTCAAGCGAATCTTCCAATATTTGTCTCATACCCCAAACTTTGGCCTATGCTACCCGAGAGGAGCAAACATCAAGCTTGAAGGATATTCGGATTCCGATTGGGCGGGAGACAAAGTGGATAGGAAGTCCACTACTGGAGGGTGCCAATTCCTTGGTTGCTCTTTGGTAAGTTGGTCTTCCAAAAAGCAAAGTTGTGTGTCTCTCTCATCCACCGAAGCGGAGTATGTAGCGGCTGGTAGTTGTTGTGCACAACTCTTATGGATGAGGCAAACTTTGAAGGATTACGGTGTCATTTGTGACAAAGTGCCTCTTTGGTGTGACAATAAAAGTGCCATCAAGATTTCTCTCAACTCGATGCAACACTTCAAGACGAAGCATATTGAGATTCGGTATCACTTCATCCGGGATCACATTAGGCGAGGGGAGATCGAGCTCAAATACGTCAACACTCATGATAACCTTGCAGATATCTCCACGAAGCCTTTGGATGAAGCAAGATTTCGTGAGTTAAGGCATGAGCTAAATATCATTGATTCGAGCCATGTTGCTTGAACCCTTGGACACCCCACCATACTCAACTTGTTATCTTGTTTAGGTGTAGGCATGGACATAGGGGGAGTATTGTTCTCTCAATGAACTCTCCCTCCCCCCATTATGCATAAATCGATCAACTCTTTCACATTAGCCATTCTTGATGGTACATGTGCTTCAAAGACGAGTGTTGGTCATGGACCCAAGGATAATTCTTCGCGGTGCCATACCAAGTGACTCGAACATAGGTGGCTCCGACCACCGCCCTCCCTCGGAGAAGGTGTGTCTCATAGTTGGTCTTCGGTGTCGTGTAGTTTTCTCTTCTCCTTGGCGTGTTTGAGTCGGTGTTTGTGTTCGCCTTTTCGTTGCATCGTGTTTTTCTCCTTTCTCTCTTGAGTTCTAGCACTTTCTTGGTTTACGGTACTACCGTGGTGCGCCACGGTACTACCGCAGGAGTTGGTGGGTCTCTGCCAAGTGCGTGACCCTCCAGGGGCGCGGTACTACCGCTACTTCCATGGCAGAAATTTTTTACTGCCGCTGAACGAGCGGTACTACCGCCCAGCGTGCGGTACTTCCGCCCGGGCGGTACTACATGATGACCATGGTACTTCCGCGCCCATGAGCAGGTGGGGGTTAAGAACGGGACAGGGGGAGTTCTAACTCCCCCATACCCATTCATCTCTATTCCCCACCCCGTCTCTCTCTCTCTCTCCTGACCAAGAACGACGCCGGAGGCCTTCGCCGGATCTCCGTCTCCGGCCGCTGTCCTCGGATTCCGACCGGTGGGATCGTTACCCACCTCGCCCTCTTGCCATGGACCCAGGTTTTTCCCCAAGTGCCTCTTCTTTTTGTCCTTCCACGTGCTTTTAGGTTTTGGGGAGATGCATGTGGTGTTCTTGAGATTTTTGGCTAAATCTGTGCAAGTGGGATTCATTATGGAGTGGTAGTGTAGTCCCATGCTCTTTGGATAGTCAAATTAGTTCCGTTTGATCAACGGTAGTACCGAAGTTGTCGTGCGGTGGTTCTAGATCCAGATCCGCGTCCTCTGTGGCGGTTTTCAAACCGTGCGGTACTACCGCTCCTCCTGGAGCGGTACTACTGCAGCCTCACCTGGATGTGGCGCTCAGCGGTACTTCCGCACCTTGGTGCGGTACTACCGCTTGGCGTCCGGAAGTAAAAAATTACTTCCGCCCCAAGCGCGGTACTACCGTGCTCCCCTAGCACGGTACTACTGCTGCTGGAGCGGATGTAATTTATTACTTCCGAAACCCTGCCCGGTACTACCGTAGATTCATCCTGCGCTCCTTTGTTTCGTCCAAATTGCATGTTTTGTCTTTCTCTCGGTTTGGTTTTGATCCGTTTTGTTCCCGTGCGTGTCTTTCTGTCTTTCTGTCTAGGTGGTGGCTCCGGTTTCGCTCGTCGCTCGAATCCCAGCCGTGACACAGGGTCAAAGCGTCTGCGCAACCCAGATGATTTTCCAGAGGGGTCCTCTACTGCTCCCTAATGCAGGACCAAGCACACCGCCAGCAAACAGAAGGAGCCCGTCATGGGCATGGATGATATGCCCCAGGCCGAGTTTGTCATTCGAAGGAAGCTCAATCCCTATGTGAATCCCCGAGCTAGCACGCGAGGCAATGAACGCTTCTGGAACAAGCAGCAGAATCTGATATACATGGATGTGATCAAGGCCAAGCAGAATCACTATGTTGAAGTTCACTACATTGACATGCATCATATGAGGCAGGACAAGCACCGTGAGTACTTTGGAGAGGCCTTGGATCTAGTCGAGAAGTTAGCCATTGAGCACTTGCTCACCTTCCACAAGTATTTTGATCGAGAGATCATCGCACAGTTCTTTGCTTCAGTCCATTTCGGCGTTGATGATGCGAGGACCATGATGTAATAGCCTGGCTTATTAGGGATGATAGACTACTCATATCAATAAGGAATTCCTTCTTTTCCGGGAGCCCATTCGGACGTAACTCCAAAGTTAAGCATGCTCAGCTTGGAGTAGTGTCGATGGGTGACCGATCGAAGTTGCTCCTGCGCGCACGCAGTGAGGACAAAGTGCGCAGAAAAGACTAGTATTGATCTGTGGGGCCAGTCTAGATCCCGCCAGAGTAACGACCACCGCGGTGTGTCCGGGCGTTACAAGTTGGTATCGAGCCGACCCTCGCGGTTTACGGATGGTTGCAGACAGGTGCGTGGTCATGTTGTTCATGACGCTTGTGACCCGTCGTGGCACCCGACATGGCACATGTACGGATGGAAGCATGACGCTTGTGCCAAGAGGGAACGTTTCTGTGGCTCGACGAGGACGCCGGTTCCTCCGAGTGGGGTGTATGTAATAGCCTGGCTTATTAGGGATGATAGACTACTCATATCAATAAGGAATTCTTCTTTTCCGGAGCCCATTGGACGTAACTCCAAAGTTAAGCATGCTCAGCTTGGAGTAGTGTCGATGGGTGACCGATCGAAGTTGCTGCCCTGCGCGCACGAGTGAGGACAAAGTGCGCAGAAAAGACTAGTATTGATCTGTGGGGCCAGTCTAGATCCCGCCAGGAGTAACGACCACCGGCGGGTGTGTCCGGGGCGTTAAACATGACTTGGATGACTAATGGTCGCCGACTGTCTGCTACTTGGAAGGAGTTCATGGAGTTGCTTAACGTTCTAGATGAAGGGCTCAACACGCCAGTTGGAGTTCGCCCTCATGCCAACTCTGAGTCTGCCAACAAGAACAAGCCCATGCCATTCCTTGTTCCGAAGACTCTTCCCAACAAGAAGATTGCATGGGTGCTTAATCCCTTCCTTGACATCATGCATCGGCTCCTTCGGAACACCCTCTTCCCACGCATTGGGGACATGGGCCAGGTACATGCTTACCTCGTTGACATGATGCTTATCTGCGAGGAGGCCCGTCAGGCTCGGACTCAACCACTTGATGTCTCACATATCATGTGGTGTGAGCTTCAGTTCGTCGTGTTCAACCGTAAGGTCCCCATCTATGGGCCTTACCTATTCCACTTGATCTCCACGACATGGGAGAGGTTGTTTCCCAATGGTGAGTTTGAAGCTCCAGGGTGGATTCATCATGAGCCCATCAGCTCGCATCAAGCCACAATGGGCTAACACCACCACTCTGCCGAGGCTGCCGGGAGGGCTGTGGATGAGGAGGAACTTGGGGGAAGAAGCTGCTGCCGACTGCTCTGCATTCACTACTCCCTCTGCCAAGCCATTTTGGGCAAAGAAGCTGCAGATCAAGATGAAGAGGCTTTTCTGCATGCAGGTCCAGAGTCAGTACAAGGCTCATGTTGCTCAGAAGGAGAGTCACCGTCGCGACATCAGGATCTTGAGGGCTTGCGGGGAGGATGTGGCCAGCGGCTCTGAGAAGCACACCACCTCAGAGACTGCCTGGATGGAGAAGCGGGGCTACAAGTGGACCGATTCAGAGGAGGAGTCTGTTCCTGCTGCGGAGTCTGGTGACGACAAGTCGTTTTCCGCCGGAGCTACCACCTTTGTTGTAGGTGACCTCTCTGCCTTTTTGGTGTCTCGATGCCAAAGGGGGAGAGAGTGTAGGATTTGCGCGCGTGTCGTGTGTTTCGTCGTTTGCTTTGCTTTCCGTCGTTGAACTTGCCTGCTTTGGTTTGGTTGTGCTCGTGAGACTCAGTTTATCATATGGTGTAAGACATATGCACTCTATCGTATCTTATTTCCTATTGAGCTTGTGCTATATCATGCTATTCATGTTATGCTCATATCTTCTATCTTGTTTAGTGTCAGCCTTACCTTTGCAAGATATGCTTCGTTTCTAAAATATAGGGGGAGTGGTGATCCTAGTATTCGTGCCATGCAGTCCAAAGCACTTTACTCTCTATCACGAATCTAGGGGGAGCTCATCTATATTTTAGAGATGGGGGGTTTGCTTGTGCTATATTAATCTACTTTGTGCAAATCCCGTATTGTCATCAATCCACCAAAAAGGGGGAGATTGTAAGGGCATTTATGTCCCTAACTAGTTTTGGTGATTGATGGCAATGCCTTTGTGGACTAATCGTGTGTATTGAGCTTTTCAGATTCATCATGACAAAACACAAGACGATTTGATGCCCCTCGAAGATTATTGAAAACGACGTTTCTCTACGGTTCGGTTGGGTGGAGTTGAGTCGTAGGAGAGCCGTACTATTAAGAGGGGTCCGCTTTGGAAAGGTTTGGGTGGAATCTCACGTACACATTCCCTTTTGCACCGCCTTTCCTCGAGCTCCTTGGAGTGTTCCTCCGTCTCACCTTGTCTCTGCGATTTGAAGGCCTCCGCCTTGCTCTTCTCAGGCTTGCGGTAGTACTGCTCCTCTGAGCGGTACTACCGCAGGAGCCAGCGGTAGTACCGGGCTCCGGCACGGTATTACCGTAGGCTCCCACGGTAGTACCGCTCCTCGGAGCGGTAGTACCGCGAGCTCTGGTCTGGCGCCGCTGCTCAAGCGGTGGTACGCGCGGATGTAATTTTTTACATCCGCGCTCCCCGTGGTAGTACCGTGCTGCGGCGCGGTAGTACCGTGACACCAGGCCAGGTTCAGTAGCAAGTGCGGAGGTAAGGGCGGATGTAATTTTTTACATCCGCACCTTTCACGGTAGTACCGCCCCCATGGTCGCGGTAGTTCCGTGCCGGATTTTTGCACGACAATTTCTCAAGTGGAGGTAATCACGGATGTAATTTTTTACATCTGTGCCTACTGGGCCTGGCCTGCGGCTGTCTTGCGGTAGTACTGCATGGGGTCGCGGTAGTACCGCTCCCGCGGATCTACCGTGCACTGTTAGTGCTCCTTCTTTCAGGTCTGGTCTCTGCCGTGCCCACGGTAGTACCGCGGCTCGCCGCGGTAGTACCGTGCCTGAGCTGCGGTAGTTCCGTGGGTCGCGGGCTGAGTGGTGGGTAACGGTTGGAATTGTCCCCCCACTATAAAAGGGGGTCTTCTTCTCCAAGAAGACCCACCTCTTCCAACCCTAAACTCCATTGTTGCTCCAAGCTCCATTTTCGCCCGATCTCTCTCCCTAGCCAATCAAACTTGTTGATTTGCTCGGGATTGGTTGAGAAGGCCCTGATCTACACTTCCACCAAGAGAAATTTGATTCCCCCCACTAATCCCTTGCGGATCTTGTTACTCTTGGGTGTTTGAGCACCCTAGACGGTTGAGGTCACCGCGGAGCCATAGTCCATTGTGGTGAAGCTTCGTGGTGTCGTTGGGAGCCTCCAATTATGTTGTGGAGATTGCCCCAACCTTGTTTGTGAAGGTTCGGTCGCCGCCTTCAAGGGCACCAATAGTGGAATCACGGCATCTCGCATTGTGTGAGGGCGTGAGGAGAATACGGTGGCCCTAGTGGCTTCTTGGTGAGCATGTGCCTCCACACCGCTCTAACGGAGACGTACTTCCCCTCAAAAGGAAGGAACTTCGGTAACACATCCTCATCTCCACCGGCTCCACTCTTGGTTATCTCATCCCTTTACTTGTGCAAGCTTATCTGTGTTTCATTCATTGCTTGCTTGTGTGGTTGTGATTGTTGCATCATATAGGTTGTCCACCTAGTTGCATATCTAGACAACTTACTTTGATGCAAAGTTTAATTTGGTAAAGAAAAGCTAAAAATTGTTAGTTGCCTATTCACCCCCCCCCCCCTCTAGTCAACTATATCGATCCTTTCAGCAGGGCCGGTGGAGTTGAATATGGCGTCCGTGGAGCGGGTCAGGTGCAGTGGACGAAGGCTTCGGCGGGCGCGTTGTATAGTGCTTTCGGTGTGGCCGATCTGTTACCATGGACGAGGGCTTGTATGAAGGGCCAGCGAAGGGGCGGACAAGGGAGTCAGTGATGGGCCTATGCTTTGGTGGACGAGGGCGACGGTTAAGCAGATCCGGTGCGGTGGACCATGATGGCGGTCAAGGAGATCTAGAGCAGTGGACAAGCAAGTCGCTGAAGCGGCTCCGGTGAAGGTGAGTTGGCAGTTGGGGGTTCCAAGTTGCGGAAGGTAGATCCGGCGGGGTGTGAGGTCCACCGCTGCAGTGGAGGACTAGATTCGGCGGCTTGCCGTGGTTAGGGGAGTCAGGGAGGGGACGGGGAGGGGCTCTGGGGAAGAATGTTGGGGGCAAAGAGGGGAAAACAATGGAGTTACCAAAGCAGCCCTTTTCCGTTCATGTGGCAGGGGTAAAACAGGAATATCGCAGGGCTAAACTTTCGGGCGCGTGATATTTCGATGTGAGCGGGAAGTTTGAAAGCTTTTGGCGCCTAAAATTGTAAGTATTCTGCTCTCCTACGGCCGACTATGATATCATGGCCGACAATTTGTTTGTTTTGCACGCAAAAAATGTGCAAGTTTTGAAAATCAATGTCTCCAACTCGAAACTTAGATTGTCCATTCAATTCAAATATGGATCATTGAGCTACTACAAGCAAATACCATCATACGGTCCAATTCAAATGAAATTCCAAATGTGTTTGTCCTAAATATGATGACAAAAGCAAAAATGTGTATGTGTATGAATAAAGTGAATGATTATAAAGTTTGAACATGCCCGTATGTGTATATCTCTAGGTTTATATATGAATTTGAAATCATGAAATCCCGGCTTAAAAATGTACCTCCGTTTAAATGAATTATAAATGCTAATGATGGAGTCGAATTCCAAAATTCCAATCTTAGGTTTGTAATTCTGGTACATCAAGGTATATCACGCATGTTCAAAAGTATCGTTATCTCATAGTACAAACTGTGAAAGAAATTGATCAACCATGAGTGCACAATATCTCAATTACACTAAAGTCCCTCAAATATAGACACCTTACTGTTTATCTGAAGTCAACCCCCCCCCCCACCACCACCACCACCACACACACACACACACACACATAGAGAAGTCATTCTCTCCCCCAAACACCAACACACGAGCACATTAACACCCCTCTCTCTTGTAAAGTCTGGACCCCAACATAGGTCTCTATCACTTTGTCTCTCGGGCATGCACACATCTCTTCCCTCACTCTCTAGGTCTCCCGCTATCTCTCTTACCCAAGAACACGCACTATGTAGAGTGTATATTTCCCATACACACAAAACATCGCCCCCAAACGTCTATCTCCCTAGTTATGTGGTTCTCGCGCACTCACCTCACACACCACCCCCACTGCAAACAAGTACACTTTGTCTCCTTGTGCACCACTCTTATCTTTCTATCTCTCCCACATGCGGACCCGCCCCAGCTCCTTCTCTGTATACATATATGTCGTGACTCTTTGCATAGCTCCCTAATGTATAATCGTTCTCGATTTCACACATTGTACTCTACACCATCTATTCTAGATCTCTCATGAAGTCCATATCACACACACGATGACTCGCTTCCCTTGCATCTGCGTTCATAGGCCAATTTTGGACAACATCAACATTGTCTCCCTATCTATCGCCATTTATGGACACAAACGACCCCTCTCTCCCCCTCTCTTCCTCTCTCTCTCTCTCTCTCCCTCTCTCTCTCTCTCTCTCTCTCTCTCTCTCTAGCTCTCTCTTTCTCTCGCTCACACCCCCTCTCCCACACACACACTCAATGTCTCTTCCAAATAGTCTGCTCCCCCCGCCCGCACCTGCTATCTCGCTACTACACATGTCAAACCATTCCCCCTTCCCTTATACTAGGTTTACATCATCAGTGGTCTCTCTACTCCACATACACTCTCTCCCTGTCACACACAAACGCGTGCACAAACACACAGACACGCACAAACACCCATTTATCTGGATCCTCATCTCTCCCCATGTCCGCATGTGTATCTCACACACTCACTCTAATTATGTATATGTGTCTCCACGTTACACAACACAAAGCCCCATGTACATGTCTCTCTCTATCCTCCACACACATAGACACAAAGAATCTGTTATCATTGCCTCAGTCTCTAACATATCACACACGCACACTGTCTCTCTCTCTCTCTCTCAAACACGCTCAACAAGAGTTTCCCCGTGAATAACTTACCGTCTATTCATCAACAGTCGTGGCAGTACGGCGAACACGAGACGTGAAAAAAATCTACACGTGCTTAGACCACCTAGTATGACTACTAGGACTAGAGCAAGCCAAAAAGTGCGCCGCCGTCACCCCCTCCTTGTCGGCGACGGGAAAATCTTTGTTTTACACAGTCGAGAAGTCATTGTGCTAAGGCCCCACATGCCGAGGCGTTGAATAGAATGTAGTTGCTAGTTTACGGAAGCAAGTATCGATAATACGTTTGTATCTCCATACTTATATTTCTTCTCTTATAAAAAACCGAGTTGGTGATGATGGTACGTGTGCCATCTTGCAATATAGACCATTCGATCTATATCTGACGGATGGAAATTAAACTAAAAGATTCCCGCACCCCTCTCCACATTTGCAGACAAGGCCTTCCCTCGTTCAACCTTATCTCCAATAAACCTCATTGTTGAGCAATTAAGAAAGGAAGCCTCTGGAACAAACTGGCTTGGTGGCCGCTGCCGGCGTCGTCAATCCCCATGCCTCCGCTCAGTCCGACCACCAACCACCACCACACCCCACTCCTCTTCACCTTATCTCATATTTCTCGAGATATCATTAGTTTTTACACATGGGATTACTCCCGCAAGGGTCAACCACAACAAGTGTTTTATAAAAAAATGCATCTTGATGTTCCGTGCAATGCATGGACCTTGCTAGTACTCCTGCACAAGACTAAGTTGGTGATCTTTGGTGTGTCTCGCCATCCGTCGCTTCGACCATTAGATCTACATCTAACGATTGTGAGGTAAGTTGTTGCCTTTTCTCACCAACATCCCACTTGTCTACCAATTTGCAGAAAAACCCATAATTAGTATCTTAAAACCAACCACATCCCTCCCTGACCTCACCAAAACAGCCCAAGGAATATATTCTAATTGAAATATAATATATCTCTAGTGACATATGTATATCAAAATTAGGGTGTTTTGTACCAAGTTTGTGAATAAGTATTATTCTAATTATCATTCGTTGCAATGGACATGAACATTGCTAGTATTTCCAACCATGCATTTTTCCTAGTATTCCATAGTTTGAGTTTTCCATCAAGATATTAGTCACTCATGGTTGATATTTACTTTCAATCATGTACACATATGCACTATGTAACTAGCCTTGCTTATTGGCTTCCAAATCTTAACTTTCACTCCTACTTACAATATGTAGAGTATTTAACAAAAAGTACCACTTTCAACCAGCCCTAGGAAGAATCTTTTGTACAAAAATAGCAAAAACATACCCAAAATTTCTTAATCCACGCCAAAAACTACTACCTAGTACTCCTACCGATTAGGTTCGTTTAAACCCATTTATGACCTGGGTTGGCCCACACGTCTGCGTCCGACGAGGCAGCTTAAACCAACACATTTTGTTTGGCCGTTGACACGAGGGACCCACATCGACCTTCTATCCTGTTATTCCCCTCAAATCATTATTTTTCCTAAACATTACTTCAAACAAGATCTTGATGCGTGTTAAATCGGTGGCGCCAGTGATGAGCGAGTTGGCCGCCGCTCCACCGGACGGGCTGGACGCCGCGCCGGCCTCCGCACGAGTTGGCAGGCTGGCCCGAGCGTGACCCACGAGCGAGCAAGCCTCCGCGCTGGCCTTCGCTCGAGCCAGATGTCTGGCCTTAGCGCGGCGCGCACGAGCAAGTTGTCGCGCTGCCGTGCCAATCTAGCTAGCAAACCTTGCAGACAAGCAGCTGGACGGAGCTATCTTGGCTAGCTAGCGGCCGCGAGCGCCGGATGGAGCTGGCATCCGGGCTGCCGCAACATGGGCTCCGCACCGCCGGCGGTTTTGACCCATATACGCGGGCGGCGTGAAGGCGCCCCACGGCCGAGGATGACTAGGTGGGTGGCCGGAGGTAGGAGGTCACTCGAGGATTTTGTTGGTAAGAGCATGTACAATGGTTGATAAGGTAGTCTTATCTTAAGTTTGCCACGTATGCAAGTGGTAGAAGTTTCTTGGCATTTTAGTGGTTTCTTGCATTATTAGGGGTTTCTTGTAAGGAACAATGTACGTACTACTAGCGACAAAAGGCAATTCTAGGTTGCGTTGTACTCCAACGAGTACTACTAGTGGTCGAGGGAGTGTATACCTCGTTTTGTGGGTTCGATCCCGGCCGAATGCACGGCGGCCTTTTTTTAATAGTACTACTACACTTCGCTGCGGGCCAATATTTTACACGGGTAGTTTGAGTTTTGAAGTCAAACGGACGTGCGGCCCCACAATCTGGGTGCACTGGACAGCCTAGTCACGTGAACGGGGTTTCCTTCCCAGCATCCCGTGGCTCGCGTGCTCGCCCTAGCCGCACCTCACTTGCAGCTTCCTCATCAGCTAGTAGCATATTTAAACTAGCGCCTCCCAATTAAGCCCGAGGAGCCGGAAAAGCCTGGCGGGGCATTGGGAACTGTGCAATATGGCTCTGTATGTAAACTGCTCTACTACTACTCTGTAGCTTGTGGTGTTGCACGCATGGACTTCACTCCATTATCGGCTCTACTATAAAAGAAATTCCTCTTGACGTGTTTTTTTTAAAACGGAGGCAAAAGCTTTGCTTCATCTCATTCATAAAGAAGGAACTACTAACAAAGTTCGACGAGATCCATTACACCTCCACAAATGGAAGCGAAAAGCCTAGTCTCATTGTATCAAATAACTCAAATGTTCTCGCCTTGAAGAATCGTCACGATAAACAGGCTGCTAGTGTGTGCGTGAGAGGAGCGGCTGAGTAGGCAAGCTACGTGAGAGGAGTGGCTGAATAGAGCACCGAGAGTACCCACTAGGCCACTACGCAGGTGTACTTCCCCTACATTGATAGTACAACGACGGTTCTAGAGAACAGTAGTACCCTCCACTTCCAACTGTAGCTCCTTGGCCCTGAGATTCAAGAGTTCAAAACTGTTGCACTATACAAGACTAGACTAGAAGTACAGTACATCACACTACTAGTTGAGAAAAGTAGTACTAGTACTGCTACAGTACGAGTACGTACTCCTCCGTCACATAATGTAAGACATTTTTTGACACTAGTTGGCGTGTACAAAAAATGGCAAAAACATACCCAAAATTTCTTAATCCACACCAAAAACTACTACCTAGTGCCTAAAATTTCTTACTAGTGCTATTATTTACAGTATAATGCAATCCCATAACGTTCCATAATGCTAGTACTTAGTAGTAAATAATAGCCTCACCCCTGCGCTGAGGAACGATCTACAGTTGGAAGGGACGAGGCCCTGCGGTTACTACCCTCTTATCTCCTCCTCGCAGTTCCCCTCCCCCCGAAGAGAAGGCAGTTCGTCGCTGCTCCCATGGATTCGCCAGGCAGTTCTCCTCCTCGTCGGGTCTGGGAGACCTTGATGACGATCCTCTGGGAGAAATCGCACGCCGCTCCGATGTCCTCACCGCCGCAAGACTCTGTGCTTCCTGCACCAACTTTTTCAAGACACTGCTTAAACAGGCTTGGGAAAAGGCCATGCTTGTTGGTCTTCCATGCATCCTCGAGGAGAAGGTTCTTCTATGGGACAATCCTTCGAACAGTCCACCGCTCCCTGGCCATGGTTGCACGTTGACTCCGCTAGAGTTTCCGACGTTGAGAGGTAGTCGGATTTTGTCCGATGAGCAGGTCAGTAATGGAGTTTGATCATGTAGTACTTAGTTATTCCATTTCTATCCCGTAATTTCTCCGCTACCCACCGTCTTATATATAGGTCTGGGTCGGTGCCAACGAAGATTGGCTTGCATACCTCCGGTCGGATACCACCATCATTTTGCACAACATCCACAACAGTGCGGCCGTTTCGGTAGACCCCTTCTCCACCATTGGGATCGGCCTTCCGGACTGGCTGGGCTTGAATACGTATGATGATGCCTACATGAGATTGAAGAAGATAGCAATTGTGGACCCGCTGACAAAGCGATGTGGCTACGACGATTACTATCTCATCGCGGTGTTCGACATAAGGATTGCCATCAATGCAAGAGGCAGTAATGGCAGAGGCTGGCGCATGTTGGCGGCGGCAGATTTGTACCCCTACACGTTCGAAGACGCTATGCGCCATCTAGGCCGCATCTTCGCGGTGACAAGCCAGGGGACTTGTTTCATCTGGTTGCCATCCTACGGTACGGGATATTACAAACGGAATGCACAAACCATCATTTGCATCCCTAACGGTACTCCATTATTTTGCAGGGACCAGTCATCCCCCGATTAAAATAAGATCGCCGATCCTGGATGTGCATTTGCATCCGCGATTCGGTCTAACCTGGAACCTTGTAGCTGACTTTGGCATATTGGGATCAACTATCTTAGCAGTCGTTACCCATGGTACCACTGATGTGCAACATTGTCACACAATCTAACACGATCGGACAGTCACCATCTACCTAGGTATTCCATTTTTTAACCCTCTCTCCTTCTCTTTCATTGTTGTACTAGTAGTATACTTAGTAGTACCAGTAGGAGTACTTTTTACCTTGGAGGACGCGTATAGCTAGCTAGGCCCTTGAAGACTTGAACCCACTAGCTGCCACCATTTTTGTTTTTCCATGTCTTACTATCTCATCCATGTAGCCAAGAGTGGCTATATATAATAAGCCGGTTATTTTACTTCCTCTATACCGGAGTAGTACTATTTGCTGCACAGTATTACTAACCGCCATATTTGAGCACAACATTATTATGCATGGACCTTGACTATGTACGTCACCATGTGTCCAGATCTGGGATGCCGTGTGTACCAGATGAACGGCGCCGAGTTCGATCCCTGTGATGCTACGTGGGTGCCGAGGAACATTCTTGGAGAGTACTCGCTTTTCATCGGGGACAGCTACCCCATTGTGAAGCGGATGCCACCTTCCATGCACGACACGGAAGGCCTGCCGTTCATGAAGCATGGTTGTGTCTTTAGTGCGCACCGCCGGATGAACGACATGCTGGGACACGATATCCCTGATTTATGCCGCTTCAGCTTGGATGAGTCTCCATCGTGTGGAACCGGACTAGAAAGTTGTGACAATGATTCCCGTTGCCCACCGCTATGGATCATGCCATCCATGAAGAACACCTGGGACTGGAACCTGGAGGAGGACATGTAGCCCATCTATAACGTGTAAGTGGAGTACGGTAATTGTGAACGGTAGCGCTGTGAATATATGTAGACTAGTCGTGCACAAATTTATCACATGAATTGGAGATGAACTTGTGTGGCATACTGGCATTTGTCCTTTAGAATTTATTACTAGTAAATGTGTTATTTGTACGTGCAACTTGTGTGGTTGTTGCACGGGCTCCAACACGCTCTTTGAGAAAAAAAGGTGGCACAGCTTTGGATATACGTGACGGGCGGCATCATACCAGTAGCATCGTTCGCTATAGTTGTAGTACACTCCTACTAGGACGACAACTCCTATAAAACCTTGCGCTTGGCTCTTTGCCTCTTCGGGAGGTTCAACAGTTCATACTCGTGTGAACCTTGCACTTGGCTCTTCGCCTCTTCGGAAGGTCCAACAATGATGATACTACAGTACAATATGCTTCTGGCAATCTGACACCGATTGAACTGCTGCACGTCCACCGCGAGGGCGAGGGCGAGGGAGAGGGAGAGGGAGAGGGCGCTGTAGTCAAAACCCTCTCCTCGTCCTGCGAACCACCGCGCGCGTGGGCGAGGGAGAGGCGTAGTAAGCAAGCTTCTCCTCGTTCGGCGAGTTGACGGGACACATCAAAGCAGTACTAGTACTAGTAGTAGTCCATATTGCGTCCTTTCCGATTAATATGGCTTAATTTGAAACGAGAAAAATACACTGGCGGTCAACATATGTAACAATACGCTCTTTACGGTGACTATATATAGTTTTGCGTCGATTATACGATCACTAGCTCTTCGTAGAGCACCGTATTGCACCCTACTGACCGGCCACATAGTCGACGTGGCACTTTGTTGATTGGTTAAATTGTCACCTGGTTTCTGGGTCCCACCTGTCAGTTGGCAGAGCAAAGAAATCAGTTAAACAAAACTTTATGCAGGCGCGACACGAGTCCAACCCTTGCACCCGAACCGCCCTGGTTGTGTATGTGAGTACATGCACGTGTCCTCCCTCGGTCTTCCAACAAAGAGTTACATCAGCTATAAAACAAAGAGTGTAGTAGTATATGATGTACATCTACACTTCCAATGCATTTAGCCTTTAATCTAAATCGATATTGATTGACTAATGCACCAACTTGTGCTGTAGGTATAGGCTACATGTCTATCCTTAATTACAGCATGCAACGGACTTCATTTAATCTTCTTATCTCAATGGTCGCATGCACACATAAGTCTGCTACTTTTGGGCGTTAATTATACCCTGGTCAATGTGTAAATCTACAGTCTTTCACGGACGTAGGGAGTAGGTTGAGCACTTGAGCATGAGCGTGTGTGTTGCGTCGTGTGCTGTGTGCCGCATGGGTGCGTGAGTGTTGCGTGCGTCCATGTGGAGTACGTGTGAGTGTTGCATGTTGCATGCATGCATGCATGCATGGGGCTTACTCCCTCCCATTGACATGTTCATATTTCAAGCTTCCTCTTTTCCCTCCATATGGTGATACTCCCTTTGTTCCCAAATAGTACGGAGTAAAAGCCTCCCTCTGTTCCCAAATATGGAGTATTTATCTTTCTACAGATTTCAACAAGTGACTAGGTACGGAGCAAAATGAGTGAAGTGAGCATAGAGGCATAGGGATACTGTAGAAAGGAAGTCCTCGTGATCCATTATTCCCCATCTCGGTCAGAGAGAACTATTCAACTAGTCTTCGCAGTGAAGTGATAATACACGCTGCAGCAGATGGGACACATAATTAATAAGCTGAACCAGCGTGTTGGTGTTACTAAATCAGCCTTACCCAGTACTGCCATCATGTTTGCCAGTAGAGCACGCTTTTGCAAATACGCCTACGCACCTCTGTCCTCCATTAACTGACATATGGGCCCTCTTGTGGTAGACCCACATGTCATCGGTGTAACTATTTACACTCCGAAGGACGGTGCCTATATCCTGGTAGTAGTACTAGTAGAATTGAGATTTAATGCACTTTCTTCCCCGTCTTCCACTCTTCTTCCTCCTCTCTTCTTCTTCCTCCTCTCTTCCCCATCGTCGGCCGCACACCATTTACCCCCGCTCACTGCTCGCCTGCCCGCGCCATCTTCCTTGGTAGCTCGCGTGTACCATATCCCCCGCTCCTTTGCTTTCGCCACACGAGGAGAAACTTCTTCGCCGCGCCGAATCCACTTCCCCGCTGGCTCGCAGGCACCGAAAACCCCAATGGCAGACCCGACTGACACGCAGAGCCGCGATTGGAATTCCCTCCCCGATGTTCTCTTGGAGCAGATCTGTAGTCGTATGGACCTACACAGCACCGTCCGTCTGGCCGCATGCTCGATGTCTTTATACCGCCTACTCATCTGCAACTGGCCGGCTCTTTTCAAGACACCCTGCTTGCTGATGCCCGATCCTCGCGGGTGGCCCAGACACCGACTTGACGATCCTACGGAGGTTGCCGTGGTGCCCCTCGACATGCTACCACTACCCGTCCACCTGTCCTTCATGCGTGGCCACTACTGGGCGGGCATGAAGGCCAACTGGATCATCCTCATCCACCACACCGGTATTCCGTGGCGTCTCGTGGATATCTACACCCAGCTAGAGATTACCCTTCCATCGTTGGATACCGCCGCCATCGATCCTCGCGGCCCGCCGGACACTCCTGCCTACTACGCACGAGACGCGTCAAGCTTTTGGCTCGACCTCTGTTTGCATAAAGTTGTAATCTGCGAAGTGCCCACACCATCAGAAGACTACATGGATTACAAGCTCATTGCCTTGTTCAACATGGGATTAGTCTATCTGGAATCCGGTCGCCATACATGGTTATGGCTCATCATCAATCTGTTGAGGCAACATTTACATGCGATGCTATAGTGCATGATGGCATCGTTTACGTGGTCGCCGCACGATTGGCTGCCTATCTTGGTGGAATCTATCGTCGTGTAATTGTTCTATCTCATCTCATCTTTACCTTATGAATACGACTGCCTGTTCATTTGTTACAAATTTAGAACACATGCATGTCTATAACCACATCATTGCTATATGTTCCTCTCATTTCCTAGATTTTTATGACCACACATGTTATTGTTAGAGTTTTTTTTCGAAAAGGGGGTCTCCCCGGCCTCTGCATCAGAGCGATGCATACGGCCAATTGTTAGAGTTGATATGAGAAAAATTGGCATCTAATGATTGTTAGAATGCATATTATGAGCATAACATCATGATTGCTATATGTTACTCTCGTTTACAAGATTTTTATAACAACGCATGTTATTGCTTAGAGTTGATATGAGAATAGTAGTAGTAAGTGCTATGGTAGAATATGAGTAGGCGCTATCATAGCTGTTTTCCTCTCATTGTTACATGATGTTTGAACCATGACATGTTGCTAGAATATGAAAGCCATTGGCTTTTTTTTAACTTGGGGTATGATTATGACCACGGCATTGCAATTCTCTGTCTATGATATGTGTCACTGCTATAATAATCTTAATTCCACACATACTCTGAACATGATTGTTTAGTTTTGTCCTTTTGGTCTCCAATTTGAATTGTTGCGATGAGCGCCAAATCGTTGGCCTTCATGATTCCAGACTGGAATCATACCAGCCGATGGGTGCTGGTTTATCGCTCGTTCAGCTGACGGCGGTCATTTGATGCTCATTCACACGTACCAAATTGACCAAACCATTACATCAAACCACATGCAGTACAATGCATGGGGCGTTCATGACATTGATGGCTATGGCTGCTTCGTGTTCGAGAAAGATCCCAGCTCCGTTGGGCCAGGCGTATTCAACTGGAGGCAGGTTTACAGCCTCGGCAACCACTCCTTGTTCCTCGGGCTCAATTATCCGATCATCCAACCAATCATCGATCATATCACCGGCGATGATTACTGTGCTATGCAACTTCCATTCGCGAGGGGGGCTGTGTTTACACATCATACCATGGGTTTCATGAATCACCATATCCAGAGATTAAATCGACACGCTTGTTGCCAGATAATGTTCAGTGTATGAAAGGCATCAAGCTTCCATGCGATGGATGGCTTTTGCAAACCTGACATGTGGCGATGTGGTTCATGCCAACAGCAAATATGCACAACTTGATTCATGCTGATATCTAGACTGAGCCATGTATTCGCTGCTGTAGCACGACCCTCTTTTGTTGGATATTATGTCTCGTTGTTAGTTTGAAGCACTCCTCTGGTTTGAAGGATAGATACCTTCACAGGATCAAGTGCATCCTAACTCCCTGTTTAGGATGTACCGATAATGATGATGGAGATCTTGTGAATATATATATATATATATATATATATATATATATATATATATATATATATATATATATATATATATATATATATATCAGTTAGACTTCAAGTGCGTACTTGTTAGTTAAACCTATATATAAATAGTGACACTAAATACGACTAGTAAGTAGTACAGTAGCAGTACTAGTATACGTCGGTCAAATTATTCATCATGTCCACACATTGAATTGACGTGACAACACGCTGCGCGTGAGGTGACACAAGAATCCCTGCGGCGTGTTCGGGTATTCTGGACTTCAGATTTGGAGTACCACTTATCTATTGAAATCGTTCATCATTCACTTAAAACAGTCGATTGATCATACATTGAGTACCATATAACTGGAATTACCGATGCAAGTCGAAGAAGGATTGGCCGGTGCTGCCGGCTGGCGTCAAGTTCGATCCCACGGATCAGGAGCTAATCGAGCACCTTGAGGCCAAAGTGAGTGCTGACAATGTGAGATTTCAGTCTCTCATCGATTTGTTCATACCAACCATCGACAGCGAGCACAGCATATTCTACACCCAACCTGAGAAACTTCCAGGTAAGACACCGATCGGCCGTCTACTTGCACAAACATATTCCTTTCTTTATAGCTCTATTTTTCTTTTTACACGCAGACCTGGTGAAGCAATTACAATTTCATAGTTAATAAAAAGTGAAACAAGTGACTGCAACATGCCAAAGATGTTATGAAAATGCCAACTAGGTACACTAAAACCTGTATTCCACAATACCGCGGGTATCACATCGAGTGGCCTAAGGAAGCATTTCTTCAGTATAATTCCAGGCGCTCAAAAGGGGCACGTGGACGCGTCGCAAGATACTGATGGAGTGCAGCATGCACGCGATGTGGCACAAGACCGGCAATACCTTGCCGGTGATGGTCAACGGCCGCAGGCGGGCAGCAAAAAGGTTCCGTGCTGCACACCAACAAGAACTTCACCAGCAGAGGACCAATCGGGTGATGCACCAGCACCACCTCGGGACCTGGAGCAAGAGAAGGAGCGGGAGCTGGTCCTCTGCAAGATTTTCTACCAGACGAACACTAGGGCCAGGAGTAGAAAGATTGTAAGTTAGTTTGGTATTGGTAGTTGTACTACGTTGTCATCCGCAAGTTGGTATTGTTGTTAACGATCTTTTGGTATGAACTTGCATTTGCTTCCAACCATCATGCCGAGGGTCGACGTGGATATAAAGCTGAATCATTTGTGTCGAAACGAATTCTCAGGCACCTGATTTTTATTTGATGGGTAGCATAAGCACCCGCCGTTCGAATTCCCAGTTCTGCAGTTTTTTCGAAACAAGTGCATGCACTTATTATCACGATAAGAAAACAATATCCGTGCTGCATCCCAGTTATCAGTCTGTGCTTGCAGAATTCTCTCATTTATTGAGCACGTATATTGTTTTTTCAAGTGGAGCAAGTTTCAACTGGGCTGTAGACTGCCCAAGGTTGGTTTTGTTTTTAACAGGCCCAGCCCATGACGACAACGGGGCACAAAGATCCAGTAGGTATCTACCGGCCTCTGGCCCGCCAGCGTTAGTTATATTTTGTCTTACAACATCCGCAGGTAGTTTTTTTTACTGAATCGAACACACAGCCCAGTTCTATTTTCCTCTTGAAACGCATGTCCTACATCCGTTTTCTAATCTCTACCTATAGTTTTACTAGTTCATATACACGTATCATTATATTGAAAACACATAAAATTCCCTTTTCATATTTACATCCTTATTTTTTTTGTTTTTTCCCACCCAGCGCTGATTTTTTTACCACTTGCTTTCCCTTAAACCAACTCAATTGTCCCACGTCTTATTTGCTTACAAAAACAAAACGATTTTTTGGGAAGTCAATAAGTTCTTAAAAAAATGTTTATCATTTCGGGATTACAATAGTTTGGACTCCACCGAAATATGCAAAATAAGGTTGAACTTTTTAACCGTGGTCCTAGGCAGAAAATGGGTTGTAATAAATTACTAAAGAATTAGCAAATGGGCTGCAAATTATAAAAGATAGCAAATGGGCTGCAAATTATAAAAAATAGCAAATGGGCTTTATGTTGTCTGCCACAGGTTTGGAGGCTGACTTGTGCGCCTACACAAGGTTTCTTAAAAAAGAAAGTTAGTCAATAATCGACTCTACCAGCGTCAGACCGTTAGATGTCAATCTAACGGCAATCGTGCTTCTTCGGTCTCTGATCTTCCTGCCCCAGCCGCCCAAACCAGCGCCGTCGGAACCGCCTGCTCCCGCCTCCCGTGGCCGGCAGTGCTGCCAAGCAGGCCTCATGACCCCATCATACTCGCATCCCTGGCCTGTCTATCCCTCTACTCAACCACACCTCCTGTTATTTTCCGGCGACGGCAGCCGAACTAGTCAACCCTCGTACTCTCCACCGCGTGGGCAGCCACTGTCGTGTCTTCGCCGACTCCATGTCTTTCCCTTCGTAGGCCTCGCCGTCGTCCACCGCCCTGGTGCTCTCGGCGCGGCGTGGTCAACGATGTCCATCCAACGGCCGTAGTGCTTCTTCAACCTCTGGTCTTCTTGCCCCAGCCGCCCAAAGCAGCGTCGGTCGTGCCGCATGCTCCTGCCTACCGTGGCCGGCTGTGCTGCCGCGGAGGCCTCACCGTCCCCATACTACTCCCACCGCTGGCCAGGCCATCCCTCCACTCACCCACTCACCCTGTTATTTTGCGGCGACGGCAGCCTCACACCGCAGCCGAACTAGTGAACCCTCGTACTCCTCTCCACGTGGGCATCCACTTCCGTGTCTTCCCCGGCTCCGCGCCGTCCCCTTCCTAGGCCTCGTCGTCGTCCACCGCCCTGGTGCTCTCGGCGCGGCATGGTCAATGTGGTCAACGACCGACTTCCATCGGAAGGTTACTGCACATGCAGAGGCTGACAGCTGGGTCCACGGCAGCAGCAAGGAAGTGCCTCCTTATTATGCACAAAATAATTATTCCTCCACCTGACAGCAGGGACCCACCGAACGGGCCACTAGTATTTTGCGGAAAAAACGTTTCCCCCCTGAGTGTTGTGACCCACCGGACGGGCCACCGTATTTCGCGAAAAAAATGTTTGCCCCTGACTGCTGGGACCCACCGGATGGACCACCGTATTTCGTGAAAAACGCCCCCCCATTGTCGGCTCGGACCCACCGGAAGTGCCTCCTTATTACGCACAGAAAAATGAATACTCCCCCTGCTAGCTGGGACCCACCATGGTGGGAGGCTGACTTGTGGGCCTACTAAGTTGACGGGGACAGAGGGCTTTGTCAACTTAGTCAATATGAACGATTCTAGCTCTAGTGACCGTACGATGTCCATCCAACGGCTGTCGTGCTTCTTCAATCTCTGCTCTTCCTGCTCCAGCCGCTCAAACAAGCGCCGGCGGGACTGCCTGCTCCCTCCTCCCGCGGCCGGCTGTGCTACTGCGCAGGCCTCACCGCCCCACCGTACTCCCATCGCTGGCCTAGCCATCCCTCTACTCACCCACACTGCTGTTATTCTCGGCGAGGCATTTAACTAGTAAACCCTCGTACAATCGTACTCCCCTCCGTGTGGGAAACAACTTCCGAGTCTTCCCTGCCTCCGTGTCGTTCCCTTCCTAGGCCTCGCCGTTGTCCACCGCCCTCGTGCTCTCGGCGCGGCGTGGTGAACGTGGTCAAGGAACGGCTTCCATCGGACGTGGACTGTACGTGGAGAGGCTGACAGCTGGGTCCACGGCCGTAGCAAGGAAGTGCCTCCTTATTACGCGCAAAATAATTATTCCTCCACCTGACATCTGGGACCCACCGGAAGGGCCTCTGTATTTCGCGAAAAAAACGTGCCCCCCGCTGACATGTCGGACCCACCAGCTATCTTCGCACGCAAGGAAGTGCCTCCTTATTACGCACAAAAAAATGAATACTCCCCCTGCCAGCTGGAACCCACCATAGTGGGAGGCTGACTTGTGGGCCTACCAAGTTGACGGGGATGGAGGGCTTTGCCAACTTAGTCAATATGAACGATTCTAGCTCCTGTTACCGTACGATGTTCATCCAATGGCCGTAGTGCTTCTTCAACCTCTGGTCTTCTTGCTCCAGCCGCCCAAACCAGCACCGGTCGTGCCGCGTGCTCCTGCCTCCCGTGGCCGGCTGTGGCCGCCGGAGGCCTCCCGCCCCTACTACTCCCACCGCTGGCCAGGCCATCCCTCTACTCACCCACACCCCATGTTATTCGTGGCGACAAGAGCCTCACACCGCAGATCGTATCGGTGAACCCTCGTACTCCTGCTCGTGTGGGCATCCTTCGCTGCGTCTTCCCCGGCTCCGAGTCGTCCCCTTCCTAGGCCTCGCCGTCGTCCACCGCCATGGTGCCCTCAGCGCGACGTGGTCAACGTGGTCAAGGAATGACTTCCATCGGACGTGGACTGTACGTGGAGAGGCTGACAGCTGGGTCCACGGCCGCAGCAAGGAAGTGCCTCCTTATTACGCCGCAAAATAATGATTCCTCCACGACAAGAGGGACCCACGGATGGGCCACCGATTTCGCGAAAAAAACATTTCCCCCTGACTGCTGGGACCCACCAGCTACATCTTCGCACACAAGGAAGTGCGTCCGGGCAAAAAAAACGATTCGCCCCCTGACTGCTGGGACCCACCAGCTACATCTTCGCACTCAAGGAAGTGCGTCCGGGCAAAAAAAACGATTCGCCCCCCTGACTGCTGGGACCCACCAGCTACATCTTCGCACGCAAAGGAAGTGCGTCCGGGCAAAAAAAACGATTCGCCCCTCTGACTGCTGGGACCCACCAGCTACATTTTCGCACGCAAGGAAGTGCCTGACAGTCGGGACCCACCTGGTCGAAGCGTACGTAGCGTTGTCATTCTGGTCGCAAAATGTGTACGTACATACTGGTCGTTGTAGAGGCGCGCACGTGTCGTAGTAGAGGCGCGCATGTAGCATGTACTAGCATGTACACGTACGTACAGCGGCTAGTGTGCAAGAAACAAAATACGGCCACGTACGTACATACGGGCAGGGTCTCGAACGCCTACTCGCGCATACGTACGGCGAGGGCTCGTGTACATGGCTGGGTCGGAATGGAGAAACAGCGTCGTTTCGTGTTCATGGGGAGGCAACGGAATGCATCGTGTTCATGGGGAGGCAACGAAATGCGTCGTGTTCATCGGGAGGCAACGGAACGCATGGGAGCCAACCGGCTTGGACGGAACAGGCGATGGAAACGAGGCCTGGCGTATCGCAGAACGGAGGAAACGGCCTTGTGTTCGATCGGCCACGTTCGAAACGGGGTCCTATTGATCGGCAGGGTCCGCGCATCGCAAAACGGAGGAAACGGACCTCCTACGGTCGAAACAGGGTCCTGTTGATCGGGAGGGTGTGTCGCATCGCAAAATGGAGGAAACGGACCTCCTACGGTCGGAAACGGGGTCTGTTGATCGAAGGGTGTGGCGTACCGCAAAACGGATTTAAACGGACCTCCTACGATCAAACGGGGTCCTGTTCATCGGCAGGGTGTGGCGCATCGCAAAACGGACTCCACGGATCTGTTCATCTCCACCGTCGACCTCCTCCGGCCTCCACGGGCTCCTATTCATCCAGCCTCCACCGCGCTACTCCACGGCCATCGCTCAACCACCACTCCACCGCTCATCGCTCATCCAGCCCTCCACACCACGGGTCTGTTCAACCACCCTCCACGGGCACCCTCCACCATCTATCGCTCATCCAGCCCTCCACACCACGGGTCCTGTTCATCCGAGGCAAACGCCACCGGTCACTATTTATCCAACCCCCCGCAACGGTCACTATTCATCCCGAGGCAGATCGATCGGCTTGATTAGCAGGAGAGCGAAGAATCGCTCGATCGGGTTCGATTAGCAGCCATCGATCGATCGCTCGGGTTCGAAGAACGATAGCCTGCAGTGCAATCGCCGGGTTGATTAGAGCCCAACGCCTCGCTTCGGGTTGATTCTGACCAATGCCTCGCACACACGCAGCACGTGTATGAGAGAACGCGATCGCTTCGCCCTCGACCTCCCATCGTAACCGGAACTCCACGAAATTTTCCTCCCCTCGCTTCTACCATGGTTTTTCCGTCATGGACGGCCCAAAGAATGTCATGCAGCTGCGTCTCCGCCCGCCTGTGACGAAAAGCCCATTTTCCGTCATGATTTTTGTCATAGAAGTAGGAGCCCATCACATCTATGATGATACCGGTTTTTCATAATTATCGTCATAGAAGTGTCATATGTATGACAGGAAAAATTTCGTTCGGCCAAAATGTCATGGATGTGTCTTTTTTTTGTAGTGTAATGAACAATCACCTTCTGATGATGAAAAAGATAATGATGAGGTTCATGAAGACACTAAAACAAATTATAAAGAGCCAGACAATGATGTTGAGATAGATCCAACAGTTGATCTTGATAACCCACAACCCAAGGATAACAGATATGATAAAAGGGACTTTGTTGCTAGAAAGCATCGGAAGGAAAGAGAACCATGGGTTCAAAAACCTATGCCCTTTCCACCTAAGTCAACTAAAAATAAAGATGACAAAGAACTTGAACGCTTTGCTAAAATGATTAGGCCAGTCTTTTTGCGCACTCATTTGACTGATATCTTGAAAATGCCTCCTTATGCAAAGTACATAAATACATCATCACCAACAAGAGAAAAATACCGAAAGCTGAAAACTCCACCATGCTTGCTAATTATACTTTTGAAGATGGAGTACCTAAAAAACTTGGAGATCCGGGAATACCAACTATACCTTGCTCCATCAAAATAAACTATGTGAAAACTGCTTTATGTGATTTAGGAGCTGGTTATAGTGTTCTGCCTTTCTCTTTATATAAAAGACTTGACTTGAATAAACTCACACCTACTGAAATATCTTTTCAAATGGCTAACAAATCAACTGCCATACCTATCGGTATTTGTGAGGATGTGCCCATTGTCGTTGCTAATGTTACTATTTTGACTGACTTTTTTATACTTGAGATGCCCGAGGATGACAACATGTCGATTATCCTTGGTAGACCCTTCTTGAATGTTGCAGGGGCTATTATTGATTGCAATAAAAGCAACGTCACTTTTCATAATGAGCATACGGTGCACTTTTCGAAGAAACAGTTCCAAGTGAATGGTATTAATGTTATTGAAAAATCTCCGACAATCACTATTGGAAGTTTTCAACTACCTTTACCTACTGCCAAAAGGAAATATGAAATGCTTATTGTTGGGGATATTCATATCCCCGTTGAGGTAACTTAGTGATTTACGGAAGTTTTCCGGTTTCATGCTAATCGAAAGTGGCTGTTAATAACACTTGATCAATCTTATTAATGGATCATTTTTTAGAGGTATGAAGTTGATGAATTTAGTTAGCACTACCTTCTATCGCTACCTTTTATTTTCTGTTTTTATTAGTTAAATAAAATAATATGCCATGTTTTGTCTGTTTTCTGAATTTCCCATGCAATAAAAAATGACCCAAAAATAAAAGTTCTCAGAATGCCCTGAAAATTTAATACACTTTTTCTGAATATTTAAGATTTTTTATGCAAATAACATAAGAGGGAGGTGCACCACGTGGGCACAACCCACCTGGGCGCGCCAGCACCCCCAGCGCGCCCTGGTGGGTTGTGGTCCCCATGTGGGCCCCTTACTTATCTCTTCATCCCACATCATCACCTACCTCCAGAAAAATCACCATTGCTCTCTCTCTCTCTCTCTCTCTCTCTCTCTCTCTCTCTCTCTCTCTCTCTCTCTCTGTCGTGTTCTTGCTCTCAAACCCGCAGATTTTGATCTCTTTGCTCGAAGCTCCGTTTCCAAAACTATTTCAGGGGATTGTTGCTTGGTATGTGACTCCTCCGTTAGTACAATTAGTTTTTGCTTTAGTGGTTTGTATTTTGAATAATTAGTTACTCTTGGTGCTACTGTAGATGAGCTTGCATGTTGTATTCTTAGAGTTCTAAGTAGTTTTAATGTTTGATATGGCCTCTATGCATACCTATGAGTAGTTGCTACCCATCTTATGAAGTTTTGTTGAGAAATTTTTTGTGGACTAAAATTTTCAGAATTTTGTTCATAGGAAAAAATTGAGTATCTTTTGGAAGTTTGCTTCCAAGAAGAACTCCAAGGAGTTATTGGGGAGTCATCTGATAGAGTTCTCCATACCCGGAGAATGGAGGAGGTACGGCCGTGCGAATGGCCGCATAACCCATTCATGGAAGGGGCCGGAATCCTTTGACAATTTGCAAAATTTGCTGCTAATGCCGGCCTCACCGACTTCATCGCAGCTGAATGTGAACAGTATCATCTCCTCACAAATTTATTTCTGCAAAGTTTTCATTTCTTAGTTAGGAATAATCCCCCTGAGGTGCAGCTTAACTTATATGCCGAACCCCATCAGATACCGCTTACTGAAATTTGTGACATATGCTTGCTCCCTTTTGATGGTGGTTTAGTAGATCCTAGGCCCACGGAGTTTAATGGTTTTTACCGTACTCTGACAGTGGGGGATGAGAGAGGGATGTCAGGTGTCACCCCCACTAGCTTACACTTTCCTGTTGTGCATTATTTTGCTCTATTCATTACGAAGTGTTTGCTTGCTAGATAGAAGGTAGGTGCACTCAGTGCCCCAGACTTTGTTGTTTTATGCCGTGCACTTTACGACAACAACACTTATAGCTTGGGAGCTATTGTGGCACGTCGCCTCCACATTAATAGAGCCAAGGGTAAAATACATCATGGCATTTATGCTACTCGCCTAGCGAGTCACTTCAACGACTAGATATGCCAGCATGATTATCCCTTGGCCATGATCGCGCGGCTATGGCACACCACCACTTCATTGATATCTAGAGCACCACTATGGATGTTCCTTATAACTTGGTTTTTATTGAGATTACCCATTGCTACTTCTTGAGCTTGCGTTGGTTTTTCCCTTGAAGAGGAAAGGGTGATGCAGCAAAGTAGAGATAAGTATTTCCCTCAGTTTGAGAACCAAGGTATCAATCCAGTAGGAGACAACGCACAAAACACTGAATACCTGCACAAACAATCAACAACTTGCACCCAACGCGATAAAGGGGTTGTCAATCCCTTCACGGATACTCGCAAAAGTGAGATCTGGTGGAGATAGATAAATGGTGAAGTAAATATTTTTGGTATTTTTGGTTTATAGAACGGAAAGTAAAAGATTGCAAAATAGTAGATCGGAAACTTATAAGATGGAAAATAGACCCGGGGGCCATAGGTTTCACTATAGGCTTCTCTCAAGATAGAAAATATTACGGTGGGTGAACAAATTACTACCGAGCAATTGATAGAAAAGCGCTAAGTTATGACGATATCTAAGGCAATGATCATGAATATAGGCATCACGTCTGTGTCAAGTAGACCGAAACAATTCTGCATCTACTACTATTACTCCACACATCGACCGCTATCCAGCATGCGTCTAGAGTATTGAGTTCATAAAGAACGGAGTAACGCATTAAGAAAGATGACATGATGTAGAGGAATTAACTCAAGCAATATGATGAAAACCCCATCTTTTTATCCTCGATGGCAACAATACAATACATGCCTTGCTGCCCCTTACTGTCACTGGGAAAGGACACCGCAAGATTGAACCCAAAGCTAAGCACTTCTCTCATTGCAAGGAAAACCAATCTAGTTGGCCAAACCAAACAGATAGTTCGAAGAGAATTACAAAGATATCAAATCATGCATAAAAGAATTCAGAGAAGATTCAAATAATATTCATAGATAAGCTGATCATAAATCCACAATTCATCGGATCTCGGCAAACACACCGCAAAAGAGTATTACATCGAATAGATCTCCAAGAACATCGAGGAGAACATGGTATTGAGAATCAAAGAGAGAGAAGAAGCTATCTAGCTATGGACCCATAGGTCTGAGGTAAACTACTCACGCTTCATCGGAAGGGCAATAGAGTTGATGTAGAAGCCCTTCGTGATCGAATCCACCTCCGGCAGGGTGCCGAAAAAGGTCCCTAGATGGGATCTCATGGGTACAGAAGGTTGCGGCGGTGGAAAAGTGTTTTCATGGATGCCTCTGTTACTTTGGGGATATATGGGAATATATAGGCGAAGAAATTACGTCAAGGAGTGCACGAGGGGCCCACAAGGGTGCGGGCGCGCACTGCCCCCCTGACCGCGCCCTCCGTCCTTGTGGCCGCCTCATGGATCTTCTGACTTCATCTCCAAGTCTTCTGGGTATCTTCTGGTCCAAGAAAAATCATCGCGAAGGTTTTATTCCGTTTGGACTCCGTTTGGTATTCCTTTTTTGCGAAACTCAAAAACAGGGAAAAAACAGGAACTGGCACTGGGCTCTAGGTTAATAGGTTAGTCCCAGAGATAATACAAAATAGCATATTAATGCATATAAAACATCCAAAGTAGATAATATAATATCTTGAAACAATCAAAAATTATAGATACGTTGGAGATGTATGAAGCATCCCCAAGCTTAATTCCTGCTCGTCCTCGAGTAGGTATATGATAAAAACAGAATTCTTGATGTGGAATTCTACCTAACGTATTTATCCATGTAATTCTCTTTATTGTGGCATGAATGTTCAGATCCGTATGATTCAAAACAAAAGTTTAATATTGACATAAAAACAATAATACTTCAAGCATACTAACAAGGCAATTATGTCTTCTCAAAATAACATGGCCAAAGAAAGCCTATCCCTACAAAATCATATAGTCTGGCTATGCTCCATATTCATCACACAAAATATTTAAATCATGCACAACCCTGATGACAAGACAAGCAATTGTTTCATACTTTTGATGTCCTCAAACTTTTTCAACTTTCACGCAATACATGAGCGTGAGCCATGGACATAGCACTATAGGTGGAATAGATGGTGGTTGTGGAGAAGACAAAAAGAAGGAGATAGTCTCACATCAACTAGGCGCATCAACTGGCTATGGAGGTGCCCATTAATAGATATCAATGTGAGTGAGTAGGGATTGCCATGCGACGGATGCAGTAGAGCTATAAGTTTATGAAAGCTCAAAAGAAACTAAGTGGGTGTGCATCAAACTTGCTTGCTCACGAAGACCTTGGGAAATTTGAGGAAGCCCATCATTGGAATATACAAGCCAAGTTCTATAATGAAAAATTCCCACTAGTATATGAAAGTGACAGTATAGGAGAGTCCCTATTATGAAGATCATGGTGCTACTTTGAAGCACAAGTGTGGTAAAAGGATAGTAGCATTGCCCCTTCTCTCTTTTCTCTCTTTTTTTATTGGGACTTCTCTCTTTTTTTTGGCCTCTTTTTTTCGTCCGGAGTCTCATCCCGACTTGTGGGGGAATCATAGTCTCCATCATCCTTTCCTCACATGGGACAATGCTCTAATAATGAAGATCATCGCACTTTTATTTACTTACAACTCAGAACAACTCGATACTTAGAACAAAATATGACTCTATATGAATGCCTCCGGCGGTGTACCGGGATGTGCAATTAATCAAGAGTGACATGTATGAAAGAATTATGAACGATGGCTTTGCCACAAATACGATGTCACATCATGCAAAGCAATATGACAATGATGGAGCGTGTCATAATAAATGGAACGGTGGAAAGTTGCATGGCGATATATCTCAGAATGGCTATGGAAATGCCATAATAGGTAGGTATGGTGGCTGTTTTGAGTAAGGTATATGGTGGGTTTATGGCACCGGAGAAAGTTGCGCGGTACTAGAGAGGCTAGCAATGGTGGAAGGGTGAGAGAGTGTTTATAATCCATGGACTCAACATTAGTCATAAAGAACTCACACACTTATTGCAAAAATCTATTAGTTATCGAAACGAAGTACTACGTGCATGCTCCTAGGGGGATAGATTTGTAGGAAAATACCATCGCTCGTCCCCGCCGCCACTCACAAGGAAGACAATCAATAAATAAATCATGCTCCGACTTCACCACATAACGGTTCACCATACGTGCATGCTACGGGAATCACAAATTTTAACACAAGTATTTCTCCAATTCACAATTACTCACTAGCATGACTCTAATATCACCATCTTCATATCTCAAAACAATCATAAAGAATCAAACTTCTCATAGTATCCAACGCACTTCATATGAAAGTTTTTATTATATCCCTCTTGGATGCCTATCATATTAAGACTAAATTTATAACCAAAGAAAATTACCATGCTGTTTAAATACTCTCAAAATAATATAAGTGAAGCATGAGAGTTCATCAATTTCTATAAAATAAAACCACCGTCGTGCTCTAAAAAGATATAAGTGAAGCACTAGAGCAAAATTGCCTAGCTCAAAAGATATAAGTGAAGCACATAGAGTATTCTAATAAATCACGATTCATGCGTGTCTCTCTCAAAAGGTGTGTACAACAAGGATGATTGTGGCAAAATAAAAAGCAAAGACTCAAATTATACAAGATGCTCCAAGCAAAACACATATCATGTGGTGAATAAAAATATAGCCTCAAGTAAAGTTACCGATAGACAAGACAAAAGAGGGGATGCCTACCGGGGCATCCCCAATCTTAGGATCTTGGTTGTCCTTGAATATTAACTTGGGGTTCCTTGGGAATCCCCAAGCTTAGGCTATTGCCACTCCTTATTCCATAGTCCATCAAATCCTTACCCAAAACTTGAAAACTTCACAACACAAAACTCAACAGAAAATCTCATAAGCTTCGTTAGTATAAGAAAATAAATCACCATTTTTGGTACTCTTGTGAACTCATTCTTTATTTATATTGGTGTAATATCTACTGTATTCCAACTTTTCCATGGTTCATACCCCCCGATACTACCCATAGATTCATCAAAATAAGCAAACAACACATAGAAAACAGAATCTGTCAAAAACAGAACAGTCTGTAGCAATCTAGATAGTTCGGATACTTATGTAACTCAAAAAATTATGTGAATCTTAAAAATTCTGGGACTGGGCGCAAAAGTTTCTGTTTTTCAGCAAGATCAAATCAACTATCACCGTAAGCTATCCCAAAGGTCTTACTTGGCACAAACACTAATTAAAACATAAAACCACATCTAACCATAGGCTAGTTGAATTATTTATTTCAAAACAGAACCTAAAAAGCCAAAAACAAAAATAAAATTGGGTTGCCTCCAACAAGCGCTATTGTTTAATGCCCTTAGCTAGGCATAAAACACGAATAGGTCTAGGTATTGTCATCTTTGGCATGCAATCCATAAGTGGCTCTCATAATAGATTCGTAAGGCAATTGAATTTTCTTTCTTGGAAAGTGTTCCATGCCCTTCCTTAACGGAAATTGAAATATAATGTTTCCTTCTTTAATATCAATAATTGCACCAATCGTTCTAGGGAAAGGTCTACCAAGAATAATAGGACATGTAGGATTACAATCTATATCAAGAATAATGAAATCTGCGGGCACATAATTCCTATTTGCAACAATAGGAACATCATTAATCATTCTCATAGGTTTCTTAATAGTGGAATCCGCAAGATGAAAATTTAAAGAACAATCATCAAATTCACGGAAACCTAGCACATCACATAAAGTTTTTGGAATCGTGGAAACACTAGCACCAAAATAACACAAAGCATGGCACTCATAATCTTTAATTTTAATCTTAATAGTAGGTTACCACTCATCATAAAGTTTTCTAAGGATAGAAACTTCCAATTCAAGATTTCTTTCAGAAGATTGCATCAAAGCATCAACGATATGTTTAGTACAAGCTTTGTTTTGATTATAAGCATGAGGAGAATTCCACATGGATTGCAAAAAGGAAATGCAATCTAGTAAATAATAATTATCATAATTAAATTCCTCTAAATCCAAAGGAGGGGGTTCATTGCTACTTAAAGTTTTGACCTCTCCAATCCCACTTTTACCAATTTTTGCATCAAGATCTAAAAACTCTGAATCATTGGACGCCTTTTAACTAAAGTTGACTCATCTCCAGTCCCATCTTTATCAAGATTTATATTGGAAAACAAATATTCAATAGGAGTCACATCAATCATTTTAAGATCTTCATCATTATTTTCATGGAAACTAGAAGAACACGCTTTTATACACCAATCTTTTGTAGCACGCATCTTAGCGGTTCTTTCCTTGCACTCATCAATGGAAATTCTCATGGCTTTGAGAGACTCATTTATATCATGCTTGGGTGGAATAGATCTAAGTTTAAAAGAATCAACATGAAGAAAAATTCTATCCACGTTCCTAGCCAAATCATCAATCTTAAGCAATTTTTCTTCAATCAAAGCATTGAAATTGTTTTGCGAACTCATAAATACTTTAACACTATTCTCAAAATCAGATGGCATCTTATTATAATTTCCATAATAATTTTTGTATGAATTACCATAATTATTAGAGGAATTACTAGGAAACGGCCTAGGATTAAAATTACCTCATACACGCTATTACCAAAATTGTTCCTACCAACAAAATTCACATCCATAGATTCATTATTATTTTCAATCAGAGTAGACAAAGACATATCATTAGGATCAATAGGAGCACTCTTTCTAGCAAATAATTTCATAAGCTCATCCATCTTTCCACTCAAAACATTAATCTCTTCAATCGCATGCACTTTTTTACTAGTGGAAGATCTTTCGGTATGCCATTGGGAATAATTAACCATAATATTACTTCCTCCATCCCAAAATATAAGAACGTTTTTTACACTACACTAGTGTCAAAAATGTTCTTATATTTTGGGACGGAGGGAGTATCTAGGAGTTTAGTAGCTTCTCCTAAAGTAATTTCCATAAGACTACCTCTCGTGGCCGAATCTAAAAGATTTCTAGAAATAAAATTCAATCCAGCATAAAAATTTTGTATAATCATCCACAAATTCAAACCATGAGTAGGGCAATTTCGTATCAACAATTTCATCCTCCCCCAAGATTGTGCAACATGTTCATGATAAAGTTGCTTAAAATTCAAAATATCGTTCCTAAGGGAGATGATCTTAACGGGAGGAAAATACTTGGAAATAAAAGCATCTTTACACTTATTCAATGAATCAACACTATTTTTAGGCAAAGATGAAAACCAAGTTTTAGCACGATCTCGAAGCGACAATGGAAATAGCTTCAATTTGGCTATATCATCATCCACATCTTTTTTATTTCGCATATCACACAAATCAATGAAATTGTTTAGATGGGATGCGGCATCTTCACTAGGAAGGACAGAAAATTGATTTTTCATAACAAGATTCAGCAAAGCGGCATTAATTTCACAAGATTCCGCATTAGTAGCGGGAGCAATCGGAGTACTAATAAAATCATTATTATTGGTGTTGGAAAAGTCACACAATTTGTTATTCTCTTGAGTCATCGTGACAAAGCAAGCAATCCAACACACGAACACACAAAAAGCAAACGAATAAGACGAACGGAAGAAGGGCGGAAGAAAAGGCAAATATTTTCGAAAATTGTTTTAGAAGTGGGGGAGAGGAAAACGATAGGCGAATGGTGAATAACGTAATGCAAGAGATGAGAGTTTATGATGGGTACTTGGTATGTCTTGACTTGGTGTAGATCTCCCCGGCAACGGCGCCAGAAATTCTTCCTGCTACTTCTTGAGCTTGCGTTGGTTTTCCCTTGAAGAGGAAAGGGTGATGCGGCAGAGTAGAGATAAGTATTTCCCTCAATTTGAGAACCAAGGTATCAATCCAGTAGGAGACAACGGCACAAGTCACTGAATAACTGCACAAACAATCAATAGCTTGCACCCAACGTGATAAAGGGGTTGTCAATCCCTTCACGGTTACTCGCAAAAGTGATATCGGATAGAGATAGATAAATGGTAATGTAAATATTTTTGGTATTTTTGGATTATAGAACGGAAAGTAAAAGATTGCAAAATAGTAGATCAGAAACTTATAAGATCGAAAATAGACCCAGGGGCCATAAGTTTCACTATAGGCTTCTCTCAAAATAGAAAATATTACGATGGGTGAACAAATTACTGCCGAGCAACTGATAGAAAAGCGCGAAGTTATGACGATATCTAAGGCAATGATCATGAATATAGGCATCACGTCCGTGTCAAGTAGACCGGAACGATTCTGCATCTACTACTATTACTCCACACATCGACCGCTATCCAGCATGCATCTAGAGTATTAAGTTCATAAAGAACGGAGTAACGCATTAAGCAAGATGACATGATGTAGAGGAATTAACTCAAGCAATATGCCGAAAACCCCATCTTTTTATCCTCGATGGCAACAATACAATACGTGCCTTGCTGCCCTACTGTCACTGGGAAAGGACACCGCAAGATTGAACCCAAAGCTAAGCACTTCTCCCATTGCAAGAAAAACCAATGTACTTGGCCAAACCAAACCGTTAGTTCGAAGATAATTACAAATATATCAAATCATGCATAAAAGAATTCAGAGAAGATTCAAATAATATTCATAGATAAGCTGATCATAAATCCATAATTCATCGGATCTCGGCAAACACACCGCAAAAGAGTATTACATCGAATAGATCTCCAAGAACATCGAGGAGAACATGGTATTGAGAATCAAAGAGAGAGAAGAAGCCATCTAGTTACTAGCTATGGACCCATAGGCAATAGAGTTGATGTAGAAACCCTCCATGATCGAATCCCCCTCCGGCAAGGTGCCGGAAAAGGTCCCTAGTGAGATCTCACAGGTACAGAAGGTTGCGGCAGTGGAAAAGTGTTTTCGTGGATGCCTCTATTGGTTTGGAGATATATGGGAATATATAGGCAAAGAAATTAGGTCAGGGAGTGCACGAGGGGCCCACAAGGGAGGGGCGCGCGTCCTACCTGACGATGACATGTACCTAGGGTAGGGTCATAGGCCTGACCTAGACACCCTACCCAAGGACACTGCCCTAGAGTCAAAGACATTCAAAATACAACAGAAGAAACCGGCTGAATTCACCAAGGAGTGCAATCCACTCGACCTACCTAATCACTCGGATACCCCAATTCCATTCGACCAAGATGAAGTCACTCGACCATACAAGAAACCACTCGGAGTACAGAAGACCTAGAGTCACTCACGATGGCAACGGTCCAGCATTGACTCCGTAGTCTTTAAGATCATTTATATCTCTTTATATCTGACGTTACCAGTAACGCCCTGTCTTAATGTACATTGAACCCTGTGTAACGTGGGATGGCTGGGGTCCTGGCGCACTCTATATAAGTCACCCCCTCCTCTGGCACAAGGGTTCACACCCCCTATAACTCTCACGCATAATCCAGTCGACCAAGCCTCCGAGCACCGAGACGTAGGGCTGTTACTTCCTCCGCGAAAGGCCCGAACTCGTAAACCTTGCGTGCACAATCTCACCATAGCTAGGATCTTGCCTCCTCCTACGTACCCCCTATTCTACTGTCAGACTTACTCCCACGACAGTTAGCGCCCACCTTGGGGCCGGTGTCTTAGCGACTTCCGGTGAGGTTGAATTTTTTCCGATCTCCATCGACACGGTTTCTGGCCGTGGGTTGGCTCTAGGCCGTGAGATCCGTCTTGGCGTGCTCGTTTTCATCGCCGACGACTCCGCCTGGCTACAAGAGGCCCCCCTCGACATCGAGGCCCTTATCATCCTTGGGGCGGCGTCCTCCTACAACAGTCATCGGCCCAGTATCGATCGGCTCCCGTATCATCCACCCTTTTGGCTATGCGCCGTCGCAAGCAGTCCGGTCGGGCATGGCTTCAGCGGTGGGTGAAGCATGCGGGGGCACGCCAGTCGGCCACCCGTCAAGTCGCGGCAATCGAGGCCGACGAATCTCTCTACGGACTGTTCGACTGGTTCCGCTGAGACTGTGTCCGATTGCGGGAGCAGTGACCCGGCGGCGGAGGTCCTGATGGCCGACACGCTGCGCAGCCCACCTAGTTTCTATCGCAGTGGCGGCGGCGATGGTGGAGGCGGTCCATCGCGCGGTCATGACGAGAATCACCCGAAGCCCTCACTTCGGAGCAGAGGGATGACCTGCATCATGGCAACGTGGAGGCACTCCACACCCCTATCATCGGAGAGACCTCTGAGGCTCGGGCCTTGGAGACTGCGCATGATGACTCACAAGTATAGGGGATCTATCATAGTCCTTTCGATAAGTAAGAGTGTCGAACCCAATGAGGAGCAGAAGGAAATGATAAGTGGTTTTCAGCAAGGTATTCTGTGCAAGCACTGAAATTACAGGTAACAGATAGTTTTGTGATAAGATAATTTGTAACGAGCAACAAGTAACGAAAGTAAATAAAGTGCAGCAAGGTGGCCCTATCCTTTTTGTAGCAGAGGACATGCCTGGACAAACTCTTATATAGAGAAACGTGCTCCCGAGGACACATTGGAATTATCGTCAAGCTAGTTTTCATCACGTTCATATGATTCGCGTTTGGTACTTTGATAATTTGATATGTGGGTGGACCGGTGCTTGGGTGTTGTCCTTACTTGGACAAGCATCCCACTTATGATTAACTCCTATTGCAAGCATCCGGAACTACAAAAGAAGTATTAAGGTAAACCTAACCATAGCATGAAACATATGGATCCAAATCAGCCCCTTATGAAGCAACGCATAAACTAGGGTTTAAGCTTCTTTCACTCTAGCAACCCATCATCTACTTATTACTTCCCAATGCCTTCCTCTAGGCCCAAACAATGGTGAAGTGTCATGTAGTCAACGTTCACATAACACCACTAGAGGAAAGACAACATACATCTCATCAAAATATCGAACAAATACCAAATTCACATGACTACTAATAGCAAGACTTCTCCCATATCCTTAGGAACAAACGTAACTACTCACAAAGCATATTCATGTTCATAATCAGAGGGGTATTAATATGCATAAAGGATCTGAACATATGATCTTCCACCAAATAAACCAACTAGCATCAACTACAAGGAGAAATCAACACTACTAGCAACCTACAGGTACCAATCCCAGACTTGGAGACAAGAATTGGATACAAGAGATAAACTAGGGTTTGAGAGGAGATGGTGCTGGTGAAGATGTTGATGGAGATGGGCCCCCTCCCGATGATAGAAGTGTCCCCAGCAGAACAGCTCCGCTAGAGCCCTAGATTGGTTCCGCCAAGGTTCCGCCTCGTGGCGGCGGAGTCTCGTCCCGAAAGCTTGCTTACGATTTTTCTTCGGACGAGAGACTTCATATAGCAGAAGATGGCCACCGGAGGGCCACCAGGGGGCCCACGAGGCAGGGGGCGCGCCCAGGGGCGCACGAGGCAGGGGTCCCCTCTGGTATTTTCTTCGCTCAGTATTTTTTATTAATATCAAAAATAACTTCCGTGGAGTTTCAGGACTTTTGGAGTTGTGCAGAATAGGTCTCTAATATTTGCTTCTTTTCCAGCCCAGAATTCCAGTTGCCGGCATTCTTCCTCCTTATGTAAACCTTGTAAAATAAGAGAGAATAGGCATAAGTATTGTGACATAATGTGTAATAACAGCCCATAATGCAATAAATATCGATATAAAAGCATGATGCAAAATGGACGTATCAACTCCCCCAAGCTTAGACCTCGCTTGTCCTCAAGCGGAAGCCGATCACGATAAATATGTCCACTTGTTTAGAGGTAGAGGTGTCTATAAAATAAAATACAGACATGTGGGATCATGATTATTCTTAAAACAACAACATATATGGATATTGTCATATGATTTCTTATGCTCAAGTAATAATCTATTCACGACGTCAAGTATGAATCAGAAACTTCATTGAGAACCAACAAACTATCATCTCAGTCATTGAAGCAATTGCAATTTATCATAACATCAGAAAGAGTCTATGTCAGAGCTTTTCAGCAAGTCCACATACTCAACTATCACTTAGTCTTTCACAATTGCTAACACTCACGCAATACTTTTGGTTACGGAGTTTTAATCAAACACAGAGAAAGATAGGGGCTTATAGTTTCGCCTCCCAACCTTTTACCTCAAGGGTAATGTCAACAATAATAGCTCATGATAACTTACATCCATTATATATATATATATATATATATATATATATATATATATATATATATATATATATATATATATATATATATATATATATCAGATCTTTCCAACACAATCGTGCTTGCCAAAGGATAAAATGTAAAAAGAAAAGGTGAAGATCACCATGACTCTTGCATAAGATAGGAGATAAAAGTAAAAGATAGGCCCTTCACAGAGGGAAGGAGAGGTTGTCATGCGCTTTCAGGGTTGGATGCACAACATCTTAATGCGAAAGAACGTCGCTTTATATTGCCACTTGTGATATGGACCTTTATTATGCAGTCTGTCGCTTTTATTTCTTCCACATCACAAGATCGTATAAAGCTTATTTCCTCCACACTAATCAATCATACATATTTAGAGAGCAATTTTTATTGCTTGCACCGATGACAACTTACTTGAAGGATCTTACTCAATCCATAGGTAGGTATGGTGGACTCTCATGGCAAAACTCGGTTTAAGGATATTTGGAAGCACAAGTAGTATCTCTACTTCGTGCAAAGAATTTGGCTAGCATGAGGGAGAAAGGCAAGCTCAATCTGCTGGATGATCCATGGCAATATACTTTATTTCAGATATCAGAAAACATAACCCATTATGTTGTCTTCCTTGTCCAACATCAACTCTTTAGCATGTCATATTTTAATGAGTGCTCCCAATCATAAAAGATGTCCATGATAGTATATTTATATGTGAAACCTCTCTTTCTTTATTACTTCCTATTAATTGCAACGATGACCAAAGCTATGTTTGTCAACTCTCAACAACTTTTAATCATCATATTCTTTCTATGTGAAGTCATTACTCCCCATAAGATCAATATGATCTCTTGGTTTCTTTTTATTCTTTTCTCTTTTCTTTTATTCACTCAAGATCATAGCAAGATAATCAAGCCCTTGACTCAACACTAATCTTTATTATATAGCTCACGGACTCGATTACATAAAGGGATCATAAGGCAAAACTCAAAACTAGATCATACCAAAAACTTTATTCTACTAGATCAAGATATTACTAAAAGGATCGAACTAAGAAAAACGGTAAAGATAGGAGTGTGATGGTGATACGATACCGGGGCACCTCCCCCAAGCTTGGCAGTTGCCAAGGGGAGTGCTGATACCCATGTGATTATGTCTCCTTCTTCGGAGGTGGTGATGATGGAGTTGTTGATGATGACAGTTGTGCCTTTAGCTTCTTCATTGTAGCGACCTGACCCAAAATCGGTCAAATCTACGTATGCTGTATTCATCCCAAGATCATGCCGGTACTCACAAAGACATCGATAAAGTAATCAAAGTTCAATCACACCTGAATATCATTAATCGATTCTCATATAGAGTCTTTATTACAAGGAATAAATTCGCTCAAGGCCAACTCATGAGAAATAAACTAAAATGCTGCGGAAGCGTCGAAGGTAAGCGAGTCCATCCGACTCAAAGGGCAATCGCCAAGCGCGAGCGTAGCCTCACTCCCGATCGAATATATCTCGCAACATAATACGTTGCAGCCATGTAGGTCAGCTTTTGGAATAAGTGGCAAGTTATGAAGAATAACAATAATAAAGTTACTAACTCTATATGCATATTTGGTGTGGAGCTCTAAGTTTCATCATTTTATGTAAAGCCAATTTTATCCTACTATAGTGGACTTATTTGCAAATTACTACAAATTGTTGGTAGTTATTGAGATGGTTCCGCCAACCAATATCTCGCTCCCAAATTATTATTAAGTCATAAACCCAATCAAATTAATTCATTAGAGTTAAGTGTTGAGATATCCGAATACTTCCAAGGTCCAGATGCTCAAATGTCCGTGAATCGGGACACGGCTAATCGATTAGGTTATAACACTCTGCAGAGGTTTATGACTTTCCCGCAAGAATCATTCCTCCTTTAAAGTCTTCGCACTTCACGGTGTTTGAAGACGGACGAATGAAACAGGTCTTCCAAAGAGTTCTTCCGCCACCGCCGGTACCCATCCAAACCTACCGCTCGTCTACTTCTCGTAGTACCGCCCAGCCAGCTTCACTACAAGGGTCAACCCAGCCAGAGCCCATAATGGCTTGCGGCTGCATGTAAGCTTCCGGTCATGGGGCATCCATCCTTCTCTTCGTGGCTGGGTGAAGCTTTCGCAGGATGTCATGGCGCTTCTCCATGCATCCCGCCACCACTGGTGCTCCAGGTGCCCACAACCGCCCTCCACCCAGAGTGATTTTCCAAGTCCATCTTGATCATTGTAGTCCAAGGGTTGTCATCATCATTGACTCTCACATCTTGCTTATGGATTTCACTCACCACAAATCCCGCCTCACGAGCATAGCAAAATAACTACTACGCCCCGGGGCCATGGAAACAAGGGATTGGTTCATCCTACCACATGATACTACTCAAGTTTAATGACTTCAAGATTTTCACTACTGCATGCAATGGTGGGGGTGGTGACAACTACTAATGCACAAAAACATAGGTATAGAAATAACATGATCAAAACTTGCCTTGCTGATGATCCTCGTAAGCTAAAGAGTCGAGTAGCAAGCTTCAGACTGAACTCTACCGAGACAAACAATAACATAATAAGCACAAAGCAAGAGGATCACACAAGATAACAAAGATAACATATCACAACCAAACAATCAAAACCAAATCAAAAGGAAAACTCAAAGAAATCAAATTCAAAGTTTTTCCCTATTCCAAACAATAACAAAAATAGTTTTTATATAACAAAATTCCTCAACATAACCTAATCATGGTTTTAGGTTAACTTAACAGAAAAGGATTAACTAAGCAACTAGGAGCAAAAAGAATTAATTAAATAGCTATTATAAAACTCACTTTAGGCCTAATCCAATTTCTATTAGAAAATTAATTTAAAACTTTTATTAATTGTAAATAAAAGTTCATCTAATGGAATGACAGAAACTAACCTAGAATAACTAATCACAAGTTAAAAATAAATTAATTTACTAATTAATTAATTAGGAAAACAGGAACTAATCAATTAATTAGGATTAATAGGATTCTGCCTAGAATTAATTATTTATTAATCCTAAAATACCAAAGTTAATTTCTAGGGTTTGGCAATATCAAAATAAAGTGATTGCAAAAGAATCATGCAAAAATAATTTTTCTAACTAAAACTATAGCAGATTTGCTATTCTGACTAAAACAATATTAAAGCATTTTTAGTTATTTTTAACATAGCTAAATATATGTTTTTCAGAAACTACATAAAATTTGCAATCCAACAAAAAAGAATCACTAAAAATATTAAACAGAACAAAAGATATACATTTTGAAATTTGAAACAAATCGCTAAAACAGAAAATCTAAATAAAAAGAAAAGGCCTAATGGGCCTAAACTATGCACTAGGCGCCGATAGACTAAGTGGGCCTAGGGTTTAACTAACAGAACCGCCTAACTAAAATAAACCTAACTAATAAAAATAAACCGCTCGGCCGTCCGGTTTTCTAACTAAAACTTACCCTTTGGGGCTTCTAATCCTAACCCTAGGTTTAGGATCTAACGGTGGAGGGGGATGCTGGGGCCACGGACTCGGCGACGCATGGGGGCGGGCGGGAGTGCTCCGGGCTTCAAGGCGGCGAGAAGCTTCAAGAGACGTCGGGAGGTGCGGGGAGCTCGGGGATGGTTCGTGGAGTTGGGGTGGGTCGGGTGCACCAGAGCGGCGACGGCGAGGGTTTTGGCGGAGGTGAGCTCGGGCTCCCAGCGTGCCGGAGAGAGAGGAGAGGGCTCCATGAGGCTAAGGGGGGAATGGGGTGTGGGGGCTTGGTTTATATAGCTGTGGCCTCACCGAGGGGCGGAAGGGCATCGGGCGATCGGGATCCCGGATTCTTGGGATCCCGCGGATCTCCCATGAGGTTCAAGCGCATGCAGGGGAAGAAGAGAGGTGGGGCCACGGGTCGCTGAGGGAGAGAGGGGGGTTTGGTCGGTCGACCGGATCCTAGGGGATCGGGCGAGGGGGCGCGGCGGTCACTGGCTGGCCTGCTGGCCTAGTGGGCCGGCTTGGTGGGCCTGGCGCTGTGGGGGGAATGAGGCGGCACTGGCTGGGCTGGGTGGTTCGGTGGTGGCGCCTGAAAAAGTTTTTTCTTTTATTTTATTTAATAAAACCAAAACAAAAATAAAACCTAAACTATAAATATTTTATATATAGTATATATATACCAAAATGATCAGGGAATATTCCTTTCATTTGAACATTTTTCCAAAGGCAAAATCCAAACTTCATAAAAATCCATTTTTTCAAATTCAAATAAAATTCAGATTTGAATCCAATTCTTTTGGCTTTGTTTCCTCGATATTTTTGGAGTGTCATGTTAGCTCCTCTCATACTTTTGATCAAGTATTTATCGTGCTTGGTTTTTGAATGGTTTCCCACATGCCAAAGTTTGGAATTCAAATTTCAAATTCAAAACTCTCTGAAACTTCAAATGGTATTCAAATTCAAACAGGATGCATAGGATGCTTATCTATAATTGTAAAACATTCCAAATAGGAAAATTTGGGATGTTACAAACCTACCCACCTTAAGATGAATCTCGCCCTCGAGATTCGGGTTGGCTAGCAAATAGGTGCGGATGGTCTCGACGAAGATCTTCTTCGCTCCTGTGTGGCTTCTTCCTCGGTGTGGTGACTCCAAAGACCTTGCAAAACTTGATGACTTTGCTGCGGGTGACTCGCTTGCAGCCTCGAGAATTTTGACGGGTTTCTCCTTGTAAGTCAAATCACCGCTGCTGTATGGCCTCTAGGGGCACCGTGTCTCTCAACGGAACATCGCCATGTCCGCATGGCACTTCTTCAATCGAGAAACGTGGAAAACATCATGAACTCCGGACAATCCTTCCGCAATTCCAACTTGTATGCAACTTCTCCACGACGCTCGAGGATTTTGTAGGGCCAATGAATCGGGTGCTAACTTTCCTTGACTCCAAACCTCTTGATTCCACGAAGTGGAGATACACGAAGATATGCTCGGTCTCCCACTTCGTAAGTCACCTCCTTGCGCCATCGTCGGCATAACTCTTCCGTCGTGGATCTGTGCTATCTTGAGCCGGTCTCAATCAGCTTGACTTTTCTTCGAATCCTTGATAAGATCGGAACCAAAAGTGATCGATCTCCAACGCTATCCCACAAAGAATGGTGTTCTACACCTCCTTCCGTGATAGAGCTTCGAAGGGGCCATCTTCAAACCGGATTGATAACTGTTGTTGTACGAGAACTCTGCGAGGGCAAATTATCATCCCAGCTAGACCCATAGTCTAGCACACAAGCTCTCAACATGTCCTCCGTAATCTGATTTACTCTCTCACCGTCCATCTGCTCATGGATGAAAGGCTGTATCAATTCCAGCCTCGCACTCCAAAGTTTCATGCAATTGCTTCCAAAACTTTGAGGTAAACTGCGTTCCTCTATCCGACACGATTTTCCTCGAACTCCATGCGCACACACGATCCTGGTCATGTATATCTTGGCCAACTTGGCACTGGTATAGGTAGTCTTCACGGAATGAAGTGAGCTACCTTAGTCAAACGATCAACTACTACCCAGATAGAATCATAACCTGAGCGGGTCCCGGTAATCCTGTGATGAAATCCATACCAAGTTTCTCCCATTTCCAATCGAATCGCAAAGGTTGAAGTAACCTGCTGGCTTCGATGTTCTGCCTTTACACGCTGGCAAACATCGATACGGCCACGCACTCGCAATGTCCTTCTTCATTCCTGTCCACCGTAAACTTTGCTTCAAATCCAGTACATCTTGGTGTTGCCGGGTGAATCGAGTACGGTGAATCATGTGCCTCCTGTAGAATTAGCTTCCTGAGCTCGGGATCATTGGGCACATAAATACGATCCTCAAACCATATAGTTCCATGTTCATCCTTTCGGAATCCTTTAGCTTTTCCATCCTCCATCTTTTGCTTAATCTCATCGATTTCCTTGTCCGACTTCGGCTTCACGAATCCTTTCGGTCAAGGTGGACTGAACTTCCGTGGTTGCAACAAATCCTTTCGAACTATCTCCACCGGAGATCTCGAGGTCATCAACCAACTCTCGGGTAATCCTCCGCCTGTAAGAGTGTTCACATAACTCTTACGGCTCAAAGCATCTGCTACAACATTGGCTTTACCGGGTGGTAATGTAGCCTCATGTCATAGTCCTTTATCAACTCTAGCCATCTCCTCGCTCGAGGTTCAATTCCTTCTGCGTGAAGATATATTTCAGACTCTTGTGATCCAGATAGACATCACAACGATTTCCAATGAGGAAATGTCTCCAAGTCTTGAGTGCATGCACTACAACTGCTAACTCCAAATCATGCGTGGCATAATTCATCTCATGAGGCCAGAGCTGTCCGGAGGCATACGCTACAACCTTACCTTCCTGCATCAATACTCCTCCGAGTCCTTGACGAGAAGCGCCACAATAGACCTGGTATTCCTTATGTATGTCCGCAATATCAATACCGGAGCTGTGACCAACCGCTTTCTTCAATTCTCGAAAACTGGCCTCACATTCCTCGGTCCAAACATACTTGGCTTCCTTCTTCAACAGCTCACCATGGGCTTGGCAATCTTCGAGAAGTTCTCAATGAACCTCCGATAGTATCCTCGCAAGTCCGAGAAAACTGCGGATCTCCTTGATCGAGGTGGGTGACCGCCAATCGGTGATCGATTCAACCTTGGCGGGATCAACTGCTATTCCTTCTCCTGAAATAACATGTCCGAGGAATCCAACTTCCTTCAACCAAAATTCACATTTGCTGAATTTGGCATACAGGTGATGTTCTCAAGTTTCTCCGTAACTAGACGCAAATGTTCCTTATGCTCTTCCTCGCTCTTGGAGAATATCAATATGTCATCGATGAACACCACGACAAACTTGTCCAAGTACTCCATGAACACCTTGTTCATCAAATTCATGAAGTATGCAGGAGCATTAGTCAATCCAAATGACATGACGGTATACTCAGATAAACCATACCGTGGTGAATGCTGTTTTGGGTATATCCTTCTCACGAATTTTCAATCGGTGATACCTCGATCAAGATCGATCTTAGAGAATACCTTGGCTCCAACAAGCTGATCAAACAAGTCATTGATCATGGGCAGAGGGTACTTGTTCTTGATGGTTACCTCGCTCAATGCACGATAATCCACAACCATCCTCAAGCTTCCATCCTTCTTCTCTACCAAAAGAACTGGGCTCCCCAAGGTGATGAGCTTGGACTAATATATCCTTTCTCCAATAACTCATTTATTTGTTCCTTGATCTCTTTCAACTCATTCGTGGCATCCGATAAGGTCTCTTGGATATTGGGGCTGTGCCGGCAATAACTCAATCGAAACTCAATGTCTCGTCCGTGGCATTCTGGTAATTCCTCCGGAACACATCGGGAAATTCTTGCACTCTGGCACTTCCTCCTGAACAACTCCCGTGAGGGAATGCACCTGATTCTTCATCCGGCCGTGCTCGGCTACATACTTGATCCTCTTCGCCCGGTGGTGAGCAGAATAGACTTGTCGGCACACCAATGTTCCTTCATACTTTGACAACCAATCCATGCCTAGGATTACATCCAAGGTCTGTGTTTCCAACACTATGAGTTCTACGGAAATTTGTGGTTCCCGATGTTGAGGTTTGCGTGACAGCTTAAACCTGCCATCATTTCTCCTCCCGCGAACCGACGCGAGGGGGCTTCTAAGGGTTCTAGTGCGAATCCGTACTTATCCACAACTACCCTTGATATGAATGAATGCGCTGCACCGTAATCAAACAGTAACCAAAACTGAACGTGAATTCAATAAAACTTACCAACCACGTTGTTCCGGTTGATCATAGACGCTTCCACGCCGATGTGATTCACTTGAGCACGAGGGAAAGGATTGGGCTTCTTCGCTGAGCCTCCATTGCCATTCCTGCTCCTCCGCTTGGCCTCCGGCAGTCGGTGGCGAGTGCCCTGCCTTCCGCACTTGAAGGTGTGATGTGGCTCAGATCCTTCTGAGCCGGGCAGAACGGTGCTGATTTCCATTACCATCGCCATTGCCATTGCCATGGCCTGACTTGTTGTCCTGGCTGCGGTTGTTTCCATTTCCACCATGGTTATGACCTCCATGGTTGTGATGGATGTGCCCTCCCGAGTACGGTGCATAGCGGGCTTCACGAGCTCCTGAATTGTGCTTCCCCGGCTGTACTTCCTCTTGCGGCTTTCTATCTGCTGCTGCTTGCCTTCCAGATGGTGGCCTTGTCTACCAGCTCCGGTAGTTGTTGAAAGTAGCCACAATAAGCTGCATGCTCAATTCATCATTGAGTCCTTCAAGGAATTTCTCCCGCTTGGCGGCATCGGTGGCCACATCATCGTGGGCATAGCGGCAAGCTTGTTGATTCCTCCACGATCGTGCACAAGACGGTTCCTCGGCGCAAGTTTCGAACTCACGCTTCTTCGCACTCATGGCTCCAGATGAGACATGAGCAAAGGCGAAGGCCCGCTGAATTGATCCCAAGTGATGCCACCCAAGGAAAAGTGGCGTGTAATTCTCCCACCAAGAAGCTGCAGGTCCATCCAGCTTGATGCGCTGCAAAGCGCACCTTCTCAAAGATCGCAGCATCCAACGGTGACTAGCTCTCTTCCAATCTTATGGAGCTACCGTCACCACAATCGCTCAAGGTTACTAGAGAACATGGCGGATTCAACCTCGTAAAGCGAGTCAAGTTGTCCACAGTGGGTGGTGGTGGTGGCGGTGGATTGTTGGCGGGTTGTTCGATTCTCAATCAGAGCTGCATCAGTGCATTCTCGCTGCTGGAGCAGCTGGGTGAGCTCCGCGGAAACCAAAGGTCACGCCCTGAGGCATCCGTGTTTTGGAGTGGATGAGAAAATTTAGAATAGAACAAGGGTCTATGAGAAATAACACTACCCATATGAATGCACAATCATAACACACCAATCATTAATTCATTCCACTCAAACATGGTTCAAACTTGATTACAAAGCTCATGACTAAACGAAAGAAAACATCGCCTAACTGATCGATTTAAAAAGAAATAAAAGATAACATGGTGGTCGACTAAAAGTCTTCATCAGTGGCGCCTCCTCTTGGGGTTTCCTTCAGTGGTACTCCCCTCGAAATCCTGATCATTGCTCACGAGGGGTGCTTCATCTCCACTCGGGTAAAGGTCCTCTCCCAAGTCCATCTTTTCCTCAATCGCTGCAAGCTTCATCTTCAGGTCGCCGACTATCTCCATGAAGTCCGTGATTTCTTCCTCATGGCCAAGGAAGTCTGCGCGAGCCTTCTCCTCCAGCCCAGTCATGAACAAAGCTTCCGTGTGTCTTCGAAGTTACGGCGAGCCTGAATCTCCCGCTTCCGAGAAGACACTCCAAGTCCTGAATGTAAGAGAGAGTGGAATCGCCCTCGATGGTACGGATGATATCTCCATTCCTTGCCCCGCGAGAAACCATGGCGAGGTCTCGAGTGATCGAGCTCGGTCCTGACTCCTCTCGGAGATGTCCAAGTGCTCGGTAGATCGCCACGCCTCTTCCGATGATCCAGCTTGAACTCGTGAACTCAAAGTTGATAGGCTCCGCGCCCTCCAAAGGTCCTCCCGGGATATGCACCTCAACTCAGAGCGGTGTCCGCGGAAGTGCATTAGTGGGTTTCCAAAGGATCGAGGGCGAGCAATCTTCAGCAGCTTCACCATCTGGACCAGCTTCCTTCCAAGGGCATCGCCTCATCGGGCTGGCGTAACTCCGTAGCAAACCGGGTGAACTCGACGCCATCTAGAATGTTGCAAAGGGAGAAGAGTCGAATAGATCAGGGAAGAATTATAGAATGAAAGAGGGTTCAAAGTAAATGGTCTCGCTATGGCTTTCCGATCCTAGGGGTTACGATCCACGGTCAGCGTGTGCTCGATACCATCTCAGAGCGACCTGACCCAAAATCGGTCAAATCTCCGTGGTCTGTATTCATCCCAAGATCATGCCGGTACTCACAAGACATCGATAAAGTAATCAAAGTTCAATCACACCTGAATATCATTAATCGATTCTCATATAGAGTCTTTATTACAAGGGAATAAATTCGCTCAAGGCCAACTCATGAGAAATAAACTAAAATGCTGCGGAAGCGTCGAAGGTAAGCGAGTCCATCCGACTCCAAAGGGCAATCGCCAAGCGCGGAGCGTAGCCTCACCCCGATCGAATATATCTCGCAACATAATACGTTGTAGCCATGTAGGTCAGCTTTTGGAATAAGTGGCAAGTTATGAAGAATAACAATAATAAAGTTACTAACTCTATATGCATATTTGGTGTGGAGCTCTAAGTTTCATCATTTTATGTAAAGCCAATTTTATCCTACTATAGTGGACTTATTTGCAAATTACTACAAATTGTTGGTAGTTATTGAGATGGTTCCGCCAACCAATATCTCGCTCCCAAATTATTATTAAGTCATAAACCCAATCAAATTAATTCATTAGAGTTAAGTGTTGAGATATCCGAATACTTCCAAGGTCCAGATGCTCAAATGTCCGTGAATCGGGACACGGCTAATCGATTAGGTTATAACACTCTGCAGAGGTTTATGACTTTCCCGCAAGAATCATTCCTCCTTTAAAGTCTTCGCACTTCATGGTGTTTGAAGACGGACGAATGAAACAGGTCTTCCAAAGAGTTCTTCCGCCACCGCGGTACCCATCCAAACCTACCGCTCGCCTACTTCTCGTAGTACCGCCCAGCCAGCTTCACTACAAGGGTCAACCCAGCCAGAGCCCATAATGGCTTGCGGCTGCATGTAAGCTTCCGGTCATGGGGCATCCATCCTCTCTTCGTGGCTGGGTGAAGCTTTCCGCAGGATGTCATGGCGCTTCTCCATGCATCCCGCCACCACTGGTGCTCCAGGTGCCCGCCAACCGCCCTCCACCCAAAGAGTGATTTTCCAAGTCCATCTTGATCATTGTAGTCCATGGGTTGTCATCATCATTGACTCTCACATCTTGCTTATGGATTTCACTCACCACAAATCCCGTCTCACGAGCATAGCAAAATAACTACTACGCCCGGGCCATGGAAACAAGGGGATTGGTTCATCCTACCACATGATACTACTCAAGTTTAATGACTTCAAGATTTTCACTACTGCATGCAATGGTGGGGTGGTGACAACTACTAATGCACAAAACATAGGTATAGAAATAACATGATCAAAACTTGCCTTGCCGATGATCCTCGAAGCTAAAGAGTCGAGTAGCAAGCTTCAGACTCGAACTCTACCGAGACAAACAATAACATAATAAGCACAAAGCAAGAGGATCACACAAGATAACAAAGATAACATATCACAACCAAACAATCAAAACCAAATCAAAAGGAAAACTCAAAGAAATCAAATTCAAAGTTTTTCCCTATTCCAAACAATAACAAAAATAGTTTTTATATAACAAAATTCCTCAACATAACCTAATCATGGTTTTAGGTTAACTTAACAGAAAAGGATTAACTAAGCAACTAGGAGCAAAAAGAATTAATTAAATAGCTATTATAAAACTCACTTTAGGCCTAATCCAATTTCTATTAGAAAATTAATTTAAAACTTTTATTAATTGTAAATAAAAGTTCATCTAATGGAATGACAGAAACTAACCTAGAATAACTAATCACAAGTTAAAAATAAATTAATTTACTAATTAATTAATTAGGAAAACAGAACTAATCAATTAATTAGGATTAATAGGATTCTGCCTAGAATTAATTATTTATTAATCCTAAAATACCAAAGTTAATTTCTAGGGTTTGGCAATATCAAAATAAAGTGATTGCAAAAAGAATCATGCAAAAATAATTTTTCTAACTAAAACTATAGCAGATTTGCTATTCTGACTAAAACAATATTAAAGCATTTTTAGTTATTTTTAACATAGCTAAATATATGTTTTTCAGAAACTACATAAAATTTGCAATCCAACAAAAAAGAATCACTAAAAATATTAAACAGAACAAAAGATATACATTTTGAAATTTGAAACAAATCGCTAAAACAGAAAATCTAAATAAAAAAGAAAAGGCCTAATGGGCCTAAACTATGCACTAGGCGCCGATAGACTAAGTGGGCCTAGGGTTTAACTAACAGAACCGCCTAACTAAAATAAACCTAACTAATAAAAATAAACCGCTCGGCCGTCCGGTTTTCTAACTAAAACTTACCCTTTGGGGCTTCTAATCCTAACCCTAGGTTTAGGATCTAACGGTGGAGGGGGATGCTGGGCCACGGACTCGGCGGCGACGCGGGGGGGCGGCGGGAGTGCTCTGGGCTTCAAGGCCGGGCGAGCTTCATGAGACGCCGGGAGGTGCTTGGGGAGCTCTGGGATGGTTCGTGGAGTTGGGGTGGGTCGGGTGCACCAGAGCGGGCGACGGCGAGGGTTTTGGCGGCGGAGGTGAGCTCGGGCCCGGCGTGCTTCGGGAGAGAGAGGAGAGGGCTCCATGAGGCTAAGGGGGGAATGGGGTGTGGGGGCTTGGTTTATATAGCCAGGCCTCTACCGAGGGGCGAAGGGCATCGGGCGATCGGGATCCCGGATTCTTGGGATCCCGGATCTCCCATGAGGTTCAAGGCGAGGGGAAGAAGAGAGGTGGGGGCCACGGGTCGCTGAGGGAGAGAGGGGGTTTTGGTCGGTCGACCGGATCCTAGGGGATCGGGCGGGGGGGGCGGGCGGTCGGCTGGCTGGCCTGCTGGCCTAGTGGGCCGGTTGCTACGGGCCTGGCGCTGGGGAATGAGGAGGCGCTGGCTGGGCTGGGTGGCTGGTGGCGCCTCGAAAAAGTTTTTTTCTTTTATTTTATTTAATAAAACCAAAACAAAAATAAAACCTAAACTATAAATATTTTATATATAGTATATATATACCAAAATGATCAGGAATATTCCTTTCATTTGAACATTTTTCCAAAGGCAAAATCCAAACTTCATAAAATCCATTTTTTCAAATTCAAATAAAATTCAGATTTGAATCCAATTCTTTTGGCTTTGTTTCCTCCGATATTTTGGAGTGTCATGTTAGCTCCTCTCATACTTTTGATCAAGTATTTATCGTGCTTGGTTTTTGAATGGTTTCCACATGCCAAAGTTTGGAATTCAAATTTCAAATTCAAAACTCTCTCAAACTTCAAATGGTATTCAAATTCAAACAGATGCATAGGATGCTTATCTATAATTGTAAAACATTCCAAATAGGAAAATTTGGGATGTTACATTCATATTGTAATTGAGAAGGGCAATTTCCTCCTTTAAATCATCGACCTCCGATTCCAGCTTCAAGATCTTGTCACATAAATCTCCTTTGCTTTTCTGCCGAAAACGAGAAGGAATAGATCGGTTGTTAGATAGTTTAGCCCTCTTAGGGAGACTAGATTTCTTGAACTTCACGTACATATCCCCAGGTTGAGGTAGAGGGACATCCTCCTCCTCCTCCGAACTTGAATAATTGATCCTCATCAAATGAGCATCCTCCTCCTCATCCGTAGTTCGACCACAAGGAGATAGATCCCCATAGGTCTTTGGGTCAGCAATGAGGTGTGAGACATAGCTCTCTCCGTCGGAATCCTGAGATGACATCTTGCTCCAAATCTGCTACAGAAACAGCTCTAAACGAAAACAGAGGATATTTGCATGGTACAGGAGTCAAAACCTCCGGGAGATTATATAATGAATTTTTACCGACCAAAATAAGTAACGTGCAAGAAAACGGAGTCCGGAGAGCGCACGCGGTGCCCACGAGGCAGGGGGCGCGCCCTCCACCCTCGTGGAGCCCTCGTGTCCTTCCCGGACTGATTCTTATTTTTCTATTTTTCTAAATATTCCAAAACGGAGAAAATTTGCCATTAGAATTGTTTTGGAGTCGGTTTACTTACCGTACCACATACCTATTCCTTTTCGGAGTCTGAAACGTTCTGGAAAGTGTCCCTTATGTATTCCTCCGGAGTTACGGTTTCAATAATATTAGTTACAACATTTATAGTGTTACCGGAGATATAATGTTTGATTCTTTGACCGTTCACCACCTTCGGATTTGGGCCTTCGAAGTTGTTGAATTTTATGGCACCGGAACGGTAGACCTCCTCGATAACGTAAGGACCTTCCCATTTAGAGAGAAGTTTCCCTGCAAAAAATCTTAAATGAGAGTTGTATAATAATACATAATCACCTACATTAAACTCACGCTTTTGTATTCTTTTGTCATGCCATCTTCTAACTTTTTCTTTAAACAACTTAGCATTCTCATAGGCTTGGGTTCTCCATTCATCAAGTGAGCTAATGTCAAATAGCCTCTTCTCACCGGAAAGTTTGAAATCATAATTGAGCTCTTTAATAGCGCAATAAGCCTTATGTTCTAGTTCGAGAGGTAAGTGACATGCTTTTCCATAAACCATTTTATACGGAGACATACCCATAGAATTTTTATATGCAGTTCTATAGGCCCATAATGCATCATCAAGTTTCTTGGACCAATTCTTTCTAGATCTATTAACAATATTTTGCAAAATTAATTTGAGTTCTCTATTACTCAATTCTACTTGACCACTAGACTGTGGGTGATAAGGAGATGCAATTCTATGATTAACATCATACTTAGCAAGCATTTTACGAAAAGCACCATGAATAAAATGTGAACCACCATCAGTCATTAAATATCTAGGGACTCCAATCCTCGGAAAAATAACTTCTTTAAGCATCTTAATAGAGGTGTTATGATCAGCACTACTAGTTGGAATAGCTTCTATCCACTTAGTAACGTAATCCACAGCAACTAAAATATGTGTATATCCATTAGAGGCAGGAAACGGTCCCATATAATCAATGCCCCAAACATCGAATGGTTCAATAACAAGTGAATAATTCATAGGCATTTCTTGACGTCTACTAATATTACCAATTCTTTGACATTCATCGCAAGATAAGACAAACTTACGAGCATCCTTGAAGAGAGTAGGCCAATAAAAACCGAATTGCAATACCTTATGTGCAGTTCTATCTCCAGCGTGGTGTCCTCCATAAGCCTCAGAGTGACACTTGCGTAGGATTTGTTCCTGTTCATGCTCAGGTACACAACGTCTAATAACACCATCTACTCCTTCTTTATAAAGATGTGGGTCATCCCAGAAGTAATGTCTTAAATCATAGAAAAACTTTTTCTTTTGCTGGTATGTGAAACTAGGTGGTATAAATTTAGCAACAATGTAATTAGCATAATCAGCATACCATGGAGCGGTACGAGAAGCATTTATGACATTTAATTGTTCATTAGGAAAGCTATCATCAATAGGTAGTGGGACATCAAGAACATTTTCTAACCTAGACAAGTTGTCTGCAACGGGGTTCTCAGCTCCCTTTCTATCAATAATATGCAAATCAAATTCTTGTAACAAGAGAACCCATCTAATAAGTCTAGGTTTAGCATCTTTCTTTTCCATAAGATATTTAATAGCAGCATGATCAGTGTGAATAGTTACTTTAGAATCAACAATATAAGGTCTGAACTTATCACAAGCAAATACAACTGCTAAGAATTCTTTTTCAGTAGTAGCATAATTTCTCTGGGCATTGTCTAGAGTTTTACTAGCATATTGAATAACATTTAATTTATTATCAACTCTTTTCCCTAGAACAACACCTACAGCATAATCACTAGCATCACACATAATTTCGAAGGGTAAATTCCAATCAGGTGGTTGAACTATAGGTGTAGAAATCAATGTTTTCTTAAGTATTTCAAATGCTTCTACACAATCATTATCAAAGACATATGGTATATCTTTTTGTAATAGATTAGTCAGAGGCCGAGAAGTTTTGGAAAAGTCCTTAATGAACCTCCTATAAAAACCAGCATGACCAAGGAAACTTCTTATACCTTTGATGTCCTTGGGACATGGCATCTTTTCAATAGCATCAACTTTAGCTTTATCAACTTTGACACCTCTTTCAAAAAATTTATGCCCCAAGACAATACCTTCATTAACCATAAAGTGGCACTTTTCCCAATTCAAGACAAGATTAGTTTCTTCAAATCTCTGCAAAACTCGATCAAGGTTGCTCAAGCAATCATCAAAAGAGGATCCATAAACGGAGAAATCGTCCATGAAAACCTCACAAATCTTTTCACAAAAGTCAGAGAATATAGCCATCATGCATCTTTGAAAGGTAGCAGGTGCATTACATAAACCAAAAGGCATACGTCTATAAGCAAAAGTACCGAAAGGGCAAGTAAAAGTGGTCTTAGCTTGATCATCAGCTGACACAGGTATTTGAGAGAAACCAGAATAACCATCTAGAAAGCAAAAATGTGTACGTTTGGATAATCTTTATAGCATTTGATCAATAAAAGTTAAGGGGTAATGATCTTTTTTAGTAGCCTTATTTAATTTGCGGAAATCAATTACCATCCTATAACCGGTAATAATTCTTTGAGGAATCAATTCGTCTTTATCATTAGGAACGACAATAATACCTGCTTTCTTAGGGACACAATGGATAGGACTTACCCACTGACTATCAGCAACGGGATAAATTATACCTGCCTCAAGGAGCTTTAGTATTTCCTTTCTTACCACTTCTTTCATCTTAGGATTCAGCTGTCGTTGGTGATCAATAACTAGTTTGGCATCTTTCTCCAAATTTATTTTGTGTTGACATAGAGTGGGACTAATGCCCTTAAGATCATCAAGAGTATATCCAATAGCAGCACGGTGCTTCTTCAGAGTTTTCAATAATTTTTCTTCCTCCTTCTCTGAAAGGTTAGCACTAATAATAGCATGATATATCTTCTTTTCATCAAGATAAGCATATTTAAGAGTATCAGGCAATGGTTTAAGCTCAAACACGGGATCTCCCTTGGGTGGAGAAGGATCTCCTAGGATTTCAACAGGCAAGTTGTGTTTCAGAATAGGTCCCTGTTTAAAGAACACTTCATCTATTTCCCTTCTTTCATTCATAAACATATCATTTTCATGGTCTAGCAAATATTGTTCTAAAGGATCACTAGGAGGTATGGCAATAGAAGCAAGACCAATAATTTCATCCTTACTAGGCAATTCCTCTTCACGGTGTTGTCTACGAAATTTAGAGAAATTAAACTCATGAGACATATCACCCAAACCAATAGTAACAACATCATTTTTGCAGTCTATCTTAGCATTAACAGTGTTTAAGAAGGGTCTACGAAATATAATGGGACAAAAGCTATCTTGTGGGGAGCCAAGAACAAGAAAATCAGCAGGATATTTAGTTTTCCCACACAAGACTTCAACATCTCTGGCAATTCCAATCGGTGAAATAGTATCTCTATTGGCAAGTTTAATTGTAACATCAATTTCTTCTAACTCGGTAGGTGCAATATCATGCATAATTTCTTTGTATAAATAGATAGGTATTGCACTAGCACTAGCACCCATGTCACATAAGCCATGATAACAATTATCTCCTATTTTAATAGAAATAACAGGCATGCCTGCTATAGGTCTATGTTTATCTTTAGCACAAGGTTTAGCAATTCTAGCAGTGTCATCACAGAAATAAATAACATGCCCATCAATATTATCAGCCAAGAGATGTTTAACAATAGCAATATTAGGTTCAACTTTAACTTGCTCAGGAGGTGTATAAGTTCTAATATTGCTTTTATGAACCACAGTTGAAGATTTAGCATGATCCTTTATTCTAACAGGGAAAGGTGGTTTCTCAACATAAGCAGTAGGAACAATAGGATCATTATAAGTGATAGTCTTTTCTTCAACTTTAATAGGTGCGACTACTTTTACTTCTATGGGAGGATGATATTTAAACCACTTCTCCTTAGGGAGATCAACATGATAGCAAAAGATTCATAGAAAGAAGCTACTATCTCAGAGTCAAGTCCATATTTAGTGCTAAATTTACGGAAAACATCGGTATCCATAAAAGATTTAACACAATCAAACTTAGGTGTCATACCTGACTCCTTACCTTCGTCGAGGTACCAATCTTCAGAGTAGCGTTTAGTTCTTCCAATAAATCCCATTTGAATTCAATAGCCTTCATCGTAAAAGAACCAGTACAAGAAGTATCGAGCATGGTGCGATTGTCGGAAAGGCGAGCATAAAATTTTTGAATAATCATTTCTCTTGAGAGCTCATTATTGGGGCATGAATATAACATTGATTTAAGCCTCCCCCAAGCTTGAGCGATGCTTTCTTCTTCGCGAGGCCAAAAATTATATATATAATTACGATCACGATGAACAAGATGCATAGGATAAAACTTTTGATGAAATTCCAATTTCAATCGCTTGTAGTTCCATGATCCCATATCATCACATAGGCTATACCATGTCAATGCATCTCCCTTCAAAGATAAAGGGAAGACCTTCTTCTTGATAACATCATCGGGCATACCTACTGATATGTCTCCAACGTATCTATAATTTTTGATTGCTCCATGCAATATTATCTATTGTTTTGGACTATATTGGGCTCTATTTTCCACTTTTATATTACTTTTTGGACTAACCTATTAACCGGAGGCCCAACCCAGAATTGCTATTTTTTGCCTATTTCAGTATTTCGAAGAAAAGGAATATCAAACGGAGTCCAAACGGAATGAAATCTTCGGGAACGTGATTTTCTCATCAGATAAGATCCAGGAGACTTGGACCCTCGGTCATGAAAGGAGGGAGGCGGCCACGAGAGTGGAGGGCGCCCCCCCCTAGGGCGCGTCCCCTGCCTCGTGGGCCCCCCGAAGCTCCACCGACGTACTCTTTCCTCCTATATATACCTCACGCACTTCAACAGATCAGACACGGAGCCAAAACCTAATTCCACCGCCGCAACTTTCTCAGATCCACGAGATCCCATCTTGGGGCCTGTTCCGAGTTCACGGAAGGGAATCCACCATGGAGGGCTTCTACATCATCATCATAGCCTCTCCGATGAAGTGTGAGTAGTTTACTTCATACCTTCGGGTCCATAGTTAGTAGCTAGATGGCTTCTTCTCTCTTTTTGAATCTCAATACAATGTTCTCCCCCTCTCTCGTGGGGATCTATTCGATGTAATCTTCTTTTTGTGGTGTGTTTGTTGAGACCGATGAATTGTGGGTTTATGATCAACATTATCTATGAGCAATATTTGAATCTTCTCTGAATTCTTTTATGTATGATTGGTTATCTTTGCAAGTCTCTTAGAATTATCCGTTTGGTTTGGCCAACTAGATTGGTAGTTCTTGCAATGGGAGAAGTGCTTAGCTTTGGGTTCAATCTTATGTGTCCTTTCCCAAAGGATGAAGGGCAGCAAGGCACGATTGTATTGTTGCCATCGAGGATAACAAGATGGGGTATTTATCACATTGCATGAATTTATTCCTCTACATCATGTCATCTTGCTTAAGGCGTTACTCTGTTTTCATTAACTTAATACTCTAGATGCATGCTGGATAGCGGTCGATGAGTGGAGTAATAGTAGTAGATGCAGGAAGGAGTCGGTCTACTTGTCTCGGACGTGATGCCTATATACATGATCATACCTAGATATTCTCATAACTATGCTCAATTCATCAATTGCTCAACAAGAATTGCTCACCCATCGTAAAATACTTATGCTCTTGAGAGAAGCCACTAGTGAAATCTATGGCCCCCGGGTCTATTTTCATCATATTAATCTTCCTACGCTTTATTATTGCTTTGCTTTTTTACTTTGCCTTTTATTTTACTTTGCATCTTTATACCAAAAATACCAAAAATATTATCTATCATCTCTATCAGATCTCACTCTTGTAAGTGACCATGAAGGGATTGACAACCCCTATTCGCGTTGGTTGCGAGGAGTTATTTGCTTTGTGTAGGTACGAGGGACTTGCGCGTGGCCACCTACTGGATTGATACCTTGGTTCTCAAAAAATGAGGGAAATACTTACGCTACTCTGATGCATCATCCTCTCCTCTTCGGGGAAAACCAACGCAAGCTCAGGACATAGCAAGAAGGATTTATGGCGCCGTTGCCGGGGAGTCTACGCAAAAGTCAACATACCAAGTACCCATCACAATCCCTTATCTCTCGCATTACATTATTTGCCATTTTCCTCTCGTTTTCCTCTCCCCACTTCACCCTTGCCGCTTTATTCGCCTCTCTTTTCCGCTTGCCTTTTCTCGTTCGCTTGTTTGCTCGTGTGTTGGATTGCTTGCTTGTCACTATGGCTCAAGATAATACAAAATTGTGTGACTTTACCAATACCAACAATAATGATTTCCTTAGCACTCCGATTGCTCCTCTTGCCAATACTGAATCTTGTGAAATCAATGCTGCTTTATTGAACCTCGTTATGAAAGATCAATTCGTCGGCCTTCCTAGTGAAGATGTCGCTACTCATTTAAATAGCTTCGTGGATTTGTGTGATATGCAAAAGAAGAAAGATGTTGACAATGATGTTGTTAAATTGAAGCTATTTCCTTTTTCGCTTAGAGATCGTGCTAAAGCTTGGTTTTCGTCTTTGCCTAAAAATAGTATTGATTCTTGGAACAAGTGCAATGATGCTTTTATCTCTAAGTATTTTACTCCCGCTAAGACCATCTCCCTTAGGAACGATATTATGAATTTTAAGCAACTTGATCATGAACATGTTGCACAATCGTGGGAGAGGATGAAATTAATGATACGTAATTACCCTACTCATGGTTTAAATTTGTGGATGATTATACAAAAAAATTATGCCGGATTGAATTTTGCTTCTAGAAACCTTTTAGATTCGGCCGCGGGAGGCACTTTTATGGAAATCACTTTAGGAGATGCTACTAAACTCCTAGATAATATTATGGTTAATTATTCTCAATGGCATACTGAAAGATCTACTAATAAAAAGGTGCATGCGATAGAAGAAATTAATGTTTTGAGTGGAAAGATGGATGAACTTATGAAATTATTTGCTAATAAGAGTGTTTCTTCTAATCCTAATGATATGCCTTCGTCCACTTTGATTTAGAATAATAATAAATCTACGGATGTGACTTCTGTTGGTAGGAATAATTTTGGTAACAATGCGTATGGAGGAAACTTTAATCCTAGGCCTTATCCTAGTAATTCCTCTAATAATTATGGAAATTCCTACAACAATTCTTATGGAAATTTTAATAAGATGCCCTCTGAATCTTAGACTAGTGTTAAAGAGTTTATGAATTCTCGAAAGAATTTTAATGCTTTGCTTGAAGAGAAATTGCTTAAGGTTGATGAATTGGCTAGGAACGTTGATAGAATTTCCCTTGATATTGATTATTTAAAGCTTAGATCTATTCCTCCTAAGCATGATATCAATGAGTCTCTCAAAGCCATGAGAATTTCCATTGATGAGTGCAAGGAAAGAACCGCTAGGATGCGTGCTATGAAAGATGCCTTTATTAAAGCGTGTTCTTCCAATTTCCATAAAAATCAAGATGAAGATCTAAAAGTTATTGATGTGTCACCTATCAAATCCTTGTTTTGCAATATGAATCTTGATAATGATGAGATTGAATATGAGACACCTTTACCTAGAAGGCGTTCTAAAAAATTCGGAGCTTTTAGAGTATGATGCTAAAATTGATAAAAGTGGGATTGAAGAAAGTAAAACCTTAGATGTTGCTAAACCCACTATTTTGGATTTCAAGGAATTTAATTATGAAAGTTTCTCTTTAATTGATTGTATTTCCTTGTTACAATCCGTGCTAAATTCTCCGCATGCTTATAGTCAAAATAAAGCGTTTACCAAACATATCGTTGATGCCTTGATGCAATCTTATGAGGAAAAACTTGAGTTGGAAGTCTCCATCCCTAGAAAACTTTATGATGAGTGGGAACCAACTATTAAAATTAAGATTAAGGATCATGAGTTCTATGCTTTATGTGATTTGGGTGCTAGTGTTTCCACTATCCCCAAAACTTTGTGTGATTTGCTAGATTTCCGTGATTTTGATGAATGCTCTCTAAACTCGCACCTTGCGGATTCCACTATTAAGAAACCTATGGGAAGAATTAATGATGTTATTGTTGTTGCAAATAGGAATTATGTGTCCGTAGACTTTATCGTTCTTGATATAGATTGCAATCCTTCATGTCCTATTATTCTTGGTAGACCTTTCCTTAGAATGATTGGTGCAATTATTGATATGAAGAAAGGGAATATTAGATTCCAATTCCCATTAAATAAAGGCATGGAACACTTCCCTAGGAAGAAGATAAAATTACCATGTGAATCTATTATGAGAGCCACCTATGGATTGCCCACCAAAGATGGCAATACCTAGATCTATCCTTGCTTTATGCCTAGCTAGGGGCGTTAAACGATAGCGCTTGTTGGGAGGCAACCCAATTTTATTTTTAGTTTTTTAGTTTATGTTTAGGAATAAATAATCCATCTACCTTCTGTTTATATGTGGTTTTATGTTTTAATTAGCGTTTGTGCCAAGTTAAACCTATAGGATCTTCTTGGATAATAGTTATTTGATCTTGCTGTAATTTTCAGAAACTTTCTGTTCACGAAAAAAATTGTTAAAAATCACCAGAACGTGATAAAATATTGATTCTAATTGCAGATTATCAATAAACAAACTGCCTAGGTCGTCCTATTTTGGCTGAAGTTTTGGAGTTCCAGAAGTTTGCGTTAGTTACAGATTACTACAGACTGTTCTGTTTTTGACAGATTCTGTTTTTCGTGTGTTGTTTGCTTATTTTGATGAATCTATGGCTAGTAAAATAGTTTATAATCCATAGAGAAGTTGTAATGCAGTAGGTTTAACACCAAAACAAATAAAGAATGGGTTCATTACAGTACCTTGAAGTGGTCTTTTGTTTTCTTTCGCTAACGGAGCTTATGAGATTTCTGTTGAGTTTTGTGTTGTGAAGTTTTCAAGTTTTGGGTGAATTTTTTTTGATGGATTATGGAACAAGGAGTGGCAAGAGCCTAAGCTTGGGGATGCCCATGGCACCCCCAAGATAATCCAAGGACACCAAAAAGTCAAAGCTTGGGGATGCCCATCATCTACTTATTACTTCCCAATGCCTTCCTCTAGGCCCAAACAATGGTGAAGTGTCATGTAGTCGACGTTCACATAACACCACTAGAGGAAAGACAACATACATCTCATCAAAATATCAAGCGAATACCAAATTCACATGGATACTGATAGCAAGACTTCTCCCATGTCCTCAGGAACAAACGTAACTACTCACAAAGCATATTCATGTTCATAATCAGAGGGGTACTAATATGCATAAAGGATCTGAACATATGATCTTCCACCAAATAAACCAACTAGCATCAACTACAAGGAGTAATCAACACTACTAGCAACCTACAGGTACCAATCCCAGACTTGGAGACAAGAATTGGATACAAGAGATGAACTAGGGTTTGAGAGGAGATGGTGCTGGTGAAGATGTTGATGGAGATGGGCCCCCTCCCAATGAGAGGAGCGTTGGTGATGACGATGGCGATGATTTCCCCCTCCCGAAGGGAAGTGTCCCCGGCAGAACAGCTCCGCCAGAGCCCTAGATTGGTTCCGCCAAGGTTCCGCCTCGTGGCGGCGGAGTCTCGTCCCGAAAGCTTGCTTATGATTTTTCTTCGGACGAGAGACTTCATATAGCAACAGATGGCCACCGAAGGGCCACCAGGGGGCCCACGAGGCAGGGGGCATGCCCAGGGGGTAGGGTGCGCCCCCCACCCTCGTGCCCAAGGTGTGGGTCCCCTCTGGTATTTTCTTCGCTCAGTATTTTTTATTATTTTCCAAAATAACTTCCGTGGAGTTTCAGGACTTTTGGAGTTGTGTAGAATAGGTCTCTAATATTTGCTTCTTTTCTAGCCCAGAATTCCAGATGCCAGCATTCTCCCTCCTTATGTAAACCTTGTAAAATAAGAGAGAATAGGCATAAGTATTGTGACATAATGTGTAATAACAGCCCATAATGCAATAAATATCGATATAAAAGCATGATGCAAATGGACGATCGCACACCGCCACTTTTGAGCTGAGCGTCGAGAACCTTCAACATTCACTCGACCAGCGCGCTCTACGATAGATCCCCAAATCCAGTCGACAACACCGAAAGTTGTTTCCGCCTAAACCTCAGGTATACTGCACTCCGATCCAGAATCTTACAGCTGCAGCCCGTATAGCAAAGTCGATTCAGCCGTCCCAATCAGGGGCTGGAAGAGGTTTGATGCAGATTCGAGCACTGCTCCGGGCGGCAGGTGAGCAAAACACAGCCGTTTCTCAGTCGTGCGACAGGATCCGCAGCAGGTCTGTGGTGGAGGACACAGTACAGTCGGCTCACTGCCCAAGATCGCCTCCGCAGCGTGAGGGTCGTGGGCACCGCCAAGAGCAGTACCTGGGTCGGAACCACGAGCAGTATGATCATTGACTCGGCCGTGATGACCGCCGTCGAGTGCCAACGCCCCCTCCAAGGGGCGGACCGTATGGGCCCCAGCAGTACGATGACAAACGCCCCTATGGCAATGAGCGAAGGGTCCCAGTTGACCCAGGAGAGCCCGGGTTCGATGCAAGATCAAATCTTGTACAAGGTCTAGTCGACAGAAAGTGGGCACAAAGAGGACAAGATAAGAATCACTCGAGTGGAGGTAGAGTTCACGTGTCTGGGCCTGAATGTTTCAGCAGAGCCATCAGAGCTGCTGAGATTCCACCCAACTTCAGGTTGGCGAAGGGAGTAAGCAAGTTCACCGGTGAATCGAAGCCCGACACTTGGCTAGAGGATTACCGAGTGGCTGTGCAGATTGGCGGTGGCAATGATGATGTAGTCATGAAGCACCTCCCCTTGATGCTGGAAGGCTCGGCCAGAGCTTGGTTGAATCAGTTGGCTCCTGGAAGTATTTTCAGTTGGGAAGAGTTGGCCCGAGTGTTTGTCAGAATGTTCGAGGGCACTTGCAAATGACCTGCTGGGCTGACTGAGTTGCAGCATTGCATACAAAAACCGAATGAAACTTTGAGGGATTACATCCAGAGATGGACCACCATTCATCATGAAGAGGAAAATGTGTCGCAGCACCAAGCAGTTTGCGCCTTCAAAGAGGGTGTTTGGTACAGAGAGCTTGACCTGAAGTTTGGTCGGACAGGAGACATGACCCTGGCCTAGATGATGGAAATAGCCACTCGATACGCTAACGGCGAGGAATAAGACCGACTCCGCAGTGGCAAGAACAAACCAGTCGCCCAGGACACACCGGAGGAGGAAATTCCAGTCGGAAGCAGAAGCACAAAGACGAACCCGCAGGTCCTGGTGAGGCCCCAGTAGTGAACCAAGGGAAGTTCAAAGGAAACCCTAAGGGGCCATGGATTCCCAAGAAAGTGAAAGATCAAGCGGGAAATGACGTGCTTGACTTACCGTGTCATATACACACCAAGAAAGATGAAGAGGGAAACCTGATTTACACCAAGCATACCACTCGACAGTGTCAACTCCTAATTCAGAGCTTCCGAGAGGGCCAGCCTAGTGAAAAGGAAAAGGAATCTGATAAGGATGAGGACAAAGAGGAGAAGGATGGTTACCCCAATGTCAATGCCACTTTAGTGATTTTTGCTAACATTGAGAGAAAAAGTCGACTGAAAGTTATTAACAGAGAAGTAAACATGGTTGCTCCAGCAATGACGACATATCTGAAATGGTCAAAAACTCCCATTACATTCGACCAATCCGATCACCCAGCGAATGTTGCCACCCCCGGGCGGCAAGTGTTGGTGGTCAACCCAGTCGTTGGGGGCACTCGACTGACCAAGGTCTTGATGGACGGTGGCAGTGGCTTGAAAATTTTGTACGCTGAGACGCTCTGAGGGATGGGCATTCCGATGCCCAAGTTCAGTGAAAGCAATATGCGATTCCACGGAGTCATCCCAGGGAAGAAGGCCGATTCACTCGGTCAGATCACTCTTGATGTGGTTTTCGGTGATTCCAAGAATTACCGCAAGGAAAGGTTGACATTTGAAGTCGTGGATTTTCACAGTGCCTACCATGCTATTCTGGGCAGGCTTCCATATACTCGTTTCATGGCTCGACCGTGTTACGTATACCTCAAGTTGAAGATGCCTGGTCCCAGAGGTGTGATCATAGTTACTGGAAATCGGCAGAGAGCAGAAGAGTGCCTCCAGAAAGGCTCAAAGATCGCCGATGAACAGATGGCAGCAGTGGAGATGCAAGAGTACCAGAAGAATGTAGATCTGAGTGATTTGTTGCATGCTAAGAAGCCTGCTTCAGAGTCCGCATTTCAGTCGTCCGGGGAAACAAAGCCAGTTCACATTCACCTGACCGACCCCAATGCTGCTCCGACTCATATCCCAACAAAACTCGACAGCAAATAGGAAGAAGCGCTCATCCAGTTCCTCTGTGAGAACTGGGACATCTTCGCATGGAAACCATCTGACATGCCGGGTGTACTAAGGGGACTGGCTGAGCACCGTTTGCGATTCGACCCAAAAGCAAAAGCCGTTAAAGAGCATCTCCGTCAGTTCGCCGTGGAGAAGAGTAAGGCAATTGGCGAAGAGGTGGCTCAGCTTCTGGCAGCTGAGTTCATCCGCGAGATATACCACTCCGAGTGGCTCGCCAATGTTGTCATGGTCCCCAAGAAAGATGATTCACTTCGTATGTGTATTGATTTCAAGCATATCAATCGGGCCTGCCCGAAAGATCATTTCCCTCTACCCCGCATCGACAAAATTGTTGACTCGACTGCGGGATGTGATCGTTTGTCCTTTTTGGATGCATATTCCGGGTACCATCAGATCCGACTGTATGGGCCCGACGAAATAAAAACAGCCTTCATCACCCCGTTCGGATGTTTTTGCTATGTTACCATGCCTTTGGTCTCAAAAATGCTGGCGCCACATTCATGCGCATGATTCAGAAGTGCCTGCTCACTCAAATAAGTTGGAATGTGGAAGCATACATGAATGACATCATGGTCAAGTCATGTAAAGGTTCTGACCTACTGACTGACCTCGCTGAAACCTTTGCCAACTAAAGAAGATATGATATCAAGCTCAACCCGTCAAAGTGCACATTCACAGTCCCAGGTGGAAAGTTACTCGGTTTCCTCATTTCCCAACGAGGGCTCGATGCAAATCCGGAAAAGGTTGGAGCAATCCTCCGAATGAAACGCCCTGTGCGTGTGCACGACGTTCAGAAGCTTACTGGTTGTTTGGCCGTGTTGAGTCGATTCATTTCTCGTCTCGGTGAAAAGGCATGGCCTCTTGATACGTCTCCAACATATCTATATTTTTTTATTGTTCCATGCTATTATATATTCTGTTTTGGATGTTTAATGGGCTTATTTATACACTTTATATTATTTTTGGGACTAACCTATTAACCGGAGGCCCAGCCCAGATTTCAGTGTATAAATAATATCAAACGGAGTCTATTTCAGTGTTTCGCAGAAAAAGGATATCAAACGGAGTCCAAACGGAATGAAACCTTTGGGAGCGTGATTTTTGGAACAAACGTGATCCAGAGGACTTGGAGTGGACGTCAAGCAACCAACGAGGCGGCCACGAGGCAGGGGGCACGCCTGCCCCCACCCCCACCCCAGGCGCGCCCTCCACCCTTGTGGGCCCCTCGTGGCTCCACCGACCTACTTCTTCCTCCTATATGTACCTAAGTACCCCCAAACCATTGAAGAGCACCACGAAAACCTAATTCACCACCGCAACCTTCTGTACCCATGAGATCCCTGTTGGGGAACGTTGCAGAAAATTAAAAAAATTCCTACGGTTTCACCAAGATCCATCTATGAGTTCATCTAAGCAACGAGTCATGGGAGAGAGATTGCATCTACATACCACTTTGTAGATCGCGAGCGGAAGCGTTCAAAAGAACAGGGTTGAAGTAGTCGTTCTCGCCGCGATCCTATCACCGGAGATCCTAGCGCCGAACGGACGGCACCTCCGCGCTCAACACACGTGACGGAGCGGATGACGCCTCCTCCTTCTTGATCCAAAGAAGGGGAAGGAGAGGTTGAGGAAGAGGGCTCCAAGAAAGACGACGACGGCGTGGTGGTGATGGAGTGACAGTTCTCCAGCAGGGCTTCGCCAAGCACACGTGGAGGAGGAGAGGTGTTGGGGAGGGGAGGGGCTGCGCCTTCAAGTGTGTTGAAGCCCTCCCCTCTCCCCTCTATTTATAGGGGAAGGGAGAAGGGGGGCCGGCCTGTTGGGGAACGTTGCAGAAAATTAAAAAAATTTCTACGGTTTCACCAAGATCCATCTATGAGTTCTACTAAGCAACGAGTCAAGGGAGAGAGTTTGCATCTACATACCACTTGTAGATCGAGTACGGAAGCGTTCGAGGGAGTGGTGATGATGAAGACGCTCCCAACGTGATTCCGATCACCGATGACCAAGTGCTGAACGGACAGCACCTCCAAGGCCAACACACGTGACGGATTTACGGCGCCTCCTTCTGCCTTGATCCAGCAAGGAGGAAGGAGAGGTTGAGGAAGATCACTCCAATGGCAGCACGACGGCGTGATGCAGATGGAGGGACTCAGACTCGGCAGGCTTCGCCAAGCGTGCGGAGGAGGAGAGGTGTTGGGAGGGAGGGCTGCGCCTTCAATGGTGTGTGCAGCCTCCCTCTACCCCTCTATTTATAGGGAAAGGAGGAGGGGCCGCCCCTAGATCCATCTAGAGGGGGGCGGCGGTTAAGAGGAGGGGCTTGCCCCCTGCCAAGGGGGCCGCCTTTAGGGTTCCCCCTCAACCCTAGGCGCATGGGCCAGGGAGGGGTCCGCCCAGCCCATGAGGGGCTGGCTGCCCCACGCAGCCCAAGTGGCCCCCAAAGGGGTGGCTCCTCCCGTGGTCCTCCGAACCCTTCCGTGGACCCTCCATAAACCGATATGACCCAAACTTTTCGTGTCCGCTTGATGACTTCCCATATATAAATCTTTACCTCCGACCATTCCGAACTCCTCGTGACGTCCGGGATCTCATCCGGACTCAACAACATTCGTAATCACATACATGTCTTCCTATTAACCCTAGCGCCACCGAACCTTAGTGTGTAGACCCTACGGGTTCGGGAGACATGCGACATGACCGAGACGCTCCGGTCAATAACCAACAGCGGATCTGGATACCCATGTTGGCTCCTACATGCTCCTCGATGATGTCATCGGATGAACCACGATGTCTAGGGTTCAAGCAACCCCGTATGCTATTCCCTTTGTCGACGGTATGTTACTTGCCCGAGACTCGATCGCCGGTATCCCAATACCTCGTTTAGTCTCGTTATCGCAAGTCACTTTACTGCATCAGAATGCATGATCCCGTGACCATACACTTGGTCACTTTGAGCTCATTATGATGATGCACTACCGAGTGGGCCCAAGTGATACCTCTCCGTCACACGGAGTGACAAACCGCCTCGATCCGTGTCAACCCAATGACACTTTCGGAGATACCGTAATGCACCTTTATAGTCACCCGATTACGCCAGACGCTTTGGTACACCCAAAGCATTCCTACGGTATCCGGAGTTACACGATCTCACGGTCTAAGGAAGAGATACTTGACATTGGAAAAGCTCTAGCAAAACGAACTACACGATCTTTGTGCTATGCTTAGGATTGTCTTGTCCACCACGCCATTCTCCTAATGACGTGATCCCGTTGTCAATGACATCCGATGTCCATAGTCGAGACCATGACTATCTGTCGACCAACGAGCTAGTCAACTAGAGGCTTACTAGGATGTATTGTGGTCTATGTATTCACACGTGTATCACGATTTCCGTGATGATACAGCTTATAGCATGAATAAAAGACAATTATCATGAACAAGGAAATATAATAATAATACTTTTATTATTGCCTCTAGGGCATATTTCCAACAGTCTCCCACTTGCACTAGAGTCAATAATCTAGTTTACATTATGATGAATCGAACACCCATAGAGTTCTCGTGTTGATCATGTTTTGCCCATGAAGAGGTTTAGTCAACGGATCTCGCGACATTCAGATCCGTATGCACTTTACAAATTTCTATGTCTCCATCCTGAACATTTTCACGGATGGAGTTGAAGCGACGCTTGATGTGCCTAGTCTTCTTGTGAAACCTGGGCTCCTTGGCAAGTGCAATAGCTCCAGTGTTGTCACAGAAGAGTTTGATCGCCCCGACGCATTGGGTATGACTCCTAGGTCGGTGATGAACTCCTTCACCCAAATTGCTTCATGCGCTGCCTCCGAGGCTGCCATGTACTCCGCTCACATGTAGATCCCGCCACGACGCTCGCTTGCAGCTGCACTACCATCGCTCCACCATTCAACATATACACGATCCGGTTTGTGACTTAGAGTCATCAGATCTGTGTCGGCTAGCGCCGACGTAACCCTTTACGACGAGCTCTTCGTCACCTCCATAAACGAGAAACATGTCCTTTGTCCTTTCGTGTACTTCAGATATTCTTGACCGCTGTCCGTTGTTCCTTGTCGGATTACTTTGGTACCTTCCTACCAAACTTACGGCAAGGTTTACATCAGGTCCGTACACAAGATGGCATACATAATAGATCCTATGGCTGAGGCATAGGGATGACACTCATCTCTTCTTTATCTTTTGTCGTGGTCGGGCATTGAGCTGAGCTCAATCTCACACCTTGCAAAACAGGCAAGAACCCCTTCTTGACTGATCCATTTTGAACTTCTTCAAAATCTTATCAAGGTATGTGCTTTGTGAAAGACCTATGAGGCGCCTCGATCTATCTCTATAGATCTTGATGCCTAATATATAAGCAGCTTCTCCAAGGTCCTTCATTGAAAAACACTTATTCAAGTAGGCCTTAATGTTGTCCAAGAATTCTATATCATTTCCCATCAAAAGTATGTCATCTACATATAATATGAGAAATGCCAGAGCTCCCACTCACTTTCTTGTAAACGCAGCTTCTCCATAAGTCAAGATAAACCCAAACGCTTTGATCATCTCATCAAAGCTTAATGTTCCAACTCCGAGATGCTTGCACCAGCCCATAAATGGATCGCTGGAGCTTGCATACTTTGTCAAGATTCTTAGGATCGACAAAACCTTCTCGTTGTATCATATACAGCTCTTCCTTAAGATAACCGTTAAGGAACGCTGTTTTGACGTCCATCTGCCATATCTCATAATCATAGTATATGCAATTGCTAACATGATTCGGACGGACTTAAGCTTCGCCACGGAGAAAAGTCTCATCGTAGTCAATCCCTTGAACTTGCCGATAACCCTTAGCGACAAGTCGAGCTTTATAAATGGTGACATTACCATCCGCGTCCGCCTTCCTCTTAAAGATCCATTTGTTTTCTATCGTCACGATCATCGGCAAGTCACCAAAGTCCACACTTTGTTTTCATACATGGATTCTATCTCGACTTCATGGCTTCTAGCCATTTGTTGGAATCTGGGCCCGCCATCGCTTCTTCATAGTTCAAGGTTCATTGTTGTCTAACAACATGATTTCCGTGACAGGGTTGCCGCACCACTGGTGCGGAGCGTGTCCTAGTGGACCCACTGGTTCAGAGCAACTTGATCCAAGTACCTTGATCATCATCATGAATTTCCTCTTCAGCTTGGTGTAGGCATCACAGAACATTTTCTTGAGCTGCACTACTCTCCTGCTCAAGAGGTAGTACTTCATCGAAGTTCTACTTTCCTCCCACTTACTTCTTTCGAGAGAAACTCTTTTCCGTAAAAGTTCCGTTCTTGGCAACAAAGATCTTGCCTCGGATCTTAAGTAGAAGGTATACCCAATGGTTTCTTTAGGGTATCCTATGAAGACGCATTTTCCGACTTGGGTTCGAGCTTTTCAGTTGAAGTTTCTTGACATAAGCATCGATCCCCAAACTTTTAGAAACGACAGCTTAGGTTTCTTCCCAAACCATAATTCATACGGTGTCGTCTCAATGGACTTAGACGGTGCCCTATTTAAAGTGAATGTAGCTGTCTCTAGAGCGTATCCCCAAAATGATAGCGTAAATCGGTAAGAGACATCATAGACCGCACCATATCCAATAGAGTGCGACACGACGCTCGACACACCATTACGCCGAGGTGTTCCAGCGGCGTTAGTTGTGAAACGATTCCACATTTTCTTAAGTGTGTACCAAATTCGTGACTTAAATATTCTCCTCCACGATCCGATCGTAAGAATTTTATCTTTCGTCACGTTGATTCTCTACTTCATTCTGAAATTCCTTGAACTTTTCAAAGGTCTCAGACTTGTGTTTCATCAAGTAGACATACCCATATCTACTCAAGTCATCCGTGAGAGTGAGAACATAACGATATCCTCCATGAGCCTCAACGCCATTGGACCGCATACATCGGTATGTATGATTTCCAACAAGTTGGTTGCTCGCCCATTGTTCCGAGAACGGAGTCTTGGTCATCTTGCCCATGAGGCATGGTTCGCATGTGTCAAATGATTCATAATCTAAAGACTCCAAAAGTCCATCAACATGGAGCTTTTTCATGCGCTTGACACCAATGTGACCATAGGCGGCAAAGTGCCACAAGTATGTGGGACTATCGTTATCAACTTTACATCTTTTGGTATTCACACTATAAACATGTGTAATACTACGCCGAGATTCATTAAGAATAAACCATTGACCATCGGAGCATGACCATAATACATATCTCTCATATAAATAGAACAACCATTATTCTCGGATTTAAATGAGTAGCCATCTTGCATTAAACAAGATCCAGATACAATATTCATGCTCAAACTTGGCACCAAATAACAATTATTAAGGTTCATAACTAATCCCGAGGTAAATGAAGAGGTAGCGTGTCGACGGCGATCACATCGACTGAACCATTCCCGACGCCGCATCGTCACCTCGTCCTTTGCCAGCTTCCGCTTATTCCGCAGCTCCTGCTGTGAGTTACAAATATGAGCAACGGCACCGTATCAAATACCAGGAGTTACTACGAGTAATCGGTAAAGTACACATCAATTACATGTATATCAAATATACCTTTGGTGTTGCCGGCCTTCTTGTCCGCTAAGTATTTGGGGCAGTTCCGCTTCAAAGGACCCTCCCTTGCAATAAAAGCACTCGGCCTCGGGCTTGGGTCCATTCTTTGACTTCTTCCGGCAACTTGCTTACGGGCGCCGCAACCTCCTTGCCGTCCTTCTTGAAGTTCTTCTTGCCCTTGCCCTTCTTGAACTTAGTGGTCTTATTGACCATCAACACTTGATGTTCTTTTTGATCTCAACCTCGGCTGACTTCAAAGATAGAGAACACTTCAGAATGGTCTTTACCATCCCCGCATGTTGTAGTTCATCACAAAGCTCTTGTAGCTTGGTGGGAGCGATCGAGGATTCTGTCAATGACCGCCCATCGTGGAGGTTAATATTCAGTTGGGTCATACGGTTGTGCAACCTGCATATCTTCGTAATGTGCTCACCGATGTAACTGTTTTCCTCCATCTTACAACTATAGAACTTGTCGGAGATGTCATATCTCTCGACCCGGCGTGAGCTTGAAAACAAGTTTCAGCTCCTCGAACATCTCATATGCTCCGTGATGCTCAAAACGCTTTTGGAGCCCCGGTTCTAAGTCGTAAAGCATGCCGCATTGAACGAGGGAGTAATCATCAAGACGAGACTGCCAAGCATTCATAATGTCTTGGTTCTTCGGGACGGAGCGCCACCTAGCGGTCCTTCTAGGACATATTGTTTCCTAGCAGCTATGAGGATGATCTCAAGTTCCGGACCCAGTCCGTATAGTTGCTGCCGCCATCTTTCAGCTTGGTTTTCTAGGAACGCGTTGAAGTTCAAGTTGACATGAGCGCTGGCCATTTGATCTACAAGACATATCATTCAAAAGTTTTAGACTAAGTTCATGATAATTAAGTTCATCTAATCAAATTATTTAAATGAACTCCCACCAGATTTGACATCCTCTAGTCATCTAAGTGTTACACGATCCGAGTCGACTAGCCCGTGTCCGATCATCACGTGAGACGGACTAGTCTTGTCGGTGAACATTCTCATGTTGATCGTATCTTCCATACGACTCGTGTTCGACCTTTCGGTCTCCGTGTTCCGAGGCCATGTCCGTACATGCTAGGCTCGCAAGTAAACCCTAAGTGTTTTCGCGTGTGTAAATCTGTCTTACACCCGCTGTATGTGAACGTAAGAATCCATCACACCCGATCATCACGTGGTGCTTAGAAACCATTTAACTTTGGCAACGGTGCACGCTTAGGGGAAACACTTCTTGAAATTGTTGTAAGGGATCATCTTATTTACTACCGCGCTCTAAGTAAACAAGATGTATAAACATAATAAACATCACATGCAATTATATAGTAGTGACATGATATGGCCAATATCATAAAGCTCCATTGATCTCCATCTTCGGGCTCCATGATCATCTTGTCACCGCATGACACCATGATCTCCATCATCATGATCTCCATCATTGTGCCTCCATGAAGTTGTCACGCCAACGACTACTTCTACTTCTATGGCTAACGCGTTTAGCAATAAAGTAAAGTAAGTTACATGATGCTCTTCAATGACACGCAGGTCATACAAAATTAAAGACAACTCCTATGGTTCCTGCCGTTGTCATACTCATCGACATGCAAGTCGTGATTCCTATTACAAGAACATGATCTCATACATCACAATATGTCATTCATCATTCATCACAACTTGGCCATATCACATCACATGACAATTGCTGCAAAAACAAGTTAGACGCCCTCTAATTGTTGTTGCATCTTTACGTGGCTGCAATTGGGTTCTAGCAAGAACGTTTTCTTACCTACGAATAACCACAACGTGATCTTGTCAACTTCTATTTACCCTTCATAAGGACCCTTTTCATCGAATCCGCTCCAACTAAAGTAGGAGAGATGACACCCGCCAGCCACCTTATGCAACTAGTGCATGTTAGTCGGTGGAACCGGTCTCACGAAGCGTGCACGTAAGGTTGGTCCGGCCGCTTCATCCCACAATACCGCGGAAGCAAGATAAGACTAGTAGCGGCAAGTAAATTGACAAGATCCACGCCCACAACTAAATTGTGTTCTACTCTGCAAAGAGAACTACGATAGACCTAGCTCATGATGCCACCGCTGGGGAACGCTGCAGAAAATTAAAATTTTCTACGGTTTCACCAAGATCCATCTATGAGTTCTACTAAGCAACGAGTCAAGGAGAGAGTTTGCATCTACATACCACTTGTAGATCGAGTACGGAAGCGCTCGAGGGAGTGGTGATGATGAAGACGTTCCCAACGTGATTCCGATCACCGATGACCAAGTGCTGAACGGACAGCACCTCCGCTCAACACACACGTGACGATTTACGCGCCTCCTTCGCCTTGATCCAGCAAGGAGGAAGGAGAGGTTGAGGAAGATCACTCCAATGGCAGCACGACGGCGTGATGCAGATGGAGGATCAGATTCTCGGCAGGCTTCGCCAAGCGTGATGCGGAGGAGGAGAGGTGTTGGGAGGGAGGGCGCCTTCAATGGTGTGTGCAGCCCTCCCTCTACCCCTCTATTTATAGGGAAAGGAGAGGGGCCGCCCCTAGATCCATCTAGAGGGGGGCGGCCAAGGGAGGGGCTTGCCCCAAGCAAGGGGCCGCCCCTTTAGGGTTTCCCCCCTCAACCCTAGGCGCATGGGCCAAGGGGAGGGGGTGCGCCCAGCCCATGAGGGGCTGGCTGCCCCCACGCAGCCCAAGTGGCCCCCAAAATGGGTGGCTCCTCCGGTGGTCCTCCGAACCCTTCGGTGGACCCTCCATAAAACCGATATGACCCAAACTTTTCCGTGTCCGCTTGATGACTTCCCATATATAAATCTTTACCTCCGACCATTCCGAACTCCTCGTGACGTCCGGATCTCATCCGGACTCAACAACATTCGTAATCACATACAAGTCTTCCTATTAACCCTAGCGCCACCGAACCTTATGTGTAGACCCTACGGGTCGGGAGACATGCGACATGACCAAGACGCCTCCGTCAATAACCAACAGCGGATCTGGATACCCATGTTGGCTCCTACATGCTCCTCGATGATGTCATCGGATGAACCACGATGTCTAGGGTTCAAGCAACCCCGTATGCTATTCCCTTTGTCGACGGTATGTTACATGCCCGAGACTCGATCGTCGGTATCCCAATACCTCGCTTAGTCTCAAGCACGCAAGTCACTTTACTCATCAGAATGCATGATCCCGTGACCATACACTTGGTCACTTTGAGCTCATTATGATGATGCACTACCGAAAGTGGGCCCAGTGATACCTCTCCGCCATACGGAGTGACAAACTCGCCTCGATCCGTGTCAACCCAATGACACTTTCGAGATACCTGTAATGCACCTTTATAGTCACCCAGCTTACGCGTTGTGACGCTTGGTACACCCAAAGCATTCCTACGGTATCCGGAGTTACACGATCTCACGGTCTAAGGAAGAGATACTTGACATTGGAAAAGCTCTAGCAAAACGAACTACACGATCTTTGTGCTATGCTTAGGATTGTCTTGTCCATCACGCCATTCTCCTAATGACGTGATCCCGTTGTCAATGACATCTGATGTCCATAGTCAGGAAACCATGACTATCTCGTCGACCAACGAGCTAGTCAACTAGAGGCTTACTAGGACGATTGTGGTCTATGTATTCACACGTATCACGATTTCCGATGATACAGCTTATAGCATGAATAAAAGACAATTATCATGAACAAGGAAATATAATAATAATACTTTTATTATTTCCTCTAGGGCATATTTCCAACACCTCTAGATGGGATCTAGAGGGGGGCGGCGGCGAAGGGGAGGGGGCTTGCCCCCCAAGCAAGGGGGGCGCCTCGGGGAGCCCCAAACCCTAGGCGCATGGGCCCTAGGGGGAGGGCGCCCAGCCCACTTTGGGCTGGATCCTTCCTCATACAGCCCATAAGGCCCTCCGGAGAGGTGGCCCCTCCCGGTGGACCCCGGAACTCCTCCGGTGGCTCCCTGCACAATACCGATATGCCCCGAACCTTTCCGGTGACCGTATGATGACTTCCAATATATAAATCTTTACCTCCGGACTATTCCGGAACTCCTCGTGGACGCCCCGGATCTCATCCGGACTCAAAACATTCGCTAATCACATACAAGTCTTCCTAATAACCCTAGCGCCACCGAACCTTAGTGTGTAGACCCTACGGGTTCGGGAGACATGTAGACATGACCGAGACGGATCTTGGTCAATAACCAACAGCGGGATCTGGATACCCATGTTGGCTCTACATACTCCTCGATGATCTCATCGGATGAACCACGATGTCGAGGATTCAAGCAACCCCGATACTATTCCTTTGTCAAAGGTATGTTACTTGCCCGAGATTCGATCGTCGGTATCCCAATACCTCCTTCAATCTCGTTACGGCAAGTCACTTTACTCGCATCAGAATGCATGATCCCGTGACTGCACACTTGGTCACTTTGAGCTCATTATGATGATGCACTACCGAAGTGGGCCCAGTGATACCTCTCCGCCATCATGGAGTGACAAATCCCAGCCTCGATCCGTGTCAACCCAGAGACACTTTCGGAGATACCGTAGTGCACCTTTATAGTCACCCGCCACGCTGTGATGTTTGGTACACCCAAAGCACTCTTACGGTATCCGGGAGTTACACGATCTCATGGTTTGAGGAAGAGATACTTGACATTGGAAAAGCTCTAGCAAAACGAACTACACGATCTTGTGCTATGCTTAGGATTGTCTTGTCCATCACATCATTCTCCTAATGATGTGATCCGTTATCAATGACATCCAATGTCCATAGTCGAAACCATGACTATCTATTGATCAACGAGCTAGTCAACTAGAGGCTCACTAGGGACATATTGTGGTCTATGTATTCACACGTGTATTACGATTTCCGGATAATACAATTATAGCATGAATAAAAGACAATTATCACGAACAAGGAAATATAATAATAATCCTTTTATTATTGCCTCTAGGGCATATTTCAACAGTCTCCCACTTGCACTAGAGTCAATAATCTAGTTACATTATGATGAACCGAACACCCATAGAGTTCGTGTTGATCATGTTTTGCTCATGAAGAGGTTTAGTCAACGGATCTGCGACATTCAGATCCGTATGCACTTTGCAAATTTCTATGTCTCCATCTTGAACATTT